>JAJEJO010003143.1:376806-430856 GCA_020662805.1 Glaucomys volans
GTTCAGTGGTAGAGTGCCCCTTGGATTCAACCTCCAGTACCAGGGGTGCGGGTGGGATGGGAGAGTTCTGTATGTGATTTCGCTATGTCCTAAAAAAAAGTAGATCTCATTTGAGAGTGTTGGGGAGGACAGGGGTTTTACTGCCATAGGTCTGAGCGCAAGCCTTGTGCCAATAACTAACCATTGCTCATCCAACAAACATTTACTGAGTGCCTATGTGCCTGACACTGTGCTAGCTACTATAGGAGATAGTGAGATTAATAAGACATGTCCTTTCCCTTGAATTGGGATGGGGACAAGATGTGATTACAGTTGTGTGAGGTAAAGTCTGTAGGGAACACATGGAGGGGCAGGTCAAGGAAGGCTTCCTAGAGGAGGTACTACTTTACTGGGCATTAACCACGCTGTATGGGAGAGGACCTTGAAGTCAGAGGGAAAAACAGGTACCAAGATCAAAGAGAAGGTGCATAGCTATATAGCTGCTCTGGGAGCTGCAGGGACTCAAGATGGCTGCAGTATGGCCAGACAGGGCAGAAGGGTGGACCTTAAAGATGGTGAAAGTCCTGAGGGGAGAGGGTGGTCTTACTTGGTTTGGGTTAGCTGTGAAGAATGAACTGGAAACCAAGATGGTAAGCAGAAAGTCAAATTTCTCGGAGGCTGTTGCAACCAGGAAAGAAGAGGGGGAAACAATTATTGGGTAATGGAATGAGGATGGGACATGGCTGGTACCAGAGATATTAAGGGGACAAGATCTGGTGCTGATTGGCTGAGAGGGAAGAAGAGTCAAGGGCACTCCCAGATTTCTGCTTCAGAGGCTGATGAATGCCCTCTATCCACACAGACCAAGACAAGAGACACGTAGGGAGACAGCGTATGCAGCTTTGAGGATGTTGAGTCTCAGGAACCTGTGAATCAACCAAGCAGAGATATCTGGTGTGTGTGTCTGGTGCTCAGGAGAGAAAGCAGGACTGTAGGAGTGTATTTTAGGAGCCTCCACATTGACGGTAGCAATGGTAGGCATTGCACTCTAAGCAAGGATGGGGAACAAGCAGAAGGCTATGGACAGAAACATAGAAGAGAAGCATAAGAACAGGGTCCAAGGGCTAGGGATATAGCTCAGTTGGTAGAGTGCGTGCCTTACAAGTCCAAGGCACTGGGTTCAATCCCCAGCGCCGCCAAAAAGAAAGAAAGAAAGAAAGAAAGAAGAATAGGGTCCAAGATGGAGACTGAAGGTTTTAAGGAGCAGAAGGAATCGGAGCTTGAGTAGTGAACAAGATTACTCTGCCTAAAGAGTGCAGAATGGGGTGGAGAGAAAGAAACCCCAGGCCTGGAGGGAGGGCAAGGAGCCTGGTGACCTTAGCCACCTACTTGTTGCCCACACACAGTTTCATATGAGACTCAGTTTAGGTAGTGGCCATGACAAGGACAACATCCAAAGTGGAAATATGATGGTCTTCCTGTACAGAATGTTTTCTTTTTCCTTGAGGAGCAGATATGGCAAATTGGCCACCTGTTTTCAAACCTACCCCCTTTTGATGCTGAGAATAGAACCCAGGGCCTCAAGCATGTCAGGGGCTCTGCCACTGAGATATATCCCCAGTCTATATTCTTCTGATTTTTGAAACATGAAAATCTACAGTATTAATTACTCTAAAAGTAAATACAAACCTTCATTGTTCAAAGGATAATAGACCGATTACTTGTAGATTCATTATGGTAATAAAGCACTTCTCTAAGGATTTCTTTCGAAGACAGACTTTGTTTTATAAAAAACAACCCCAACAGCCGGGCGCGGTGGTGCACTCCTGTAACCCCAGCAGCTCCAGAGGCTGAGGCAGGAGGATCGTGAGTTCAAAGCCAGCCTCAGCAACAGCAAGGCGCTAAGCAACTCAGTGAGACCCTGTTTCTAAATAAAATACAAAATAGGGCTGGGGATGTGGCTCAGTGGTTAGGCACCCCTGGGCTCAATCCTCAGTACCAAACAACAAAACAAAACAAAAAACCCTCAAAACTCAGTCTGGGCTTGGAAAAGATTGCTGCAATGAGACCTCCTAGACCTCAGGTGGCGTTGCGCGCAAGCGCACACCTTCCCTAGCATCCTTTCTCTCGGCAATGGCGGGTGCTGGTGGGGTCCTACGTTCGCAGGGGTGGCCATTCTGAAGCCTGATGTCAGACACAGACCAATGTCCTCAGCGCGCGGGAGTTCCGACCTCCAGGAGAGTTAGTGAAAACAGTGACACTTTCTTTTGCACTGTTTTGTGCGGAATGGCGGGCGGCAGCCGCGCGGAAGACATAGACCGGGAGAGACTTGGCGGCAGATGGCAGGCGGGGCGGCGGGCAGCTCCGAGGCGGGCAGGGTCCTAGGCGAGAAGCGAGCCGGCGGCCTGAGCAGGCGAGTGACTGAGCAGCACACCCGCGGAGGCAAGAGGCGCGGCGGAGCGAGCGAGCCCTGAGTTGACAGATACACTGAGCGGCAGGGTTGGCGAGCGAGCGGACGGGCGAGTGAGGGAAGCAACCATGATCACCTCAGCCGGTGAGTGCGGCCCGGAGCCCACACGCAAAGGGAGGAGCCGCTGCCGCCGCGCCGGCTTTTAGCTGAGTCAGGCCGGGTGACGGGGCACCTCCCGGCGGAGCGCCAGCCTGCGCGGCCCCTCCATGGCCTCGCTGCCCAAGACGCACCTCCAGTCGGGGGCTGGGAGTCTCGTCCCGCCACGGCGGGCCCCGTGGGCTCGGAGGGATGGAACTAGTTGGAACGCCTCTGCATCCTCCCCAGCCACACCCCCGCGCCGGGACCTGGGGGCTTCCTGGGCCGTGCGACCCCGAGAGTTTCCCTGCTGTCTCCCCGGTTCTTGGCCGTTTGACCCTAGTCTTCCTCCGCAGGTGGTTGGGGTGCGATGGGACACCTGTGCGTCAGACAGTAACTGCTGCCTGAGTGCTTTGGGACCGGGCGAGATCCGTTCTCCTTAGAGTAGAATCCGAAATGAGGTTGGAGGTGGGTCATTTCTGGGTCCGCTCCGAGGGTATTTGATGAAGCGCCGGGACGGCTTGATGCCGAGAGTCAGCTTACCTTTTTGAGCCCAGGTGCTCGGAAAGTATACATTCAACAAAGAGCTCATGAGCCTGGGAGATTCCACACACCTAAACTGGTTTATAAGTAAATCCATGTAGGGACATTTGAAATGGGGTAAGCTGTACAGATCAACTCGAAGTGGCGAGTTTTAGGCTCCCCACTATAGACTGATTTGCATATAGCTGTCCTTGGAACCCCCCACCATCACCATGTCCCGCGCACCTTCCTGCTTACATACCCTTTGTTGTCTTTTACCCTGTACCAGTTCCTCAAATATTTTGTTGTAAACAAACTGGTGGGCAGAAGACACTATTTCATAGGGTAGGGAACTCAAAAACACATTTTAACGAAGATTAGTTAAGAAAATTGGTAGAGATACTGGGAGACATAATAGTATTTTCAAACACTTGAGCTGTCACCTGTACCTGTAATTAGACTTTTGTCCCCAAGAGATACAAATGATTGGAAGGTGAATTTTAGTTCATATGAAGAACTTTTCCACCTATTCTCTGAAGACACACAAAATTTCTTGCCACCTATAAATGTAGGTCTTGTTCTAGTTCAGATCCTTCCATTCCCACTGTTTCTTTTAACTTGGCCCATCTCCTGCCTGTTATTATTAAGGTCTTAACATTTTGTGTTTTCATCAGTACCCATGTTAAGTTCATTCTTCTTTGTTGTCAGTTTTCTTTTTAAAACTTTAATCACGTAATATTTCTTGCTTGAAATTCATCAGTTTCCATTGTATTTAAAATAAAATTCAGTTACTCAACCAAATACATGAGCTGATGCCAACTTCATCTCTTAGTACTTTCTTCCTGACTTATTTGCCCTAGTTACACTGGCCGCCTTTCTGTTCGGTTTCTTTCCTACCTATGAACTCTTGCACATTCTATTCCTTTCTAGACTTCTCTTTTTCAAGGTTTCTCTTAGCTTCTCAGTCTTTAGTTTTAACTCAAATGCTAGTCTTAACTGACTACTCTATTAAAACTCATTTACTCTCTCCTCCCTAGCAGCCACCTTTCTCCATCCCAATTCAGTAATTACTTTGTTTAGTTTTCCTGATTACTGTCTTTCCCTGATACAGTTTTGGGTAGGAAACTTGTTTTCACAATTCTTTGAACACTGCTGAGCTTATGGCAGAAGTTCAGAAGTATGTCTTAAATGAAGAAATCAATCAATCAAATAAATAAATCTGTCCCTAGAGTTTTTAAAGTTGAGGCTGAGAAAACACTTGGCAGGAATATAATGGAATTCAGACCTCTTCGTGGTGGGCAGAACTCATGATTTTTGAAGTCCTACCCTGAAATTCTTTGATGATAAATGTATATATTTGTTATTGCCCCTTCTTTAATTTTTTGGATTACTTGTCAGTCTCTGCTCCAAACCTTTTGTAGCTTTGTTTCCTGTCCTTTATAGCATGTTGGTTTAGGATCTGTCCTAGGTGCTCAACAACCCAGTGCCATGGTTCTGGTGTGTCAGTTTACTCATTCATTTACTTACTAGACATTTGCTGGTCACTAAAAACAGTAGTGAATAAGAAGTCAGTGTGTACTGCTAATTTTTTTCAAGAGTTTTCATATAACAGGTAATGGGGAGATAGAGGTGTTTATTTACTAGAAGGAGATATGAAATTAAGTGGGTTGGATTTAATATGTATAAGTATTTAGGGGAAAAAGTTCTGGAAATCTTTAAAACAATAGTCTTCTACCCTTCTTTTCCCTTCCCCAGACAACCACTTTCAACTATTATGCTGTGTCTTCTGGAACATACTTCCATATTGAGAAGTAATATCCAAGTGTTACTATAAATTACTTAAAAATTTTAGACATAATCTGTGTTTGTATTATTGCATAAAAAGTTTTTGCCATCTTTAAGCCTTTCCATTCCTTTTCCCCTCCAAAGGGGAATTCTGTTTTGTTTTTTCTTCAAGAAAGGAAATACTAATGTGTGGAGTATAGAGTATTTGATTTAGTTGTATTGAATACCCAGAGACTGATATTCCAAGTTAGAACAACCACGTAGAAAATAAGTTACCAGTGAAACTAAAAAGAGAGCATAAAAATGTATCTCTTCAAAAAAAAAAAACTTTTCAAATACACCATTGATTGATGGTAGCTAATTAATGGCATTTTTAGCTTTACCTGTACTGATTTGTTCTACACCCTACCCCCACCCCAGGTTCCAGGGATCAAACTCAGGGCCTGGTACATGCTAGATAAGCCCTCTACTACTCAGCTATGTCCCCAGCCTGTTATATATTTTATTTTGAGACAGAGTCTCACTGAGTTGCTTAGGTTGGCCTGGAACATGTGGTCCTTCTGCCCCAGCTTCCGATGTAGCTGGGATTACAGATGTGTGCCACCAAGCCTGGCGTGTTCTATGTTTAAAGCATTTTAGTTTATCATGTATTCCACATCACTAGGTTGCCCACTAATTGTATTTTTAAATTTTCTCCATGCGGTCTCTTCAGCCTGTTTTGGACATGTCGAAACCTAGAATACTTGGGGCTGGGTCTGTAGCTCTTGCCTGGCACATGTGAGGCACTGGGTTCGATCCTTAGCACCACATAAAAATAAATATATAAAATAAAGGTATTGCGTCCATCCACTCTAAAAATACATATTTTTAAAAAAACCCTAGAATACCAAGTTCTTTTTGCTTTTATGCTTTTGGAATAGTAATATACTCTAGTTATGCTTGTTAAATTTTGTATCCTTTCATTTATGGTTCCCTAATTGGCAAACCTATATTTATCACTTAGAAATGGCTACATCTCTTAACTAAAATTGCCTTGACTCTTCAATCAAGTTGCAATTTCAACCCAGTGTTCCAGAATGATTTTTAAGACTTACATGAAAACTTTCTCTAAGGTATAAGGACAAAATCTGTTCTTTTGGAGAGGACAATTATTCTTTTTGCTGTCCTATGTTAGTGTTAGTACCTTGAGGCTAAGATAAGGCATGTGGTGAACACTTGGGTAATGAAATCAGAATGAGTAAGATGGTTCATTATTTAGTTACTTGTAATAGGAGGGAGCTACCTTAATATGGGCACCTTGAAAAATCATTGACATGTTTTATTCTATAGAGTTGATGACCAAATATGCCCTTTTTTCCCCCAAAGAATTTTTTAACTGTAGGTTTATTTTGTCTGAATAATTTTGTTCTAAAATAATATGTGAAAAGTTTCTCATTTTGATCAGTAAATTGGACCAGTGGTTCTCAAACTATAGTGAACACAAGAATCACAGGGAAGCCTTACACTGGACCCAAACCCATATTTTTCTGATTTAGAAGGCCTGAAGCAGAATGAGGAATTTGCATTTCTAAAAAGTTCTCAGATGAGGCTAATACTGCTGGCCCAGGGACCACACTTTGAAAACCATAGGATGGCAAATGATATGAAGCATATGGTGTCAGGTTTGATAACATAGTTATTCTTCAGCTTCAAAATATAAACTCTAAAGTTTTTTGTTTTGTTTTATTTCTGGTACTGGGGATTGAATCTGAGAGTGCTTGACCACATTCCCAGCTGTTTTTATTTTTTATTTATTTTTATTATTATTATTATTATTTTTATTTATTTATTTATTTTTTACAGTGCTGGGGATTGAACCCAGGGCCTTGTGCTTGCGAGGCGAATACTCTACCAACTGAGCTATATCCCCAGCCCTATTTTTTATTTTGAGACATTGTCTCACTAAGTGCTGAGGCTGGCTTTGAACTCAAGATCCTCCTGCCTCATGCTCCTGAGTTGCTGGAATTACAGGTGTACACCACCACGCCTGGCTCAACTCTACAGTTTTAAAGAAAATCAATCATTTCCCTAGTGAAGTCACCCCTCAAAAAATGCTTGTTTTTGACCAAGCATTAATTTTTATCTGAGTGAGCATGTTTCATGATAGTAATGTTCCTTTTGTCTTATAGCTGGAATTATTTCTCTTCTGGATGAAGAAGAACCACAACTGAAGGTATGAGTTGAAAAATAAATTAGACTTACTGTGAATTCCGTGAAGCTTTTTGAATTTTTTGGTATCTGTGTACCTTCTGTTATTTGAAGGAGCCATCCTATACAACCTATAGCAGTCACTGAAATCTAACTAGAGAAAATAGAATCCTGGCTATAGCAATTGGTTTTCCTTGAGTTTAATGAAATTAAAGCAAAACATAAAATAACATTTGAATAAACCTACAGTTTCTTAATTAGCAGAAAACACAAAAAGTTGTTTCTTCTGTATCACATATTTAAAATTATTTTAATTTGATGAAAATTTGGAATGTTTGGAAGTAGCTGTAAACACCTTCATTCATTTACATTTAAATTAGCAAGTCAGTCTTATATGACAAGGAATGACATGGATAGTCTAATGTTTTATGACTGAAAACGAAGTGTGTAAACTCAAGAAAACATTAGTAAATTTATTTTTGATAGATTAAAAGTTTTAGTGAACATTACTGCAGATTTGGCCATTGATTTGTTGGAAATTTTAAAGGAAATATAATGGTTAGTGTATTTTAAAATAGAATTTTGGTTTTATCTTTCACAGGAATTTGCACTACACAAGTTGAATGCAGTTGTCAATGACTTCTGGGCAGAAATTTCTGAGTCTGTAGACAAAATGTAAGAACTTGCTTTATTTCTATAAATTTGAAAAAGGTAGATCAGTTTAACTGTGGATGTGTCTTGTGACTCAGTAATTTATATATAAATTTATGAATAATTTGTGGCTTGAATATTTAGATATTGGATTTTTTTAAGGAACAGGGTCTATCCTTCCTAATTTCTTTCAGAGAAGTTTTGTATGAAGATGAAGGTTTCCGGAGTCGCCAGTTTGCAGCCTTAGTGGCATCTAAAGTGTTTTATCACCTGGGGGCTTTTGAGGAGTCTCTGAATTATGCTCTTGGAGCTGGTGACCTCTTCAATGTCAACGATAACTCTGAATATGTGGAGACTATTATAGGTAATTATTTTATATCTGGTCAGGCTTTATCTCATCAGTTTCCTTCCTGCTCTGGTATATATAGCTTTTTTTAAAAAATATGATATTGCTTAATTTCATTTTAATTATAAATTAATATTCCTATGATAATTTTATACAGATTGAGTTTTTATTCTACCTCCAACTGAGTGCTGATTATCTCATCAGTTATGGTTATCTCTAGTCCAGTGAGCCTTCATTTCAGTGAGATGATTAAATCAGGTTATTATGAGTAACAGATTGATGCAAATTTATGTAGTTGCTTCTAAGAAGCCATTATTGTTAATCTGTATTGTGATAGGGCTGAGTACTAGTCACTCTGCATATCGTGATTAATTCTACTTTTGCCCTGTGAAGAAGGGGCTAGCCCTGTTATATGAATGAAAAAACTTGGATTCTGATATGGCTTTTGAATAGAAGGGTCAAAAGTTAAAACCTGGGTTTACTTAGCCCAAAGTCCATATTGTTGGTACTATTAACCATTGTTTTCTCATTTGCTTCTCCTTTCTTCCTTCCTTCTGTGGTACTACCCCGGGGGCACTTCACCACTAAGCTATATCCCTAGAACTTTTTATTGATTATTTTGAGACAGGATCTCACTAATTTGCCCAGGCTAGCCTTGAACTTGTGATCTTCCTGTCTCAATCTCCCTAGTCACCAGGATTATAGGAGTGTGCCACCATGCCCAGTTTGTTTCTTTTTGAAATGAGGGGGTGGTTATCTTGGTAAACCATTATAAATATTTGAGTTTATCAACATATGGAGATAAAAAGATTTATTTTGTTTCAGTTTGGAAAGTTTCATTCCATGATCAGATGGCTCTGTTGTTTCTGAGTCTGTTACAAGTCAATAAATCATACTGGGGCATGTGGTAGAGTAGAACCACCCATCTCAGGGCAGGGAATTAAAGAGAGAGGAAAAGGAAGGGGCCAGGGTCCCACTATTCTCTTCAAAGGCATGCTGCCAATGAAATGTAAACATCCCATCTGGCCCCACCTCTAACAGGTTCCTCCTATCCCAATAGCGCCACACTGGGAAGCAAGCCTTTAACAGGGGCTTCTGGGGAACATTTCCAGAGCCACACTATAGCAGGGGTAACCACAGGCAAGGTTTCTCTCTTTATTTCAACCAGAATTGTAAGTTAAAACAACTGTGTAAGGTTTTGTTCAGAGATTTTGTAGCTTTAAAAAATACTTGAATATTTGAAAAACTTCTATCTTGTAGTTAGAAGAAGGGACTACATGGCCTTTAGATGGGATCATGATTTCAGAGAGCTCAAGAGTGTGTTCCCTGTCAGGAATGTACAGTGCAGATGTTTTTCATTGCTGATTAAAGAGGAAATCTGCATTATTTACCTAGACCCTTAAGAGGAAAAAATTCATATTCTCTGTCAGAAATTGGGAAATGCTGTGCAGCAGGTTTGAAAGAAGTAACTTCAAATATCCCTGAAGTTCTAATTAGGGTTCTCTTTTGTTTTATGAGCTGGAGATCTCGCTATATTACTCAGGCTGACCTTGAACTGGTTATCCTCCTGTTTCAGCCTCCCACAGAGTTGAGATCACAGGTGTGTGATACTGCCGGCTTCTAACTGGGTTCTTTGTTCACTTTTTTTTTTTTTTTTTTAAACTCTGAATCCTATGGGAAGAACGGATAGTTTTAAAGGATAAACCACATCACTTTTAAAGCAGAGCACTTTCTTCACATTGTTGGAAGTGTGGTTAAGTACACCTGTTTATCTCTTTTCTGTTATTTGATAAGTTTTTTGATGCATATTTGTAATATTTTCCAGCAGTAATCTGCAAGTGCTTGTTTGCCACCATTTAACAAATTGTCCTTGTTTATAGGACTCTTGTTACAAAGGACTATGAGATAGGAGATGCCCTCCCTGTTTCTAAATACTATGTATCATCTTAGCTTTGGAGGGTGATCATTAATCAAGAGACTATTCTGTTTACTTTTCTTTGTGTGGAAGTAGGGTAGGGGATTCATGCTTCCAAGTTTTGTAGGGTGAGCTTTTTTTTTGTTTTTTAGTGTAACTGAGATTTGTGAGGGGGCATCCAAAATAGAATTGGGGATTGTCTTCTTGGGATCTTAATGAGTAGCGTAAATAGTACCTCTAGAACAAGACTAGCAAACTTTCTCCTAGTTATGATGGGACTTCACCTGGGAATAAGGCTAGACCCTGGGTTTTAGTTATAACATATACCTGGGATATAGTTATGACAAATAAACCTGGTGAATGAAGGAATATGATTCTTACTTGAAACTTGGGCAGTAAATACATTTATACCAGGGATTGAACCCAGGGATGCTTTACTCTGAGCTACATCCCAGTCCTTTTTACTTTTTATTTTGAGACAGGGTCTCAATAAGTTGCTGAGTCTGGCTTTGAACTTGCGATCCTCCTGCCTCAGCCTCTTGGGCTGCTGAGATTATAGACATACACCATGGTACCAGGCCAAGAAATGTTTTAAATAATGTCAGTCTTATGGAAGTGGTCCTTTATTGTAACAACTGCAAAGACTACAATTTTAGTTGAGAGCATAAGTTCTAACATTTTGAATTTCCTTGTTATTTTATAGTTATCTCACAGGTATATATGATTATAAATGTGAACATTGTCTTTTCTGGTAGTTTAGACCCATTTACAAGGTTATCAGAGTTATTTTATTTTCTCCATAGCAAAATGCATTGATCACTATACCAAACAATGTGTGGAAAATGCAGAATTACCTGAAGGAGAAAAAAAACCAATTGACCAGAGACTGGAAGGCATTGTGAATAAAATGTTCCAGCGATGTCTAGATGATCACAAGTATAAGCAGGCTATTGGCATTGCTCTGGAGACACGAAGACTAGATGTCTTTGAGAAGACCATACTGGAGTCGGTAGGTAGATGATGTCATTTTAGAGATTGTTATTGATGGAAAATCAGCAAAGCAAATTATTCAAACTGAAAATCTGGGTGGTGTAAAGAAAATGTAGTTAAAAAAAATAGGGTGATATTTTTGCCAAAGTTTTTTTTTTTTAAATATGTGAATACGTATTTTTTTTAAACATATGTATTTTGTGTTCATAGGACTTATGCATTTATCTTGTCACAATTCTTTATTCCTTTGAAATTTTGCTTGGGGAAGTTATATTTATTACCCTGCCTTTTTAAAAGAAGAATGTATTGATAAACTATTCAATTTAATTTATTGTGGTTAAAAGTATTAACTAGATTCCAGATTCAAGAATGTTTTACAATAATTTAGACAGTTTAAGTCATCAAAGTGTCGCAAAGGTGTAAGACTGACTTGAGTGAACAGTGATTTGCAGGCCCACTTTGCTTTAGCACCTCCTCCTCTCTGAGCTGACTCTGTACTCCAGACATTTTGGTCTTATCTGGACTCTGTCCTATCCCTGCTGCCAAAAATATTCTTTCCTTTATTAACTCGCATCATTCCTGTTCTTGATCAGAGCTCAGCTGTCTTTCGTTTGCAGGATTTTCCATCAATCCCCAATATCCTTTCCCTACTTAACCTCTACTACAAAGATGAGGTCCAATTCTTCTGTTAATCTTATGGAGCTGTATATATTTTCCAAGTGTTCATCAGTTTTTAATTAATTGTTTTATTAGAGCATTAATAATTGCTTTTCCCACCAGGTGAGTACTTTGTGCCTTTTTCATTACTGTGTCCTCAAGGTCTAAGTCATTGTTTAGTAGCAGTAGTAAGATTTGTTTACATGAGTAAATGAATGAATGACCGACCAAATGATAGAATGGTCTTTCACTCTCAGCTTCATTTTTGTGCAGTTGTAGCCTCTCCTTGTCTTCATGTGAACAAGATTAAAATATTTGCTGTCATTCATTCAGCAAATGGGTTTTGAATGCCTACTGTGTACCAAACACTGTTCTAAGCATTGGAGTTACAGTGGCAAACAAGACCAACAAAGTTCCTGCCCAAATCAGACAGTCTGTTGGGGAATCCAGAGGGGAAAGAGGCAATGAATAATAGGTAGGTAGATAGAAAGAAAAGGGGTAATACATATTTTTTTTTAAATAAAGCTAATTAGGGGCTGGAGTTGTGGCTCAGTGGTGGTGCATTTGCCTGGCATGTGTGAGGCACTGGGTTCGATTCTCAGCACTGCATGTAAATAAATAAAGGTCCATTGACAACTATAAAAATATTTAAAAAAAAAAAAAAGCTAATTAGGGCTGGGGCTATAACTCAGTGGCAGAGCACTTGCCTAGTATGTGTGAGGAAGGGGGTTCAATCCTTAGCACCACAAAAAATAAACAAAACAAAGGCATTCTGTCTACACCTACAAAAAATTTTTTTTAAAAAATACAGCACACTAGACACAATGATGCATGCCTTCAGTTGTAGCTGCTCAGGAGACTGAGACAGGAGGATCAACTAGTTCAAGGGCAGCCTTGGCAACTTAGCAAGACCCTGTCTCAAAATAAAATTTAAAAAGATCTGATATATCTCAGTGATAGAACATTCTGAGTTCAGTCTTCAATGCTGGTAAATAGATGGGTGGGAAAAGAGTAAAAAATTCATCTTGTTTTGCATTCATTACATATTGCATACTGAGCCTATCCCTACTATTTATAATAGAATTCTAATTTTTTAAATTGTCTTTAATTTTTTAAAATGCTAGTCACAGCTCATTAAGTTGATTTAACTAGTTACTAATAAGCCACAACTTGCTTTTTGAGAAATAGTTCTATAGTTCTGCAGTATGTTTATTTATGTTGAAGAACTTTTATAGGGCAGTATCTCAAATATTGGAGGTGCTAGTAAGAACTCCAAGAGTAAACACCCATTGTGTAGGTCAAAGTTTCCTCATAGAACACCAGACAGATGAACAGCACTAATGCCTGAGCTTTAAGTACTGGCAGTAAATCAGGAAGGAGTCTAGTAGCAAGATAGGAGGCAGAAAGCCTTGAACAGACACAGCTGCAAAGCATAGTTATTTAGTGTGTGGAGAGTTGAAGCAATCTTTTTATAATCAACAGCATCAATCTGTTATAGTATACTTTGTTCATATAGTGATTGATGGTCCTGAATGACCACTAAATATTAAATTGCTTTTAATCCATTTTTCATGAAGATAAGGAAGTATGTAATTCTTTAATAAAATTTGTCTCTAACAAAGTTTAAAATATTTAGGTTTTTATTATCTAAGGTTTTTAAATCATTGGCTGTCTTGAATGACTCAAGAAGGTAGGTTAAGGCCGAGCTCCAGCTGAAGGTGAAGGGCAGTAAGTAAGAAGGTCTTTCTACCTTGGCTCACACAAAGCAGACTGCCCGCAAATGGACAGGTGGTAAAGCACTCAGGAAACAACTGGCTACAAAAGCCACTTGCAAGAGTGCGCCCTTACTGGAGGGGTGAAGAAACTTCATTGTTACAGGCCTGGTACTATGGCACTTTGTGAAATTAGACGTTATCAGAAGTCCACTGAACTTCTGATTCACCAACTCCCTTTCCAGCATTTGGTGTGAGAAATTGCTCAGGACTTCAAAACAGATCTGCAGGGCTGGGGCTGGGGCTCAGTGGTAGAGCTCTTGCCTAGCACATGTTAGGCACTGGGTTTGATCCTCAGCACCACATAAAAATAAATAAATAAAATAAAGGTATTGTGTCCATCTACAGTGAAAGCTATTAAAAACAAAAACAAAACAAAAAAACAGATCTGCACTTCCAGAGCGCAGCTGTTGGTGCTTTGCAGGAGGCAAGTGAGGCCTATGTGGTTGGCCTTTTTGAGGACACCAACCTGTGTGCTATCCATGCCAAACGTGTAGCAATTATGCCAAAAGACATCTCACTAGCATGCCGCATACGTGGAGATGTGTTTAAGAATTCACTATGATGGGAAACATTTCATTCTCAAAAAAATTTTTTTTTCTTTTCTTCCTGTTATTGGTAGTTCTGAACATCAGATTTTTTTTCTCATGGGGTCAAAAGGTACCTAAGTATATGATTGCAAGTGGAAAAATAGGGGACCGAAATCAGGTATTGGCCATTTTTCCATTTTCATTTGTGTGTGAATTTTTAATATAAATGCAGGGATGGAAAGCATTAATGCAAGTCAAAATGTTTTAGTGAACAAGTTTCAGCAGTTCAACTTATTACAATTATAAATAAAACTCTTAAATTTTTCTGGACAATGCCAACATTTGGATTTTTTTAAAACGAGTAAATTTCTTATTGACAGCAACTAAATGGTGTTTGTAGCATTTTTATCATAGAGTAGATTGCATCCATTCACTATATTTTTCTGATTTGTCCTACATGCAAGTACATGTTTTTAATGTTGTCTGTCTTCTGTGCTGTTCATGTAAGTTTGCTATTAAAATACATTAAACTAAAAAAAAAATAAAGTAGGTTAAAATAATCCTGTTTCTAAATAAACATAATGCTTCAGTAACTAGATAATGATGTAATTATAAATTTATCTTTCAGAATGATGTCCCAGGAATGCTAGCTTATAGCCTGAAGCTCTGCATGTCTTTAATGCAAAATAAACAGTTTCGGAATAAAGTCCTAAGAGTTCTAGTTAAAATCTACATGAACTTGGAGAAACCTGATTTCATCAATGTTTGTCAGGTAATTACACTGAATTATATTACTCTACACTGTGCTGTGCCACATTATACAATATTGTATTATATTTTATTACATTATTCTGATGACTTCATACATGTATATCAGTTGATCTTATCAGTAGCCTCATGAAGATAAGATGTGTGGTTTATATTTCTTTTTACTGATAAGATGTGGAATCTCATAGCACTAAAGTCTTTTTTGTTATAATGCATTCTTTATATGCATTCTTTTTTCATTTCAAAATAATCTAAGCATTTAAGGAAATTGTGGAAATGAAGGTTAAAGAAGAAGGTAGAAGATAAAAACATTACTTATGCTATACTATGTCATGCTAAAAAGAATTCAAAATATAGAACTTATCTATGGGTTCATTGCTCAAACACCCAAACATTTGAATGTATTTTCTTTATATCCTTTCATTTGTTTTTGCTTATACTTTTAAAAAAATCAAATTGTACAGAAAATATGTAAAATGAAAAGCAAGTCTTTTCCTATCCCTTCTCCTGGGCCTTTTCCCAAAGTTAATGCTAGATGTTTTCCCAAGGGAACATGGAGACCCTTAATGTTTGTGTTGCATTTTGTGGACTGGAGATGTGCATAAATTCACCTCTCTCTCTCTCTCTCTTTTTTTTTTTTTCTTGGTACTGGGAATTGAACCCAGAGGTGCTCTATTTCTGAGCCATATCTTTATCCTTTTTAATTTTTTTAAATAGAGAATTGTGTTTTTCTTTTATTTCACTGCTGGGGCTCAAATCCAGGACCTTACACATGCGAGGCAAGGGCTGTGCCATGGAGCTACTTCCCCAGCGCTAGACTTTTGTATTCTGCTTATGCATTCTATTGCATATGTGCTTTCATGTGTTTCTATCCTCCATGCTTTTTACAAATTGAAATTGAAAAGCCCCCATTTTGAAAATATATTTTAAACCAAGTTTGAAGCAGAAAATGCTGGAAGAGAAAAAAAATCTACATTTAAATCACTCAAAGTCAATTAATGATATATTTCTTGTTAGCTGTCTTTATATAGATTTTTGGAGTTTTGTTTGTTTCTAAATAATTTTAATGATTTTAAAAACTCATACAAACAATAGTATTTCACTGCACTTTTCTTTGCTGTATTTCATTTTCATTCCTTAGAGGCAACTTTATTTATTTATTTTTTTAGCTTTTTATTCCTTATGCTTTACAATTTTTATAAGAAAATGTACATTTAAAAATGTTTTTACAAATTTATTAATATGATAATAATCATAGATAGCATATTCTAATAAATAAATTTAGTGGTGAAAGATTAGAATCCATGCATGGTAGCCAAGAATCTACCACTGAGCTCTGATCTACATGCCTGGCCCTTGAAATATATTTCTTAACAGTGATACATTCACATTATTTAAAATTCAAAAAGAACCATAGAGTAATCAGTAAAATCTTCCTATTTGTTTTCTCCGGCATCCAAGTTCCCTTACCTGGAGACAAACAGTGTCAATTATATATGCCTTAACACTGTTCCTTGTTGTAACTCTTAACAAATTTTTGTCAGGCTCTTTCTTGATTTGTAGTAGTAATTCAGTATATGTACCTTGTCTAACTTAACCATCCCTCTGTTATTGGTCATTTGTTTCCATTATTTCCTGTTTTTAATTTGTAATAATTGATTTTGTATTTATCTTGGAGTTGAGTACTTGCTACTTAAGAGAACAAGAAAATTTACATTGATTTCTTAGAAGAAAAATCCTAACTTTGTTAGATGACTTTGTTAAATATGGCAGATAAATCATAAGAGTAATAAGAAATGCTTCAAGATGTTAATTTTGACCTCTTATCCTGGTCCACCATAATATTATGTGTTCAGTGAATGAATGATTCCTACAGTATATGGTAACAGAAAATACAAGTTAAGGATTGCTTGGCTGTAAATTATGGCTAAGAATTTAAAAAGCAACGGATCTTGGTGGCAAATGCCTATAATCCTAGCTATTTTGGAGACTGGGGCAGGAGGTTCACAGGTTCAAGATCAGTCTTGGCAATTTAGTGAGACCCTGTTTCAAAAAAAGGTGGGGGAGGTGAGAGTGTAGCTTAGTGATAGAGCACCCCTGGATTCAATGCCCTTTTGTCCAAAAGAAAATTTTTTTTTTTAAACCAAGATTCATTCAGCAACTAATATTCAATACTGATAATTGCCAGGCACAACGTAATTCATGGGAATTGTATGGAATTTTTTTTTATTTTAATGAACACATTCCATTTTTAGGAAAACTTCATGAGTATTGGGTTCAGAAATAAAAGAGTAGGGCTAGATAGTATGCCTCCAGTTTGCCTATGTTTACATTTTAATGTTTCCTATATTGTCAACTGTTTGTCATGCTCTAAGTACCTTGTATATGAAGTTTTCAGTTATTGTATTGTTATGTTCTTTATCTCCATTTCAGTGCTTAATTTTCTTAGATGACCCTCAGGCCGTGAGTGATATCTTAGAAAAACTGGTAAAGGAAGACAACCTCCTGATGGCTTATCAGATTTGTTTTGATTTGTATGAAAGTGCTAGCCAGCAGTTTTTGTCATCTGTAATCCAGAATCTTCGAACTGTTGGCACCCCTATTGCTTCTGTGCCTGGATCCACCAATACGGGTACTGTTGCAGGATCAGAGAAAGACAGGTATAAGTATCTTTTCTGCAGTAAAACTAACTGAACAATCTTTGTTTCATTTTGAAATAGATATAATATTCATAGATGGCATATTCTAATAATAAATTTATAGCTTTCATAGACTGTAAGATCTTTTTAGGCTATTGCTCTGTTTTGCACTGTGCTAAAAGTACAGTAATGAAAACCAAAGAAATGCACCCTTCTAGTAAGAAAGTAGAGGGATTATCTGGTTTGGAAAGGTAGCATGTTTGTTTCTTAATCAAATAAGTTAAAAGTCTACCTGTAATCCCAGCTACTTGGGAGGCTGAGGCAGGAGAATGGCAAGTTCAAGACAGGCCTTGGCAATTTGGCAAGATCCTATCTAAGAAAGAATAAATAAAGGGAGTCAGGGATCTACAACTACTCATTGGTAGAGTGCTTGCCTAGCGTGCCTGAAGCCCTGGTTCAATTCCCAGTACCAAAACAGAAAAAAAAGAGGAAAAAAAGTCTTAGGTAGGGTTGGAGGGCTTGCTTTGAGATATCTGTCTTAGATATATAGATATTTGGAAAGAAACGTCCTTAGCTTTTTGTGCTTCTATTAAAACTAAATACTTAAATAGGTTAATACAGTATTAGATCTTAGTTTCCTGTATTTCCGTATGCATTTAAACCACTTAAAATGTTCGTATCTTAGTTATACCTTCTTATTTTTCTTCAAAATTTTCCATGCCCTGGAGTCATTCTTCTGAAACTAAATAAGATGTCATTCTTTCAACCTGTTATACCTTTCCAGTGTATTTCAAATAAAATTCTAAGTCCCGAAAGTAGCCTGCAGTGCTGTGCAGCTGTCCCTCTGTATCCATAAGTTCTGCATCTATGGAGTCAGCCAACCATGGATTGAAAATATTTAGGGGGAAAGCATTAAATCTGTACTAAATATGTACATACTTTTTGTTGTTGTTATTCCCTGGACAATACGGTATAACAACTACTTATATAGCATTTACATTACATAATTATAAGTAATCTGCAGATGATTTGAAGTATGCTGGAGAATGATGTGCTCAGATTATATACAGTTTCTCAGCCATTATATATAAGGGACTTGAGTGTCCACGGTTCTTGTCTGTGATGGTTCCTGGAACCAGTCCCCTACGGATACTAAGACAACTGCACATGGTCTGGCGTCTATACCCCTCACTTCATCTCCTCCTCCTTTCCTCACTGCCTTTAAACCTCACTGACCTTCCTGCTGGTCTTTAAAAATACCAGAATTATTCCTGCTTCTGAAAGGTTTTCTTTTAGTTTATTATTTGTGCTTTTCCTCTGTTTTATTTTGGAAGCCTCCTTTTTATAGGAATGTTTGATCTCCTTTGCCCATCTCTGTATTTGTTTCTTCCCTTTTTGCTTCTATTTTTTTTCTTTTAATTGAGTAATGATTTAAATACAGTGAAATGCATATCTTTGTCACCATAGATTAGTTTTACTAGTTCTTGAAAGTCATAAAAATGGAATCATATAGTATGTATTCTGTTTTTTGTTTCTTTGTTTTTGTTCAGAATAATGTCTGTAATATACATCTTTTGGGGGGTGAATTAATATTGTACTTCACCACATAATTGTCAATACCACATTAATGTGTATTTTGAGTATTCTGTGCATCCTAATCTTGTACCAAAGACAATGTAGTAATAAATGATTTTTAAGTAATACCAGCACAGTTTTTTTAAATATATTTTTTAGTTGTCAATGGATCTTTTATTTATTTATATGTGGTGCTGAGTATTGCACCCAGTTCCTCACGCATGCCAGGCAAGCGCTCTATCACTGAGCCACAACTCCAGCCCCAGCACAATTTTTTTAAAGCTTCAAATAATGGTTGTGGCCCACTTTTTTGCCAAAAAAAAAGAAGAAGAAGAAGAAGAATTATCATAGCCGGGCGCCGTGGCCCACGCCTGTAATCCTAGCACTTGGGAGGCTGAGGCAGGAGGATCACAAGTTCAAAGCCAGCCTCAGCAACTTAGTGAGGCCCTAAGCAACTCAGTGAGACCCTGTCTCTAAATAAAATACAAAATAGGGCTGGGGATGTGGCTCAGTGGTGGAGTGCCCTTGGGTTTAATCCCCAGTACCAACAACAACAAAAAAAAGAATTGTCATAAAATCTGTAATGATTACATAGTGAAATACAATAATTGATTTCTTTTCATTGCTGAGTACCATTTCATTGTGAGTATATCAGCGTATTTATCCATTCATCTACTGATAGACCTTTGTGTGGTTTCTGGTTCTTGGCTACTAAGAACAGAGGTATTAGGCTGGAGATACAGCTCAGTGATAATAGAATTTTACCTAGGGTGCATGAGGCCCTGGGTTTAATTCCCAGTACTTCGGACAAACAAGAACAAGGCTGTGATCAAGTGTGTAATCCCAGCTACTTGGAGGCTGAAGCTGAAGCAGAAGCTTGTTCACAGCAAGCCTGGGGAACTCAGTGAGACCCTGTCTCAAAATAAAAAGGACTGGAGATGCCGCTTGGTGGTATACTAGCCTAGCAAACACTGAGGCCTTAGGGTTTAATCCAGTAGTACAGAAAAGGGAAAAAGAACAATGGTTGAAAACATTCTTGTACAAAGGCTTTTTGTAGATATAGATGTGTCTGTTTCTCTTGGGTATATATCTAGGAATAGAATAACTCAATAGTATGGTATATATTTAACTTAGTAAGAAACTGCCACTCTTTTCCAGTGTAACTGTACAATTTTACTCTTCATAAGCAAAGTAGTTGTTTTGCATTTCAACCAACATTTGATGTCAGTCTTTAAAAATGTTGTTCCTTTCATTGGTAAAATGGGATTTCATTATTATTTTAATAGAAGTCATTTGTCAAAAATATGTGTCATGAATATTCTCCCAGTCTTTGGCATATGTTTTCATTTTCTCAGTGGCATCTTTTTTGTTTTGTTTCTTGTTTGTTTGTTTTTGGGGTTTTTTTTTTTGCGGTGCTGGGGATTGATCCCACGGTCTTGGGCTTGCAAGGCAAGTACTGTACCAACTGAGCTATATCTCCAGCCCTTAGTGGCATCTTTTTATGAGCAAAAGTTTTTATTTTGGGTCAGTTAAATTTTCAATTTTGGGGCTTCATCTAAGAAATTCTTCAGTGGCCTCATGGTTACAAATACAATATGCTAATATGCTATGTTTTCTTCTAGAATTATAGAATGTTAGGTTTTGTATTTAGGTCTCTAGTAGAGCTCAGCTTAACTTTTTGTAATGGTGTAAGGTAAGAGAACAGGTTTTGTTCGCTTTTCCACATGAATACTTAGTTGTTCCATCACCATTTGTTTAAAAGATTATCCTTTTCCTATTGCTTTGGAGTCTGACAAGAATCAGTTTAGCATGTGTACGCATTGGTAGATTTTTTTCTGTTCTTTTTCATTGATGTGTTTTCTTTTGTCAGTAATACTTAATTGCTAAAGTTCATTACAAGTCTTGAAATCAGATAATGTAAGACCTCCTTTTGTCGGGGTGGGGAGCTACTGGAGATCCTTGTGCTCTCTAGGCAAGCACGATGCCATTGGGCTATATCTCCAGCCCCCAGACCTACAATTCTAATTTTAATTTTTGTTTTCAAGATTGTTGTGGCTATTATAGATCTGGGGGTTCTGATTGGAATTGTGTTAATCAGTTTGTCCATATTGAATCTGTAATATGTAAACGTGTGCTTTTCTTCATTTATTTAGGTTTTCTTTAATTTTTCTCAGCAGCATTTTGTATATATCAATGCAGAGGTTTTGCATAAATTTCCTTAAATTCCTTATATTCCTGGTATATTATAGCTTTTTTATGCTACTATAAGTGGTATTTTTAAATTTCCATTTTAACTTGTTGCTCCTGTATGGAAATAGTTTACTTTTGTGTATTAACATCAAATCCTATAACCTTGCTTAAATCACTTTTTAGCTTTTGTAAATTAAAAAAATAAAAGATTTTGTAGACTTTTCTACATTGGAATCATCTGTTGCTGTAGACCAGTTTACTTCTTTCCTTCTAATCTTGATGCCTTTCCCCGTTTTTCTGCACTTGCAGACTTCCTAATACATTATAGAATTAATGTGACAAGAGTAAATATCCTGTCTTTGTTCCTGATCTTAGCATATGGTTTCTTTCTTTTTAATTGAGATATTTTTCTTTTTTCTTGTCATCTTTTTATAAGGCATTATGTGTTTATTTGCTGTCATGTTCCTTCGGAGTTAATCTTCATTTCTACAGTGATTTTTCTCTTTTTATTTCTAATTTTTCCCAGTTCTATTATTTTAATTTCTAAAATTTTTAAATTCTGGTATTCTTTTTTTATCTTGTATCACTTTCTTAATGTCTTTTATTTTGAAATAAATTTTTGCTGCTCTCTAAAACTTTCTCTTGTGTGGTATTTGTATTTAAACAAAAGATGGCTGATGTTTTCTTTCCCTGTCCAGCATTTCTCCTCAGCATTAAACTAATTAACTATTAAACTATTAAAATTAATAGTTGTTGTGGTCTCTAATGCTTTACTTAAAACTGATTGTAGCCTCTGGTAGTTTATCTCCATCTGACCATTTTGGGAATGGGAGGGATACTTTGCACCCTGTATTTGTTAAACTGGGCTTCTTTCATCTTAGAGATGCCTAGAGTCTTTTCTTATTTTTTATTAGTAATACTCACGAAGTAAACATTATTTTCTTACAAGATATTTAATTTGGACATGGTTTAGAGCTGTGGTATAAACAGATTGCCTGCATGTTCTATTTAGAAACAGTTTATCAGATTCTTGATTGTTGATTCCCTTTATTGTAGTGACTCGATGGAAACAGAAGAAAAGACAGGCAGTGCACTTTCAGCAAAAACACCAGACGCTGTGAGTATACATTTTAAACTTGAGGTTGCCATTTAACGTGGTATTGTAAACTCGTTTATAAATAAGTCACACATACATGCTTTTTTGAAATTTGTTAAATTTGATACCAAAGTCCTTTTATAAAAAAAAAGGTTGATCCCAAAAAGCTCTTAGAAGAAATAAAATTCTAGCTGGACGTGGTGGCAAATGCCTGTAATCCCAGCACTTGGGAGGCTGAGGTGGGAGGATCACAAGTTCAAACCAGCCTCAACAACTGAGCAAGGCCCTAAGCAACTCGGTGAGACCCTGTCTCTAAATAAAATACAAAATAGGGCTGGGGATGTGGCTCAGTGGTGGAGTGCTCCTGGGTTCAATCCCCAGTACCAAAAAAAAAAAAAAAGAAAGAAAGAAAGAAAAAAAAGAAAATTCTTCTGAGATCCTTGGCAAAGAATGATCTGTATCCCAGAAAATCTTCAAATTATCTGTCACAAAGTGAGATAAACACATGGCATTTAGCAAATGGCATCCTATCTAGAGGCAGGTTAGTGGTCTGTGCTATTTTAATGTTGGCAGTGTATGAGGGGGTGGCGCAGATAGTAGAGCAGAGATGTGTTTCCTCCTTCAGGGTGTTGGATGAGGCTCAATGATGTAAACTTCACCTGTTCTCTTCGATGAACAGTTGTCTTAATGACTTGGTAGGTCAGATTATATGTATTTGTCAATTAAAGATTTTTTTCAGTTTTCTCCATCTTCAGCAGGGAGTTTCTCAGCTAAAGTATAAGTAAAGTCTATGTAACGTAATTTGTCCTGTGTGTCATTGGTAATTATTCTTTTCCAATATTTTTCTATTTTTTATACTAAACTATTTTACATTGGAGCTAGTTTGGAATGAATTGTATTCTTCATCAAGCTGGTATATTTCATTGACATCTAACACAAAGAAAATTTTCTTCCTCTCAAATAATGTTAAATGCATTTTCTGAATTTTACCATTAAAATGAATTTGTATAGGTATGTGTATAGGCTTTGAATTTCACTGTATTAGAACTGATGAGGTAAAGTTGGCTTAATGAATTTTCAGTAATATGAATTTTCGTTGTTTTGAAGAGTCCAGAGCCTAAGGACCAGACTTTGAAAATGATTAAAATTTTAAGTGGTGAAATGGCTATTGAGTTACATCTGCAGTTCCTAATACGAAATAACAACACAGACCTCATGATTCTAAAAAACACAAAGGTAGGAAATTCAACCATAATGGAGGTTTTTTCTTTTATTTTTTGTTGAATAGTTTGTTGTATTTTATTCTTGATCAAGGGAATCACTGAGTTTTTATGGAAGTGACAGCATTAGTGGCCAATGGTGTAGTTCAATGGGAAAGTACATGCTTAGCATTCTTGAGTTAGGCCCTGGATTAAATCCCAGCACAAAAACAAAAACGAAAACAAGCAAACAAAAAAAAAAAAATGAGTGAAATTTTAGCTTCTTAGGAAGGGAAGGTAATTAGCAATTATCGAGCACCCATTTTTATTTCAGTCTCTTTTGGGAAGTTTAATGAAAAAAAATTTTTTTCCACTTAAAAACTTTTTATCTTGCTGAGTGTGGTACACATCTGTAATCCCACTACTCCAGAGGTTGAGGCAGGAGGATTTCGAGTTCAAAGCCAGCCTCAGCAACTTAGCAAGACCCTGTCTCCAAATTAAGTGGACTGGTTTGGGGTGGCTTATGACTAAGGATGTATAGCTCAGTGCTTGCCTAGTATGTGTGACACACTGGGTTCACTCCTTAGTACCAAAAAAACCCAAACACTTTTTATCTTTTTTTTTTTTTTTTTTTTTTGTGGTGCTGGGGATTGAAGGGGATTGAACCCAGGGGTTTGTGCTTGCAAGACAGGCACTCTACCAACTGAGCTATATCCCCAGCCCAACACTTTTTATTTTAATGTGTATTTGTAATAGCACAATCAGCGTGTTAATATACATACATAAATGTGTCTATATTTACTACTGAACCGTGTACAACTCCCTGAGAAGAGAGATTCTTATATTGTTACAACCTTTGCTGAGATATTATTCCTGACAATTATTCTTTTTTGAAGAGGTAATTTTCATGTTTGGTTCAAAAATTGTTTCATATAAAAAGATATATAGCTTAAAAGTTCTTTCTCTTTTCTGCCTTTTTTACCTTATATGCCTTCCCAAAGACATTTATTCTTTTTTAATAGCTATATTCAATGACTGAATAGCTGTTTGATCAAAGCATATATGAAAGTGTTTTTTGAAACTTTAAAAATAATTTTGTCAAATAGAAGAGTCAAATAATTTGTATTTGTGACAGTCATTTGAAGGTAGTTTGTGTAATGTAGTCTCACTAAAAATAAAATTATTTTGGTGACCGCCAGAGTTGTAGACTGTTCCTTAGGTTGCCCCAACATTTTGAAGACCTTAGCCAAAATGCTGAAGAGAAATAGAAAGTTAAAATATTTAGAAAACACAGAATAGAAAATCTACTACCTAAATTCCCACCTAAAATCTGGTATTGACCTTAAGACAAGACTGCAAATAAAACTCTTTGACTTTTTGTAAACTATTTACTTAGTCTTTATAAAGAATGTCCAAAATTTATATTTTGAATATCAGTTCAGTTTGCATCACTTTTTGCCACAAAAACTGAGTGTGTGTGAGAGCATGCACAGGTGTGAAGCTCTGCCAGTTATCAAAACAATTCTGTTTTTGTAGGATGCAGTACGGAATTCTGTATGTCACACGGCAACTGTTATAGCAAACTCTTTTATGCACTGTGGGACAACCAGTGACCAGTTTTTGAGGTAAATATGGTTGGAGATTTCTACTTTGGTTTAAAATCTTCTTTAATAGAGACAATGTTGATATCTTTACATATATATGGAAAGCTTTTCCTATTGACCAGTCCTGAATTTTAAATTTTTTGTTTTTTTTTTTTTTTTTTTTTGCGGTGCTGGGGATTGAACCCAGGGCCTTGTGCTTGCAAGGCAAGCACTCTACCAACTGAGCCATATCCCCAACCCTGTATTTTTAAATTTAATTTGCCTATGCAATTTAAGGTAAAATTAATTCCTTTTATTAAGTGGTTTGATAATAGGTTTTGAAGGAAATATGTGAAATTCTGAAAACAATAGATTTTGGTTTTGTTCATAGTAGAATTACATGTCATGCATTTTTAAAATCCTTAAAATGTTAAAAACAACTTAGGAGGTAGAGTAGAATCAGCCGTAAAATGATTTGAGATGGTTCAAGGTAAAAAAAGAAGAAGAAAAAAAAATTTTTTTTTTTTCTTTTTGGTGGTACTGGGGATTGAACTTAGAATTTGGCACATGCTAGGATGCTAGGCAAGCGCTCTGCCACTGAGTCACATCCCCAACCCTCAAGGTAAATTTTAATGCTTTTGACCTGTGTTATAAAGATTTGTAAAGTTCATTGTAAACAGTATTACTAAGTTTTCTTTTCTTACAGAGATAATTTGGAATGGTTGGCCAGAGCCACTAATTGGGCAAAATTTACTGCTACAGCCAGTTTGGGTGTGATTCATAAGGTAATATGTATTATTCATTCAGAATAGAAGCAGTTTTTCTGAGGTTAAGAAAAAATAAAAGCCTCTTATAGTTAATTAACACACATTTTGCTAAATCAAATCAGTTGTCTTATAGATAAGGATGAACTAAATATTTAAAACTAAGACATTAAGTCTAAATAAGATGTTAAACATTTTTTTAATAAAAAGTAGAAATTCTTTTCCTGTGGAGGCTGTCTAAACCATTTTGCAAAGGATGAATTGAAATGTTATTTGTGTAAAATGTTATTTGGGAAAACATTACAAAACAAAGAAAAAATGGAAGCATAGACAATGTCTTATAACTAACATGTGAGTGAGTTAAACAATTCTCATTTGAGTGATGAGGTTGTATGGGAAAGAGCTCTGCTGTCTCCTCCAGTTAGTGAACATTCTGAAGGAAAGGAAGGAATCAGAAAATATTGTGTCTCTTTTCCTCTCTCTTTCTCTTACTGATATCTTTATGACTCAAATTACAGGGTCATGAGAAGGAAGCATTACAGTTAATGGCAACATACCTTCCCAAAGACACTTCTCCAGGATCAGCCTATCAGGAAGGTGGAGGTCTCTATGCATTGGGTCTCATTCATGCCAATCATGGTGGTGACATAATTGATTATTTGCTTAATCAGCTAAAGAATGCTAGCAATGATGTAAGTATTAAAATGGAAAACTAAATTTGTATTACTTGTGAGTCTATGAAAATGTTACATTTGCCAAATCATTTTAGTGAATAAAGATTTGAAAGGTTCTGGGAATACCCAAAACAGTACTATTTTCAGAGGTTTTTTGTTTTTGTTTTTAAGATAATTCCTTTTTTTTCCCTATAAGTTAAAATTGTGCTTTTCAGTCCTTTAAATTGTGTATATGACAGGAAAAATAAAATGCCATACCAAAGTATGTCATAAAACATACATAATTTCTTAGACTTGCAGACATCTTGGAATAAGTGACCTTAGAATCTTAGCACTAACATTTTATAGAAAACTAAGCCCTCCCACCACAGTTGCACATGCTATCTCAGAAATCAGAATTCTTGCTTGTTTTGATCATTGATAATTTTTTTAATGTAATTCTTTTGGAAAAACTAAGTAGCCCTATTGTTATTTTAAGGTACCCTGAAATAGGATTTTAGATTTTAGACTTTAGCTTTCATGTTCAAGTGAGCTCTGTTTAGAAAGCTATCAGGAGAGTAACTAAGTAAGCCAGAACGTACTCTCCTCATACTTTGGTGGAAAGATTGATCCAATAGGATGGTCTGTTTCAGCTACTAAGCCATGAATCTTGTGTGCATGGATATGCATTTGCCTCATTTTCTCTTGTATTAGACCGTGTTTATGGTTATGAAAACCCAATAGCAGTAGACAGTTGTAGAAACCTCTTCTGACTGATGTAAACAAGGAGTTTGTCAGAAGTTGCTTGTATAACTAATGCAAAAGCTGATGAACCAGTTCCCACAAAAGTTAAGAGTCAGGCACCTTCAGAGATCTAACACAGTCATCTCTTCAGGGCCCTCCTGTTAGGATGCATGAACTTAAAACATTTTTGCCTTTTGATTATAAAATTCTAGAAAAGGAGCATTCTATTGGCCTGGCTTTTGTCAGAGCTCATAGTAGGTAGGAGCTTCCTAAATGACAGTCTCACCAAGACTAAGCAATTCCCAAGACATGGTTGGCATGCTGTCACAAGTAAAAGGATACTGTGCATTCAAAATTGACATGACCACTAAAGTCTCTGGTTTCAAATTTTTAAGGCCAACTTTGTCCTCTGGCCCCTTTTTCTCCCACTTTATTCACAATCATGTTTTTAGGTACCTTCTCTTCTAACTTTCTCCTCTGCCTCTTTCCCCTCATCCCACAAACATACTTAGGTTTCACCTATTCCTCTAAAAGCCTCTCCCTGACACTTGCATCTCCCTCTTAGTTATCTTACAGTTTTCCTCCTCTCATGTAAATTCATTGAAAGAGAGTTGTGATCTCTCTGTTCACTTTCTTTCCTGCATTCACTTTTCAACTCTGCTATTTTGCATCAGCAAACATCATTTTGTTGAAACCGAAATTGCTCAGGTTACCACTGGCCTTCTGTTTATCAGATCCTTTGATTGTTCTCATTGAGCTAACTTCTTTTTTTTTTTTTTTTTTTTTGGTACTGGGGATTGAACCCAGGGGCACTCCACCACTGAGCACATCCCCAGCCCTATTTTGTATTTTATTTAGAGACAGGGTCTCACTGAGTTGCTTAGGGCCTTGCTAAGTTGCTGAGGCTGGCTTTGAACTCCCGATCCTCCTGCCTCAGCCTCCCAGATGCTGAGATTGAGCTAACTTCTACATATTTAATGTCCCCAGAATGATTCTGGAATTAGAATAAAAGCTTGGATTTTAGGTACAGTTATTCCAAATCAATGAAGTCAATACTTTTTCCCTAGATCGTTAGACATGGAGGCAGTCTGGGTCTTGGTTTGGCTGCTATGGGAACTGCACGCCAGGATGTGTATGATTTGCTAAAAACAAACCTTTATCAGGATGATGCTGTGACAGGTAAGCGTTTGTTCCTAAAGACAACAAACTTTAGAATTAATCTAATTGTAATTTTTTTTGTCCCCCCCTTTTCATACCCTCTTATTGTGGTGTTGGGGATTGAACCCAGGGCCTTGTGCATGCAAGGGCAAGCACTCTACCAGCTGAGCAATATCCCCAACCCTTTTCATAGCCTCTTAAAAATCAAATGGATTTTCTGTACTTGGAGAGTAGATTTTGCCTCATTTGTCAGATTTATATTATAAAACCATGTTCTGTGGTACATACCTAGGCTTTCTAAAATGGTATAGCCTATGTGTCCTTATAGAACTTTTTCAAATAGGAAGTTATGAGAGTGATTTCCTTGTATCATGAGGCTATCTGGTTTTTGGTGACAGTATGGGAAAATGCCATAAATTGCCATTATTTTTTTCTTGAAGTTATTGTAGGATTTGACGGTGCATTCTGTCAAAGCTTAAAAGGAAAACAGCTATAAATGATTGAATATATTTTATTTTTATCTGATGGTTTGAAAAAAATGCTATCAGAGGCTAATGGTTGCCTTTGATCATTGGTGTAACTGGTGCGGCTTTCTATTAGAAGCATTTTATTGGCTTTTTAATATTTTACTCTTTATTCTCTAGGAGAAGCAGCTGGCCTGGCACTAGGTTTGGTTATGTTGGGCTCTAAAAATGCCCAGGCTATCGAGGACATGGTTGGATATGCACAAGAAACTCAGCATGAGAAGATTCTACGTGGTCTTGCAGTTGGTATTGCATTAGTGATGTATGGGCGGATGGAAGAGGCCGATGCTCTCATTGAATCTCTGTGTCGTGATAAGGTAAGGCCCTGTTTATCCTCTTCTTACTCGCACACTCTGGTTATGTCCAGTAGGTTTATTTGTTCATAAAACTTGCAGGATATATAAGTTCTAATAAAATTTAAGAAAGCAAAACACTGATTATAAGAGTTGAATGGGAGTCATTTGAGGATTTAAAATTTAGCCATGGCTTCAAATCAGTGATAATTCAGATAAGTAAATCTAGAAAAGTTCTTTAGGAATTTATAAGTAGATTTCTTTTAGAAAATAATTGTAGAATGATTTCATAGTTTTTTAAATAAGATATAACTTTTACTTCATTTTTTTTTCATCAGAAAACAGTGACACTCTCTATACTCATGTATTGTGGTAAGGGTTTTCCTGTTGCCTTTTGTTTTACAATGGTATTGTATATAATAGGTAGTCAGTGGTTAATGATACCATTCTCTAAAATCTGATAAAAACAACCACTGCTATAGTTAATTTATAAAATTACTATTAATTTGTTCAGCTACCAGACTCCATGTTTCTTTGACTGAGTGCTCAGTGCCCAGGAATTACATGATGAGGTAAAAGGAAGAGTTGAACTATGGAATTAGAAGTCTTCTTTGTTGTTTATTTGATAACTGGGAGTTGACTCCCCCAAGGCTGTGGGTGTTAATATTGACTAAAGTTTATACCTCATAGAAAGTGTGGGGTGGGATAGACATGTTGTGTAGACTATTGTGAATTAAGAACAATTACTTCCTCTTGTATTACAATCTTTTATTTTCTCATTCATTTGGAAAACAAATAACCACAAAACAATTCTTTGTTTTCAGGTTTCCTAACTAAAACCAGTTTACTTGGTGGATGCCTCTATGCCTATTAAACTGTAGTGATTCCTGTTTTGTTTTGTTCATTTGGGTCTTGTTTGGTTTTGGTTTGGGGGACTGCATTCCACTATGTTGCCCAGGCTGGGCTTCAACTCTTTGGCTCAAGGGATCCTGCTACCTCAGCCTCTGAAGTAGCTGGGAGTACAGGTATGTGCCATCACGCCTAACATTGTGGTGCTAAGTTGATGATTAATGTTGAATTACTCTTTCTTAGGACCCAATTCTTCGAAGGTCTGGAATGTATACTGTCGCCATGGCTTATTGTGGCTCTGGTAACAACAAAGCTATTCGACGCCTGCTGCATGTTGCTGTAAGTATTTTGGTCCTTTCTTGGAAATGGTGCAGACGGGAAAGTTTACAGGTGGATAGTATGTGTCTAGATGACAGTAGCACAAATACCACATGACCACCACTCCTTGTAGTCTTAAGTTCAGATTCTCATTCATTGGACACAATAGGCTCTAATCCAACATTAGGTTCATGTAGGTTTTCCGAAGGAGCTAGGAAAGAAGAATAATGACAGTGTGAATGGAAGTCTTTAAAGCCAGTTAAGTGCAATTTCTAAAATCCCACTTTAAAGGGGCACCCTCATTTGTAGACAAGACCATGTAAAAATGCAGTCATCCTAGAATAGGGACTCTAATGAACAATAAGGAACCACTTTTTCTAGCCCATGAAGTTAGCTTCCAGGTACCCCTTAGGGACATACTTGATTAGAAGAGACATATTGCACAGGAAAGCCTATACCCATTTTTTCCAACAGGCATAATCCATAGTCTTCTCAATGCAGATGTAGTTTGTCAAGAATAAATAATATTGTCTGGTCACACAGTCAACATTCCATGTGTCTTAACTTACTGGGTTTCTTTCATCATCTTGGTGGAAAAAGGTAAACCTTCCCTTGCAGAAAGATTTAGAGCTGTTAATTATTTCCTTCTTCCAAATATATTCACATCCTACAATATTAATGAGTAATTTATCCTTTATCAGTGTAGTATGTATTAAGTTCTAAATGTTTGTATTTTGCTTAAACTTGGGACATACTTTTTTGGAAAAAATATTGAAGGAATGGTTATAATGCAACTGAAAAAGTGTTAGGAAGTTGCCCTGAATCTTATAATTCACTAAGCTTAGGCTTGTAAGCCTTGAAGTAGAATTTCCAGATGATTTTGTTTTCTACATCAGGGAACGACTTTTTAAATACATATGTTGTCATTTTAAAATTTTATTTACTATGTATATTTAAGGTGTAAAACATGATGTTTGATATATAAAATAAGGGGGAAAGCATTCTAATGAAGGAATATTAATGAGGACTAATTTACATTTAAATGATGTGGGCCACTCATCAGTTTAGTCTTATGATAAAATGCATGGTATAATATAATCTTTAAACTTTTTCCCTAGGTAAGTGATGTTAATGATGATGTCAGGAGGGCAGCAGTGGAATCACTTGGGTTCATTCTATTCAGGTAGTTATTTCTCATTGCTGATTCTATATATTTCATTTGTTTTATTACTGTTTATTTAAAAAAGAACAAAGAACGGCCTAGGTTTTGAGAACCTGTTTGATAAGAAGTAAAACAGTTCATCCTGTTCATTTTTTAATAACATTCTGCTTAACTATTTAAATCCCAATAACAACTCCAGTACACTTATTTTTGTGTATATTAGTAATTCAGCTAGGAATACTACCCATTACACCACTTGTAAAATTCTTAAAGCTCTTTAATGAAAGTAGAATGAAAAAGGCCTTGCTTAGATGCAAAAACATGAAAATTCTTGCATTTCACAAATATTATTTATGGCTTGCAGATGTGGGGATACTCTTGGCATATAATATGGTTGTTTTTAAGAAGGCAGACTCTAAACCAGTCTGAGTTGACTCTTGGGCAAGTTACTCAACCTCTTTGAGCCTCAGTTTTCTGGGTATAATAATAGAGAGTTATCTTTTCTGACAGTTAAATAAATTAGTATGCTTAATGCTTTTAGAACAGTGTCTGGCACTAACTAGTAAGACTACCTAAACAGGTGTCAGTAGTGGTAACTTAGCTGTAACTGTGGTAGTGTTGGTGGTGATAGACATAGTAGTACTTCTTCCAGGAGGTTTCATTACTTTCTACTTAGCTCCCATCTCAAATAACAATTCTTCTTTTAGCTGAAATATCTTATGTTAAAATACAATGAAAGAAGGTTAAAAATGTGTGTTTAGCACTATTTGGACACTGCCCTATAGCTTATTTGTGATGAAATCGCACAATAAAATGGATTCCCAAGGTACATGTTAGATGAATCAAGTGTCTCATATCCTTTTAATCTCTAGAAGAGATTTTCTTCCCCAGGTTCCCTGGGTGTGAAGCTTTGTTGTAAGGATATAATGTAATCCAACATTTATATACTTAAAAATTCACTGTGAATTAGTTGCAGGATCCTCTCCATAATATCCCAGATATTTTTTGCAGTGCTGGGGATTGAACCCAAGGCCCTGTGCTTGCAAGGCAGGCGCTCTACCAACTGAGCTATATCCCCAGCCCTTGTAAAATGTTTTCTTTCCATTGTGGATAAAAATGTCAAATAAAACAGAGCAAAATATGATTGGGAGCATAGCTCAGTGGTAGAGTGCATGTTTAGCATACTTGAAGCCCTCGGTTCAATCCCCAGCACTAGAAACTCCCCCAAAAAGCAAAACAAAAACGCAGAGTAAATTCAGTTTTCTTCAGTGAGTTTGTTCAACTGCTAATCTCTTCACTGTCTTATTATTCACAAAGATACTAGAGAACCCTCATTGAACCCTGTCAACGTGACATGTTACCTAGGGTTCCTAGATCTGCTGGTCCTAGTACCTCTACAATAGCATGTGTGATGTGTTTGGTGTGATTACTTTTTATGTGGCACTTTTCATAGAAGTGTCAGATGTTCACTGATGCCTTTTCTAAAATCTGACAACACCTATATATGTGATCTGCAACACACTTCACACTTTCAATTTCTTGAATCCTATCTCATTTTCTGTTTTTGAACATTGAAATATTAGCCACTTACAGGTCTTTTGTACCTTTGCCACTTTCCATTCTTCTCTGACATTTGCCAGGAGAATTCCATTATTATATCCACAAATGTATTTCAGTTGCTAAGGCTGGCTTTGAACTCGTGATCCTCCTGCCTCAGCCTCCCAAGTGCTGTGGGATTACAGGCGTGTGCCACCGCGCCCAGCAGCAATAAAGTTTTAATAAATTAATAATTAATTCTTAATGGGGAACCAGATTTTTTTATTATGGAAAGTATATTCTAGTTGTAGCCATAGTAACTAGTTGTTAAATTGTATCAGGAGTTGTACTTATATTTGTCTCTTGTTTTTTCCTTCATTGCCAACTGTAAATTCTTCCTGTTGTCAGTGATTTTATATTTTACATCAGTATAAATTAGTGGCCTACTGTGTATATTCTGGAATATGGGAAATTGATGGGCTTTATGAAACTTCCCTTTTAACTCAATTGATGGGCTTTATGAAACTTCCCTTTTTTGAGAGTGTTTCTCTCAAATTATTAAAATTCATTTCTGCCCTTGAATTTCCTGTAGCTCACACATGTACTGAATTCCTGGTTTCAGCAGCAGATGTCTCCTATGAGCTGTTCTTAGGCTTTGCCACACTTTGTAGGATAGTCAGATCCAGGTAATGAATTGTTACTGAGTGCTACTTCAAAGGGACCTTTTTGAGTTCTCTTTTCATAATATGGTTCTTTAAGAAGTAGGAGCTAGAGGATATGAGGGCATTCTGGCTATGACATCTGTCATCCCATTGATCACCATGGTGGATTTGGCTGATTTGGCTGATTAGATGGGTGTTCCCTTCCTCCCTCACAACTCCTTATGCATTCCTTCCACAGCTGCATGCTCTGTCAAAGAGAACAGCTTTCCCCATAGAAGAGGGTCTTTCATGGGTTAAGGGTTTATGATTAGCTGCATTCCCCTGCTTGAACTGCCAAACTGCCTTTCAAGAAGTAGGAACTGGAAATGATTTAAGGATGATCTTGTCTAAAACTTAAAGATGAAGAAAAGTAAATGCATTCAATATAAGGACTGGAGTTAAAATCAGGTTCTTTAAATTTGAGTTTGGTACCGTTTCCCTAAGAGTAAAGACATTTAAAGATGGAAGAAACTTAAAAATCAATAAATATTCTACTTTTTAAAAAAAATTGAATTCCAAAATAGTTAAAATTTCCAGGGTCATGGAGCTAAATGATAGAACTGAGATTCTAAATAGTCTCATGATAGATCTGGGCTTTCAGTCAGAGCCCTATCTTCCTCAGATAGAACATCTATATTCTCAAATTTCCTCATTAACTTTAACATTTGGGAAGCATCTGTCCTATCTTCTAAGACTATTTCATGTTTTCTGATGTGACATCATTTACTTTCTTAGTGTGTGCTTCATTTTGTCTTTTCTTCCCTCTGGTAGTTATCGCATTTAAAATGATTTTGCAGACATTTGGCCTTGTACCATGTTTAAAGGATTTTTTTCTTAATTTTTTAGACTTCTTTCCAGATATATTTATTGGATAGCAACACTGAAAACCTGTTAGTAAACATTTACTTGTGCTTCATCAACTGAGACAAAATTTTCTTGGTGTAAAATTCTCATGTATATGATCTCCTTTATTCACAAGACAGTCCATGAAGTTGTAGTATTTTCTCTATTTCTACGGTTACTTGTGTATTGTTATTTATTCATAATGATTATGATAAACATAAAAAATTGAGAACTGTTCTTGCTAGATTAAAATGAGTCTCATTTTTATAAAATAAATGACCTCTATTGAACACCTGATATATAGTTGATTGGCCCCATTGTTACCAATCTGGTCAGCACTTTTTTTTTATTATAGCAACTCTTTGTACAGTATTGTGCTTAGCATTAACCGAACCTCATTGAAAATGAACGGAGTCTATATTGTTTTAACTGGACGCTGAAAAGGAAAATGAAAGAAGTCAAAAGTAACACTGGTCTTTATATACTTAAGTTGCTGTACTGGTGAACATACTTGATAATTTGAAATGAACATTTCTTAAAATTTGTGTTGAAAGTCCCTAGTTGCTATAATTTAGGCTCTTACAGTATGAAATTAATTATTTCTCAATGTATGTATTCATATGTTTTGAGATATAAATAGATCTTGCAAGATGAGTAAGAGATTCTTGTGCAGAAATTTTTTTAGAGCATAGATTCCTTAAATATAAACATTTTGCATCATCTTGTTCCTTATAATTTAAAGGAACCTTAGTAGTCAGCCAATTGCCACTGAATGCATGATTCATCTTAATATATTCCCATTCACAATTTTTTAAATTTGCCATGTTAGTGATTGAACCCAAGGCCTCATGAATGCTCGGCAAGTGCTCTACCACTGAGCTGCATCCTCAGCTGTTTTATTCAGTTTTATATAAATTTGAATCATATTCACCATGTTCTCTTTCCTGCTTCATTATCTTTGTGTTTATGTTCTGGGTGCTTCAACTTTTTCTTTCTTTATTTTTGTCTTTTTCTTACACCTTTGTTTTTCCTTCTCCATTAACTGACAGTAACATGAAATAGAATGAAAGCTTTTTTTCAAAAATTATTCTAGACAGCTGTGGTCTTACCCTTTGAAGGTAAGATTATGAAGTAGAATCCCTTTGTTAACTTAGGGATTTTGCTGAATTTGCTTTCTAATTATAGATTTCTTTAAGGTATTCGTAAAATGAAGAGACCAGATATATATCAAAGTGGTAAAAATTTGAAGTTACATTGTACAATCTGCTTTCTTCAATTTTTGGTGGTTCTGAGAATTGAACCTTGTGCTTGCAAAGCAGGCACTCTACCAACGGAGCTATATCCCCAACCCCTATATTGTACTTTTTCAGAAATAGTTGATATTGAAGTTTTATTTCATTTTGTGGAATATTCTGGCAAGACTAGAATGATTTCATTAACTTAGTTTCATGGGATTTTTTTAGGAATGTAAATTATTTTTCTTCTTGTCTTAGGTATTCTCCCTTTAATATTGCTAAAAATTTTTAAATAGAGAACAGCGTCTAAAGCTTTGATTTAAGAACTAAATTTGTACCAGGCGTGGTGGCACACGCCTGTAATCCCAGCACTTGGGAGGCTGAGGCAGGAGGATCAAGAGTTCAAAGCCAGCCTCAGCAACTTAGCGAGCCGCTAAGCAACTCAGTGAGACCCTGACTAAATAAAATACAAAATAGGGCTGGGGATGTGACTCAGTGGTGGAGTGCCCCTGGGTTCAATCCCTAGTACCAAAAAAAAAAAACTAAATTTGTAAGATGTCCTTTTCTTGGCAGATGATATAGAGCCCATAAGTAAAGGTAACGGATCAAGACCTATGTATTAGATTCATGTTCTAGGAAAGGATTCTGTCACTGGCAGAATATATGCCGGGTTTACTCATGCTGAGATTCTCCATGGTCAACACATTTCCTGAAGTCATTATCCTAAACCGACTCAGTGATAGAGCTGTAGGCTGAGGCATAAACATGGATCAGCTTTAAATGGAAAAGCTAAGGCATGGACTGTTTTCACTGCTGATCTACTCAGCCTAAATTTGTTTGCCATTTATAGGTAGCATTAAAAAAAACAAAAGTAATAGATTGAATTAGCCACCATTTACTGAGAGTCTACTGTTTATTCATCTTATTATTATAAGAATTGCACAAAATGTAGGTGAGAAACGTGAAACAAAATTTTAATATCATTTCTAAATTAAATCAGCTATTCAATAAGTGGCATGAAAAGGATCAATGAAAGATTTTGTACCTGAAGTTCAAAAGTTGCATCTTTGGGCAAACACAGGCAGCATTGATCTCAGTTTATAAGATCACTTACTGTTAGGTCCCCAGATTGAGGTCCCATGCTTCCAGTTTGTGTGTGTCTGTTAATACCTTTAAGAAGCATAACATGATTCAGATCCCAAGAGCACTTTAATTTGCTTTCTCCTCCTCTTCCAGTAGACCCCCTCTGCTGGTTCGATGGATGCCTACTACAGTCATTTCACAGCAGTTTAGGTTCTAAGACCCTGCTGCTCTGTGTGCTGTCTAACCACTGTCCTCCTTTTACTTTCCTTCAAAACAGTTTCCTGATCAAATGAAAATTGTGACTGTATTTAACTAAACTATGTGGTAAATGGCACTCTTAACTCACCTCCAGATATGATCTTTATTTTATACACTTATCTGTAGCTCTTGTTCCTGTTGCTTTTGATTGTGCCTTTTGCTTTAAGGCTTTGAAGGCAGGCTATTCTTATTTGTTGGATTTCATTCTTAGCTCAACTTTGCTTACTCTTAGGAACCAAATAAATGTCAAATTGACAATTTTTTTAAAGCCTAAAGTGTATTGACTTATTTAAATTTATTTCATTTGAAAACCAAAACATTTAACCAGAGTGCTGGGGGGTTTTTGTGGGTTTTTTTGTAGCTGTACAGAATTATTTTTTTATGGACTAATTATGTCCAAATAAGGAAAATTAGATAATCTTAACACTTAATTCATAGTTTAAAGAAATGATTTGATATATGACATAAATTCTTCTTCATCTAATTTTGGTGCACTTTCATCTTGTTCATCACCTTCCTCATCATTCTGTTAGGTGAAAACCCTGTCAGCTCTGCTATAAATAACTGACTTGCTCTTCAGTTTTGTCACCTTCATTTTCAGTGAGGAGGAGTGTATCCAATAGAATGATTGATGAAGACTGAATGGTTGAACTTCTGAGCCTCATTGGGCTCTGGTACATGGCAGGACTAATCCCATTTCGAATTCCATGTTTCATGAAAAATTTAGAGTTCTCTGCCATCGCATTCCGAAAGTAGATCTTACCAGAGCATTTCCTCAGAGTTTTTACTGACTTTGTAGCCCGGTAATTGCAGGTGATGTATCGACCAAATGCATCCCGAAATGTCTTATTGAAGAGGGTGTAGACAAGAGGATTCACCCCTGAAGAAATGTAGCCTATCCACACAAATATCTCCAGGAGCATTTTAAGAGTAGTCTGGTTGCAGGAATCGCACAAAACTAAAGTAATATTTGTAATAAAAAAGGGACACCACATAAGCAAAAAGAGGAAAAACACAATTCCCAAGACCTTTGAAGCTCTTTGTTCATTGGAAATTGTTTGTGCTGACTTTTTTCCAACTGTGGACATTCGTCGCATAAGTGTTTCATCACTTGAGTTGGGCACAGTCTTGTCCTGATGAGAACCACACAGCATTGCCACCTTTTCGGGTGATGAGCAAGGTGTTTCATCCCTTTGGAAAACTGTGGACACAGTTAGCCATGTTAGGCGTTGAGGTGGCTTATTTTTGACTAAGTAAGCTTTCCTCCGTAAAGCATGAATGGTGAGAAAGTAGGTGACAATCATGATCGCAAGAGGTGTGAAGAAGGCAGCCATTGAGCCAAAGAGCATGAAATTGCCAAAACGTTCCTTTGTCAGCTCACAGGTAATATTGTTTGGGTTATGCAAATCAGTGTCTATGCCTTTAATGGGTACTGGAATGGCAATGCCTATGGAAGAGGAAATGAGATAAATTGAGTCATTTTTGTAAACTGTGACTCTTAGATTAGGTCCCTTCAAACTTTATCCTTGTACCTTTATGCTGGTTCATAACATTGTAATTCCTGGGACACACAGTATAGAATCTGTCAAGGCATTGTATCAATGGAACTTTTAACAGAACCTATATAAGCAAATTTGCTGTTTTTAAGCAAAGAGATTTATTAGTGATTTCAGGTTTATAATGAGAGCTTCTCTAAACGTATCATATGTCCATGATAAAGTAGGGAATGTCTTCATTTGTTCTGTGTTTTATAAGCTTTTTATTTATTTATTTATTTATTTATTAGTTATCAAAGGATATTTTTTATTTTTTTTATTTATATGTGGTGCTGACTATCGAACCCAGGACCTCACACATGCCAAGCGAGCATTCTACCACTGAGCCACAACTCCAACCCCTATTTTTTATTTTTGATCTGTCCCAGGTTAAGGAAAAGAAATTCAGAAGAGAAACTGCTTTTATATTAATATTCAAGATAGCTGATCTAAAAAGACTTCAGCCAGCTGTTCAGTATCTTAATTCTCAATAGATACCTATTTTACTTATTATCTTTGAGGTTCATTTAACAGGCAGTTTGATCTTCATATATTCATGAGTGCCTTTTAATCCTTTCTTTTTAACTTCAAGAAGACTAAAGAGTTCACTTTTCTTTTTAAAAAATAGTACTTAATTTGAGAGCCTGTGAATTGTAAAACTTATTTTTGAAGATTTGGAGTTCCTCTAATAAGAATAAAATATACCTCATGGGAATTTCTTAATATTTTAAATATCAAGAAGTGGGTATTTAAATACAATGTTGCATAGCAAAGTAGCTTACTGGAAAATTGGTAATATAGGGTTAGACTAAATTTTTTCCCCTTGAAGTAGATATTTTTAAAATATCTGAATTAATTGATCTTTTGCCTTGTGTTGTGTGAATTCAAAAGCACTCCATTATCTGCGCACCATTTTAATGGTAGCCAATGAGCCATCGACAGGAACATTTCCCACAGACCCTTTCTGGTGATGCAGCTACAGTGTCTCCTTTACCTGATGTTCAGGAGATTCTGTACATTTATCCTGTTCTAGGAGTCAACATAGAACAGCTTGAAAAATTGGCTCACATTCTGTTTTTGTAAAAGTTTTGTTGGAGCACAGCCACACCCATTTGTTAGCGTATTGTCCGTGGCTGCTTTTGTGGTACTACAGCAGACTAGCTGTGAAAGAAACCACATAGTACCTGCATGCCTGAAGTATTTACTTTCTTGACCTTTTAAAAAAAGTGTCCTGACTCCTCTTCTACCTGTTACCTTAGGGTCATCATTATATTCTTTCTCCCCCTAAATACTTCCCTTTTGAGATCTATTAAATTGACTTATCCCACTCTTTTTTCCATCCTGGTCACTGACTAGCCTCCAGGATGTTTGTCCATCTCTCTCAAAGGCTTTACTAACTTGCTGTAGTCTTCCTCTATTGCTCCCTTGCCATCATCATCTTCCATGACTTCATTCCATTGATCATCCTTCTAACACCTCAATTTTATATCTTGAACTCAACTCTGATTATTTGTACTCCTGAAACTCTCCATGACTTCACTTAAAATGATCCCATATCAAAAATCATGAGTTTTGATCTGTTCCTTTTTATCCTTCTGTGCTTCTTGTTGGAAAGTTTCTCTTTACATTATCTTAGTGAATAGTCTGCCTGTCCTCTATTTTCACATTCCACCCACCCACCCATCAAGGCTTACATTATCTTCCTGTCCAGCTTCTCGATCAATAACTTTTGAGTTTTCACTGGCACTTTTTATACCCTTACCCTCTTTTATACTTACTGTTTTAGGTCTTAGGTGTTTTAGTTCATTTTATGCTGTTAAAACAGAATGCCACAGACTGGATAACTTATAATGAAAAGAAGTTTTATTTGGCTCACAGTTCTGGAGGTTAAGATCCAGGGACTGCTTCTGATGAGGGTCTTCTTGCTGCATCATACATGGTGGAAGGTATCACATAGGGGGGAGAGAGAACGAGAGAGGGGGCCAAACTCATCCTTTATAAGGACGAACCCACTCCCCTAGTGGCTCTAAGCATTCATGAAGGCAGAGCCTTCATGATCTCATCATCTCTTCCAACACTGTTGAGATTAAACTTCCAACAAGTGAATTTTGGGAGACATGTTCAAACCATACCACTAGGATAATTGTAGATTCAAAAGAAGAGAGTTTTCTTTAGCTCTTCATAGAATTTTGAAACTGAACTTACTCTGTCATCTGCATTTTCTTTTTTCAAAGTTACTAAATTGTGATTGGTTCTACAAAGCAGAGGGAGATGAAGCAAAAGGAGCATTGATCTTGGCCTTGGTGCTAAAAAGCTATAAAAGTCCTTAAGCCAACTGTTTAAAACTTTTGGGTTCCTCTTTTTGTACCTCCAAAAGGAAGACAGAATTTCTAAGATCCTTTCCAAATCTATAAATCTGGAGTCTTCCTTTTTTTCCTGCATACTTTATCATTTTGTGTTTTTTTAATGTATCTACTTTCCTTGACTGTAAGGATTCTTTTTCTTGTTTGCCATGTATTCTTATTACCTAGCTCATTATAGACGATTGAAATTTGATCAGTTTATGCTTTCATGTTATCCAGACTGTTTAGATACCACTTCTAACCAACAGGCTGTTTGCCACATTGGTTTGATCATATTTCAGTGTCAAATGTCTTAATTCTTCGCAAAGGATCCATTTCTCTTTTTTCTTTGCTTCTGTCCTCTCCCTCCTCCTCCCTACACACAAACCTCACTCACTCTCTTTCTGTTTCACTCATTGTAGTGAGTTTAAAGGGGGGGGGGACATTTGAAATGAATGACTAGGTTTTTTTCCTTTCCACTTCAAAGTTTCTTCTTTGTCACCTGTATGGCCCATCCTCCTCTTTCTCTAGCTTCTTTGTAGGAGACATAGAGTTGCTGTTCCACTCTGTCCATCAGCCTCTGCCCCTTCACCTGGCCTTTTCTTGCTCCTTCTGAATAAACTTTTCCTGAATAAACTTTTCCTTAACCCTGCTTTCTTCCCATGCCACAGCAGTAGCACACTTTGAATTTACCTCCAAATTTTTCAAGATTTGGCCCCAGTACCATTATTTCAGGAATATATAAGTCAATTTCAGTGTCTTACTTTCTTGATTTTATGTATATGTTCTTACTCTGATTACAGAGAAGTAATACCTTTTCCTTGCCTTTTAGCATTATGTTTCTTAAATTTTTTCCTCTTCAAAGATATTTTTCTAGGAAGAGTGAGTGTATTGGTTAGGGCATTGTATTTCTTGCAAATCTGCTTGTTTTTCTAATTAACTTAAAGAGCTTTCAGTAATGAATGGTCTACTTCATGCCAAGATAGTCCATTATAGGAATGATATTTGAGCATTAAAAGTGAGCACAGAGAGTCATAATAGTTTAGAAGAAATGTGACTTCTTTCTACAAGTCATTTTTGAACACTAGTTAAACATTTTTTATCTAAAAACTTTTAAACTTATTTAAAACACTGAAGCAGATACTTAACTGCCTCTAATCTATACATATGATGAAATGTTGGCTTCCAAGATGAATTTATGATCTCTGATACCTGCTTGCAAAACGTTTCAGTTGGTTGTTTTTTCTCTTTTCCTATTTATCTTTTTAGATGTGATTTAAGGTAATCTCATTTTTTGTTTTCTTAATGTGATTATGAGATTCCTCTTGCTAGCTAGGCCTTAATGACAAATATAAAGACTCAGCCTTCCTGCACATCAGAATCAAACAGGATGACACCTCAGTAAATACTGTGGAGTTGGTTCTTTCTTAAGACATGAATTTTGTTACTTCTTCAGTTTTTACTGATGGTAAGGTTTAGATACTACATGATGAATGTAATGACTGAAGCACCTCGTGTTGGTACATCAGTAGTCTGCTTTGACCTCTCATGCTGTTTCCTGGCCTACCAGACCTGGCATTCTCCTCGCCAAAAGGAACCAAAGGCCATATATTCCACCCATACTCTGGCATTCCCCACATACCTATTGAAATTAACCACACCACTGTAATCTTGATGAATGCGGTAGCTCTGGAGTTATATTGATTGGCCTGGATTGGCTTTTTGATGGCTATGTAACGATCCACTGAAATGGCACAGAGATGCATGATGGATGCAGTTGAAAAGAGAACGTCAAGAAATAACCAGGCAGGACACAGAACAAGTGGGAGGGGCCACATCGCCTCTGGAAGAAAGAAAACAGAATTTTTTCTGTATGGCAACCTTCAGTTTATAGTTTCTTTTCTAAGTGATATGTATTTTTTTAGCCTTTTGTGTTTACCTGAAATTTTATGAAACCACTGCAAGATGTTTAACTTCAGCTTGTGGAGATAATAATATTAAATACATAATTTCTATAGATGGAGCCTTTTAAATACATTGACTATTTTATGTAATAATCAGAACCCTTTTCTAAGTCAGTAGCAGTTAGCATTTTCTGACCTTGCTCTCTTGTCAGTTCCATTTGTGACCTTTCAAAAATGTATACATTTCATCTGGAACTTAGCCTTACTATTCAGATAAAAATTTATTTTTCAGTTACTCTTATATAAAAGGAAAACATTTTACCATTTGGGGTAAACTGAGGCCTGGCTCTTTTGCTCACTTCTGGCAATAACCTGCAGCATGACCTTGTTACACTAAACTTGTTTGGGGAAATATTTAAGTGGAATGATTTTTTTCCTTTTGACAGAAATAGTGCTTTAAGAAACACTGAAAAAAAAATGTCTTCAGATTATCCTGAAGGAAAGCAAATTGTTATCCTTCTACATGCCTTCATTTACTCTAAGTATTGGAGATGGAGACTCAATGATTTACTGACTTAAAAGGAAAATTTGAGACATAACACTAATCTAACAGTTTTAAAACATTTATTGTGTACTGCGATAGCTTTAAGCACTTTAGAAGTATTAAAAATTCTTAAAGTAATATTAAATACTCTTTATAGTTTTTCAATAAATTTACTTCCACAAGTATTCACACATGTTCAGATTTAATGCATTATGTGTTATATATATACCCACTGTATACATGTTTACAGTTTCAAAATAACTAAAATTTATTTTAGGATCTCTCTAGGGTATTTCAGTTAGAATGCATTTTACAAACACACATAATGCATATATATAGATTTTAGTGTAGAAAACAGATGTCATGCATATGAGATTATCTGTGCCTCTTTAATGCTTTGATATGTCCACTGATAAAATGTAAACTACTTTTCTTCTCCTGGTTATTCCAAGTGTATCTAACTTTAACAGGCAGGAAGTGATAGGGGTAATTAAAGAATGACCAAGAAAATCATCTCAGGAGTTTCAGAATTACTGGGCCCCAGGAGACTTTTCAGTTTCAATTTGTCTTTTTGTTTTTGTGGTGCTGGGGATTGAACCCAGGGCCTTGTGCATGCTAGGCAAGTGCTCTACCACTGAACTACACCCTCTACCCCCTGAACTTTTTAAAATTAAAGAGCTTGGGGATGGAGAAAGATTAGAATCCCAGACCAAGAAAACAAAAAACAAAACAAAAAACCACTATTCTTTAGGGAAAGAGTTTTTAGATGTGGTATTTTCAAAAGTCAAGTAGGATCTTGGTGAAAAATATTTGGAGATCGGACAAAAAAGATAGCAAACTGGCAAACCCACTTTGGTGCCTTCTGTTTCCAGAGTTTGTATAGGAATATTAAAATATTTCTTCTAAGAACAAAAATAACAAAATCAGTATGAATTTTATTTAAAAAGAATAAGTGATTGCTTGGTACTTGGTTCTATGTTCAGCAACAACTTAAGAAGAAATTGAAGCATCAGGAGGAAGGAGTTGTCATTCATACTATTAAGTAAATTATTACATATAAATGAACTTTTCCTATTTCACCTGTTGAATTGGGGGTGGAAAAGGATGGAGGTGGTAAATTATAGACTCATTGAGCCTGGATACAACCTTTGAGGTATCACTGATTTTGCAGAATAGTACCTTCAGTACAATTAAGTCTTTGAATTTGGGTGTGGGAAGGAAGTTTAATTCTTTATCAAAACTTAAATTGAAAATGTTCTTTGTAACCTTACTACACAAAGTGTGCTCTTCAGATCAGTGAATGAAGGTGGTCATCATCAGGGGATTTACTAGAAATGCAAGCTCTTGGGTCTCATCCCAGACATACTTTGTTAGACTCTTCAGTTAAATCAGATCCCCAGGTGATTTGTTTGCAAAGTACCATTTAGAATTAACTTTCTGGGAAAGGTTGCATCTGTTTTAGAAGATGCACCTGACTTTGCTGGTGTAGGATAGGTACTCAGAAAGCCTCATAGAAAGAAATTTATAGGAGACCTCTCAAAATAAAGACATTAAGTATAGCAGAGAAAACTGTTCATAGACAACCTAAGCACCTTTTCTCCTCAGCTATAGCATTCAGGTTTTCTGACAGTAGTGGAAAAAGACCTTGGACAAACGCAGCATTGCATTCCTTGAAATAAACGTAAAAGCAAACTAACAGTCTTAAGTAGAATGCAAAGAATCACCTACGATTGAGTTTTGTAACAAGAACTAAAGTGAGGATACAGATGCATTCTGAGCTGATCTGAAGTCCTAGATTTAGGGTTCTAAGGAGGAAATAGAAAAATCCTCAAGTTTTTGTTCTTGTTGTTTTGCAGTGCTGGGTAGGAATCCAGGGTCTCACACATCCAAGCACTCTACTCCTGAGCTACACCCCAGCCTATATATTCAAGATCTGTAATCAAAGATATTGATCACAGTTATGATTAAAAAGGCAGAAAATTATTGTGTTGTATCCTTGAGCACATGTTCTTTCTCTATCATCTTTTAAAATGGTTTTTAATAATTTAAACTTGGTATTAGCTAGTCTAATGATGGACTGTACTTTTTTTCCTTGTACTGGGGATTGAACCCTAGAGCACTTCACCACTGAGCTGCATTAGCAACCCTTTTTATTTTTTATTTTGAGGTAAGTTCTTGCTAAGTTTCTGAGGCTGGCCTCAAACTTATAATCCTCCTTCCTCAGACTTCTAAATCGCTGGGATTATAGGCATGTGCCACTGTGCCCAACAGGGACTATATTTTTGAAAATTAAGGTCTAGAAAATGCTAGTCATAAATCTTGTGGCCTTGAGTGGGAGGCCATCATGAGAGAACTCATAAGATCTACATGTCTTTGGAATTTAACCTCTGACCCACATATTCCTATTTGTGGGCCAAGAAGGAATGTTTTTTGGTGTTGATTTAATTAAGCTGATTTTATGAAGCTTTGTTAGCCTCACTCTTGAACAGGATGAAGTTATTTGAAAACTCCAAATTTGAAGCAGGATTAAAGTATACACAGATCATTGGAATTTTATTAGTGCTTTCTTATTGTTAACAGTAAAATATTGACATGGAATATAGAATTTTCTTTAAGAATGAGACTGTTTTTAAGACTAGGTTTTTAAGACTTGGAGAGGTAGATCTTTAAGATTCCAAGTTTTATGAAATACTAATGGATAGATTTTTTTTTAATGAAACAGACATAAAAGTAATGGATAACTGCATTAAATTAATAGAAACCTTTTATAAAAAGCACAAAAAAGGGAGCTTGGGATAAAGTTGTAGAGTGCTTGCCTAGGATGAGAAAGGCCCTGGGTTCTGTTTCAAGAAATTAAAGAGAGTTCTCCATATTCTTATTTTGTAAACAGACTTTTACTGGTTTAGATACTTTCATTTTAAAATTGCTTTTCAGTTAGTATTAATTTGGAAGGCTCAAGGTCAGAGAAAAACTGAATAAAGGTTAAATTGGTATAGTGAGGTCGTTTATTCTAAAACTTTTATTTTTCTTGGAAATTTTAATTTGTCTTAAGGATTTATGATTATATTTATTTGTTTAATGTGTTAAGTCCAACTCATTTCCAAAAAGATTTGAACATTGCTTAAAATTTGAGATAGTCAAGTGACCCTGTCACAGATATAAATTAAAAGAAAATGAAAAAAAAATACATCTAAGAGTCAGTCTAAGGTAAATAAGTTATCAGGTACATAAACTAAATATTACTGTTCTGGGGCTCTAAGTTTGACTCTCGAAAAACTAAGAAAGGAGAATATATTTAAATTATGTAGTATTGGGTATCCCATAAAAAGAAAATGTGATTTATTTGAAAACTCCGATGTTCTGGCATCCTTCCTCCACTGCTTCTGAATTAAACTCAGAGGAATTAATTTCAGTGAGGTTCAAATAACAGCATTTCTGTGGGCGCCTGAAATAATTATAGGCTGAATATTATAGGAGCAGCTATTAAAGAAGCATAACAGCCGGGCATGGTGGCGCACGCCTGTAATCCCAGCGACTTGGGAGGTTGGGGCAGGAGGATTACAAGTTCAAAACCAGCCTCAGCATGGGCAAGGCGCTAAGCAACTCAGTGAGACCCTGTCTCTAAATAAAATACAAAATAGGGCTGGGGATGTGGCTTAGTGGCCGAGTGCCCCTGAGTTCAATCCCCAGTTCCAAAAAAAAGAAGCAGCATAACAAATTTTAGATGGGTCTTAGCTTATGGGCAGTTAATTACTTAATTAACTAAATAATATTAGCACACATATTTTGTCATTTGATTTGAAGACTATATTTTCAATATCACCCTACATAAGGGGTGGTAGAATTGTCACTCAGTTACTTAAGTATCTGTCTCCCAGACAAGGTCCAGCAACTTCATAGGCATGGGTCTAGGTCTGGTACCCTCCTTAGAAAAGAAGAGAGGCAGTCATCAAGGATTCATACAAGTTTTCGTTGAGACCTAAATATTCTATACCTAACATGAAATATAACTACTTGGGGGGAAAAAAAATGTTGAGTTCTGCCTTATCCCTAGAACAAAATTCTTTTGCCCTCTTGTTAGATGGGGTTAAGATATAAATGCTGGCTCTGTATGCCAAGTAGTGACAGTTTCGACTGGTAGAATTTCTCATCTGTGTTTGAGAAAGTGGAGCAGTAGAGGTTGAGTGTGTGGATTCTAGAATCAGTCTGGGAGGTTGATGTCATATCTCAGCCACTTATTTTGTAATCTTCAACAAATTAGTCATCCCTCTGTTCCTAAGACCTCTGTAAAATAAGGATAATAATACCTGCTTAATAGGATTGCTTCAAAGGTTTTTAGGTTGAGATTCATTGCAATAATATATGTGAAGTATTTAGAGCTATGTGGCATAAAGAAAGCACTCAGTGAATGTTAGCTGTTATTACTGTTATTTGACAGAAACTAGCGAAATAATCCAACTATGAAAACATTCCCACTCAGAGACAAGCCATATCCTTATATAAAATAAGTATATTTGTCTTTCTGCTTGCTATCACAAGAGGACTGTGCATCTGATTTAACGTAAAGCCGAACTGGTGGGGAGTGGGGAACAAGACAAGGACTTTTTTTTTTTTCTTTTAACTCTTTAATTTTCAATTAAATTTGTCATGAAGATAGACCTTTTACTATGAATTCTAACTTCTCTTTATTATGTCACAGAAACATAAAATATCTATATATGTATTCCAGTTGGCTGTCTGGATTTTTTGTTTGTTTGTTTTGGGGTGGGGGTTATAATCTTGTTTTGCTTTCTTTTTAATTAGAATAAAACCCTGACATTTTAAAATCAGAAACTCTGTGTCATTATGAGACAGATTCATTTTATCTGAAGTCTGCCTAACCTTTGGGCAATTTTTAGTTTGGAAAGCCAAGTTTTATCATTTGTTCAGGAAATAATTAGTATCAGTCTTTTAATCTGGGGCATAAAACATTTCCCTTTTGAGGACTTACAAGACTGTTTTTAAAAAGCCATTCCAAAAGGTCTATGTCTACAGAGTTCACAGAAGTACATAGTTTATTTGAATTAGAGCAGGACAGTCCTAAATAACTTTAGTTTAAAAAGAACAGTTTCCAATATACATTTTTTTTTTTAAATCTCAGAAAGTCTAATGCTTCTCTGCCTTCCAGAAAGGAGTGCTTATATTATTATTAAAAAGCTTCTGTTTTGTTCCATTGTTGCTTTTCCACTACATCTGAGAAAATGTGACATCTGGGGTTGGATGTCTAATGTGATAATGTTTTAAATGTTCGAAGTAATTTAATACTTAATGAACAGTTTTTCTTGGCTTTTTAAACTTCTGCTTACAAAAAGAAGTGTTTTTAGTTGCTTTGTTCCCCTACCTCAGATTTGGGCAGAGTAGCATTTCACTGTATAATTGAGTGACTGACTTTCATCATCTCTGGTTAGACTGGCATCTTAATCCCATTTAATTGGCATGCTCTGCTGCTCCCCACCAATTACTCATGATTGTAGTAGGCTACTTGACAGTCTCATCTACAATATAAAATTCTGCACACCCATTTTACAGACAAGTTGATAGCACTGAGAAATTAACTGGTTTCCCTGACCAGCACAGACGAACTAGAATTCAGACTGTAGGGTGTTGCTTCAGAAGCACTCGTCTTTCAGCCATTTTATACACAGCTTTTCAGCTGTTCCATAGATTCTGCTGCAACTTACAGGTCACGAGGCATGGATTAAAGCTGAAGCTGTGCTAAGTAATGAGTGAACAAATGCTGTATTCTTCCCTTCATATTTTAAATCATTTACTTAACAGAAGAGAAGGGAAGTTTTGAGAAATTCTTAAATGTGAACATTCTTTTTTCATATCTGTGCAAGGTATTCTGTTTTTTGGTTTTTTTGCTGACCGAGTATTTCTAACATATTTTTAGGCTTTATGTTATAAGCTACTGAGTTGTGACCACAGTTTTTAGGAATTATGGACAAATAGTTAAAACCAGAGCTATAAAGATAGAATCTAGTGTTCTCGGGAAGAAGTGGAAGGAAATTTAATCTAGCATTAGCTGTTTGAAAGTCAGTGTTGTGCCAAAGTTGTCATAATCTTAGTAAAATAGAAACACAAGAAGTATGTAATTAAATATTATAGAAATCAGTGGTTGTGTAAAATATCCCTCAGCATAAGGGCACAAGAACCACTTTTTTTAATTGCTTTTTTTTAGACATAATTTTATTAGAATACCATCTGGCATAAAGTTTCTATACTAAATTTCCTTATCGCTATAATTGCTCACAGTGGCAATTAATTTTTCATACTTATAAAATTAGGGGCCCTTGTTTAGTAGACTGGTGAAGTTCTGAAGAGAAAATATACAAGGTCTACTTTTGCCTTTTAAAGTTATCACAATTTTTTGTAAATGAATTGGTTTAGAAAGTTTTAGTATTTAGCAACATGCGAAAAGCTGTACTAATATCCTATTATTTGTAAAAAAATTAAAAGATCCTATTATTTGAAATCAGATCCCCATTCATAGTATGTACAGTTTGTGATTTATGAATGCACCCTTGGAAGCTTTTAGAGGGCGGCGTGCATTTCCTCATACACTCGGCCTAGCTCTCTGCCACTGAGCTACACCCCCAGTCCTCCTCATACACTTTCTCATGGTAATAGAGCTATAAATAATGAATTAGTACAATAATGTTTAAAATAGTTAAGTTCACTGATTAGTTCACTTTTTAAAATACCTACTAGATCCACTCACTGTACAACTAATTACTCATAGTAAAAGTGTTTGGAAGTTTTCTTTTATAGGTAAAAATAAGCAAACATTTTGAAAAAATAAAATACTGTTAAAATACACATCATAAGTAATTGAGACAAACACAAAGATATTCAGCATATTTTAAATATGTATTTGAAATATGTTAAAGTATGTTTGGTTTACTGCTAAGAAATTTTAATAAAAACTTGAATTTTTTAGTTGCTGTGTTATTATCTAGAATGTATGGATTATCTGTTAACTTTTTTTGTTAGCTCACTTTCATGCTGTGGAACTTTGTCTATTATAAAGTTAAAATTCAATTCTGCATATCTCATTTATTCATCATATCAGTTAACTTTTTTAACAATGTCACTTAAAAAAAATTTTAGACGTTGATAGACCTTTACTTTATTCATTTATTTATATGTGGTGCTAAGAATCGAACCCAGTTCCTCACACATGCTAGGCAAGCACTCTACCACTGAGCCACAACCCCATCCCCTCAATTAACTTTTATGGTTGCCTGAAATAAGCATTTTGACATTTTCTGAATGCCCAGCAAAGCACCATTTATATAGAGTATGGTTTTATCCTTGAAGCTACTATTATGAGTATGGAGATGAAAGCTTGAATCCTTTGCCTGTGTGATCTTTACCAAATACATGTATATATTTTTATATAGTCCTAAATTCTTTATTTCTTTAAAACTTTCCAGGAATAAGATTGCTTAAGTTCTCCATGAGAGTAAGATTCTTAATTATTTTTCATGGTTACATATAGTAGTAGATTATTCCAAAGATTACAAATATATAGAAGAGATGGGGATAGAAAGAAAATACTAATGATTTGAAAATCTGATTTAGACAGTAGAACCTTATTCATTATCGCTTGTCTTGTAACAGAATTTTCTTGATTTACTTTAAAGCCTGACTAAGTGTTGATTACAACAGGAAGTTTAAACCCATCACCATCCTATAATATTTGAGGCATCAATACTTAATTTTAGATATCTTTCTGTTATTACTTATAAAAATAGTTGAAATAGAAGTTTTTCTCTACCATCTAATTTAGTAAATTAGTACATTCTAGCTTAATACATTTTCCTTCTACAACCTGTATTGTTCATATTCACTGTGTAAGTAAACATAATTATTAGAAGCCATATCTGCTACAAATAACCATTTTTCTTAAGCAATTTATGAATGGAATATCAGTTTTTGCCAATTGTTGATGAAGATAAATCCTTTTGATGCTGACTCTGACATAGGACCCTCCATAATTCATCAACAGAATTATTTGTGTTCACCCAGATTTTATAACTAGAGATGATAAGCATAAATCAAAAACTATCATGTCTATTTTAATGCAGTTATCTTTTTTATTATAACAGATTTCAGGATCAAACTATATTATTATCTCAGTAACTCAGGTTTTGGTCCACTTACTTTATTAACTTAGAGATCTATTAACACAAATGGTCAGATATCATAAAAAATTAAACAGATGGATCATCTCTTGGGACACTCTGAGGCATTTCCTTAAATAGTCCAAGTCCATCTTTTATTTCAAGGAAAATAAGGATAAAATGACTGTCCAGTTCTCTAATAGTACGTCATAGTTCTGTGGTTTGATGGCAGGAACAAAGTGAAATACTTACCAAACATTATTGTCAAGAGGGCAATTGGCATCACAAATAATCCAACCAGCAAATCAGCCACCGCCAGGGACATTAGAAAGTAATTGGTAGCATACTGCAGCTTTTTCTCCAGTGAAACAGCCAGAATAACAAGGATGTTTCCACCAATTGTGGGGATTATCACCATGAGTATCAGAAGAGCTGCCCAGTGCAGTTTATTTCCCTGTTCTTCAACAATCTGCTTCATTTCCTCTGGTATTGATTCTGTCTGTAATCCAGACTGGTTAGAAGAGATTAAACGATCAAATAAACTCTGCAGATCATGCTCAGGAATTCTGCTTTGTTCAGACATTCTATAAGAGAGAGCCATTCACCGTTTTTCTGTGATTTGGTCCAATTTTAGACAATGGTCAGCATGGTCAGTAGCTAAGCTTGTCATCTACTTCCTTAAGGCGCCGTATCCATACCAAACAATCAGAGCCAAAGTCGTCTCCTTCCTTTAAAAGCAAATTGAAGTTTTCTTAAGATGAGAGTGTACACACATCTGGCCATGTTTGTGGTTAAGACCTTCAACTTTTAGTATTTCCTAGAGCTTAGATTGCAGAAGGCTCAGTAGAAGATACCAATAGCTGGGAGAAAATACACTATTGGTTTCTTTTTTATTTTATTTTATTTTTTTAATTTATTTTTTTGCTGCAGTTGTGGAGTTGTATTTTATCTTGATTGCCAGAGAGATCCCCCTAGACACAGATACATAGATTGCATTATTCATTTTCAAAAAGCAGTAGAAACACTAGCCCTCCCGTCTTAATAGGCCCATTGTACTTTTGTAACAATGCAGTCAATTCCCATGAAAATATTAAATTCCTGACTTGCTCAAAGTTAATGATAGAGGAGATACATTAATTTTTCAGTGGTTTATAATAAAAAGCTAGGTGTTTACTGACCCTTGTGCTTTAGAAAATGTACAGAAGGATAAAGAAGTCAAAGAACTAAGTAGTTCTGAATAGAATTTTGACTATACACTGGCTACCCACCTAAGAAGACCTTAAGCCTAGATAAGGTCAAAATAAATGATTCATCAGCTAGAAATCCTTACATGCTATTGAGTTGTCTTATTGGGTTTATCTTAATGCTGATTTAAATGCCATTTTTTATAAGCATTGTGGATCCCTTTTGTTTGCGAAAAGGGAAGAATATTAATAGGATCCAAGTAATTGCTTTTAATAATTTTATCTTTCATAGCATGCTCCTGCAACAAGTATTTTTAAATTTAATCATTAAATTTGTTAAATTTGAACCAGTTCTTGTTGTTTTAAGTACTAATTTTTTTTTCCTTAATCTTCCCACTTCCTTGAGAAAGGGAGGCTAAGGCCAAGATTAAGATATTTGTTCATTAAATTTGCAAATCCCATATTAAAAATCTCCCCTTTAATATTAATAAATTTTTCATTTTGGTTTTTAAACCACTGAATAGAAATAAAAGATTATGGAAGTAGAGTCCTTACAAATTAAGTAAAAAACCAACAAAACCCCTTAGAGTAACTCTGCATTTATCTGTAAATACATACCTCTCATTTGCTTGTGACTCTCCCAAGTATGTTGTTGTCTGTTGAGCATCTGTTCAGCGCTTGTCGCTGTGACTGAAATCCTCCTCCCATTGACTTATTTTGAGCCTCCAGCACTGGAGCTTGCAGGCAGTGAAGCAAGCGTGTTGTATGGCTGTAAGCATGCCAGGGAGGTTATTTCCTCTTTGATACATTCATTTTTAGAGCATGGCAACATTCATTGTAATTCATAAAACTGCCAGTTAAGCGTTCAACCCTTATTCAAGTTATATTCTTAAGAGCTCTGACATTTGGGGGACTATAATAAACTTTGTTATTTTAGCTTAAGATAGTTTTGTTTAGGATTAAACCTCGGCTGTTTATCCTATTGGAGGAAAAAATCTAGAGATTCTAGAGCTTTTACTCTATGCAGATTCTGTCCTGTTAGCCTTATAGTGATTTCCACAGTTCTCATTTCTAGCAGTGAAACAACATTCTTATCCAGCTCTTGTGCCTTTGCTGTGGAACACAATTAATTTGCTCTGGTTGTAGCCTTATATAGAAGAGCACAGAAAGATCTGAATTCTACATGTATACATAGGTTTTAGCAGAAACTTTGTCACTGCTCGTTTTTAAATAGCCTCTGAATTTGAGAATTGGTTCATTAGACTGCTTTTCTCTTGCGGATTTCACATTGGGGAAAAGTATAAAATGTGATGAAGATACATTTCT
>JAJEJO010003143.1:430956-531421 GCA_020662805.1 Glaucomys volans
CCCTTTTGCTGTTTGAAATTTTTACTCCATAACTTGTATTGAAAGTCATCGCGGGGGCTGGGGTTGTGGCTCAGAGGTAGAGTGCTTTCCTGACTCGCATGAGGCCCTGGGTTTGATCTTAACCACATAAAAATAAAATAAAGGTATTATGTCCACCTACAACTAAAAAAAAAAAAAAAAAAGTGTGTGTGTGTATGTATATGAAAGTCACTAGAAGATATTTAGTTTATTTAAGTTCTGAAAACTTCAAATTTTATTCAGTACTTGATGCTTTTTAAAAATTTAATATTTTAGAAAAAATACTTGTTCAGAATTCTAGATGAAAACAAATGAAATAACACGAGCAATCAGATGCATTCTAATGTGACAACTTCTATTCAGAAATACAAAAATATTTTTGAAGACTGCTTTACTCTGAATCACAATTTGAAATCTGCTCATAAAGGCAGATAGTGGTCTGCAAAAGAAAATAATAATCAAATTGGAAATAGCAGCACCATTATATCCAGTGAAAAGACTTGTATGAAAGCCTTCATTGCTTTGTATTTTTTATTTTTGCATTTTAAATTGGTAATGGTTAAGGAATATAGCTAGTTAGAACAGCCACTTACTTGGCAGTCTCAAGTTTATCAAACATAGGTGAGAGTCAGAAAGAGAGCATAATATAAAAGGGTAGATGAGCTGGCAAATAACTAATCCTGTGCTCTGCAACCCCATGCACTTTAAGTAAAAGATAACCTGTAAGTCCATATTCGTGAGTATTTTTATGTACTCTCCATTCCCACATACATTTGTTTCTCCTGTGGCCTTTAAGGATATAACATTTACACATGGAAGTAAATCTAAATGGTACAAAAGAATTTTCAGTGATACATTCACTTGAGACAATTTTAAAAAGTTATGTTTCTCTGCATACTCCAGATTAGTGTAACAAATTAAAAGGTGGACAAGTACTTTGATAATAGCAAACAGGATCAACTGAAAAAACAAGAATTTAAAAGTATAGACCCATAGGTCTATTCAGAATAAAAAGCTTGTAAATTGTGCATGGTGGCACCCTCCTATAATCCCAGCTACTCGAGAGGTTGAGGAGGCAGGAGGATCCCAAGTTTAGGCCAACCTGGTTAACTTATTGAGACTCTGTCTCAGTAAAAAAATACAAAGGGCTGGGAATGTAGCTCAGTTGTAGAGAGCTTGCCTGACATGCACAAGATCCTGTGTTCAATCCCCAGTATCAATAATAATAATATCCATCAAACACTAATCATTAAGGAATTTTTAATAGCATGGGTTGTGTCCATTGAATATTCATTCCTTTGTGAAGTGTTAAACTGAGTGTCATATGCTCAGGGATATATAGTAGTAAACAGGGTTTTCTGCCCTCATGTAATTTATAATTTCTTGTGGAGACGGTGCAAACCAGGTAGCTCCTTTCAGTAGGATCCACAGCACATCTCAAATTTCTCAGCTTCCCTTTCTTTCTTTCTTTCTTTCTTTTTTTATTGTTGTTCACTGTCTTTTTTATTTCCCAGTAGATTTTTATTTATTTATTTATTTATTTATTTATATGCAGTGCTGAGAATTGAACCCAGTTCCTCACACATGCAAGGCAAGTGCTCTACCACTGAGCTACAACCCCAGCCCTGTTCACTGTCTTTGACCAGATCAGTGAAAGAATGGAAATGATAATAGCATTTCCAGTCCTAATCTGTTCTCTTAAGCTCTTCTCCCTGATAAGTGACTTTGCCTTTTATTTTGGTGAAGCAGACAAATCTGAAACAAGCTCCATCATCTTTTTCCTTCTCTTCAAAATGTTGGGTTTTGCTGGGTGCGATGACTCATGCCTGTAATCCCAGCAGCTTGGGAGGCTGAGGCAGGAGGATCACAAGTTCAAATCCAGCCTCAGCAACACTCTAAGCAACTTAGACCCTGTCTCTAAAAAAAATATATTAAAAAGGGCTGAGGATGTAGTTAAGTGCCTCTGGATTCAATCCCTGATACAACATAAAAAAAGTTTGGTTTTTTTGTTTTTCATCTGCCTTGTCCTTCTTTGAGGTCATGTTATCATTCTTTGCAACAGCTGACTTCCACTTAGGTTCTTGATTCCAACTTTTTGCAATCTTGCTGAAGAAGGTATTTTCTTTTCTCACACAGAATCCATACCTTGAATATTCCATCCCTCAGCTCTGACTTCTTTTTGGCAGGCTCTCAGGTTTCCAGTTTTTCAATTGCCTGTCTTCTTCTCTTTTTACCGCACACATAAAAAAATCTGTAACTCTTTAAAATACAATTTTATCCACAAAACAACTCTTGGAAAGTCAGTTGATGATATGCAATGTTCAGCATTTGTTGACTAAGCAGTTCTTCTTAAAACTTGATCTTCTTTTGGCTTCAAAGACACCCTGTCCTGGCTCTTTGTCTTTCTTGTAGAATTTTTTCTGGCTCTTATTACATTCTCTTAATATGCAGATTCCCCACCCGCCAGGTTCCTGTCCTCGGTTGATTTCATCATCCTCTTCATTTTCATTGACTCTTACAGTTTCCAGCAACTTGTTGAAGAAATCTCCTAGAGCTATTTCCAGCCCACTGACCTAGGTCTCTGGTCTTAAAATGGGACAAGCAACATACCCAAGTGTTAGGAGATCTTAGACAAGCTTTCTTAATTTCTCCGAGCTTGTATTTCTGCATGTGTGGAAAGACGCCATAACTGGCTCTGTGTATGTCATGTCAGTGTTGACCAGTTGGGCATTTTGTCTTCCTCTCACCTCACAGGCCGTTTCTTCATAGTCGTCTTTGTTGTTCTGTTTTATCTCCTCAAACTCTTTGTGTTGGAGTTCCTTTGGGACTTACTTTTGGATCACTTTTTCTTTCTCTCTGTATGTGGTGATATCTACTTTTACAGCTTCAAGTACCATCTACTGATGCTCCCAAATTTGCGTCCCTGGCCCAGACCTTTCCTTCACTGTAATGTTTAACCCATTTTATCCCATGGTCCCAGATGTGGAACACCTATAAAAATTTAAATACAGTATATAATATATAATGTAATCACATAATAGTATGACAACAATATAATATCAATTAACATATTATATATATAAACTCTAGATTATGACTTCTAATCCATTTTAATGTACCTGTGTCAGTTTCATTAAAATATTTGCAGAATTGAAAGCCTGGGACTTAAGAATACTCAGTAGTTCCCTTACATGTCTAAAGAACACCTCAAACTCAAAATGTCCAAAATTGAACTTCTGCTCTTCCCTTCCAGGTCTGCTCTTCTCATAATATCTTTGTGTCGGTTAATGGCAGTTGCATCCTGTGAGTCTCTTTCTCTCACATCCTGTGTATTTTATCCATCAGGAAATTCTGTTGATTCTACTTTTAAAATGTATGCCAAATTCAAACTCTTTCCCTCACCTCTACTACCACTGTATCCAACTCACCATTGTGTCTTGACTGAGTTTCTAAGTGTCCTCTGAACTAGTCTTCCTTCCTCTGCCTTGACCCTGTATTTTCAGTATGGAAGCCAAAATGGCCCTTTTCAAACAAGTCAGATCATAGTATTCGGTTTCTCAGGATCCTCTAATGGCTCTTCTTCTTACTCATTTTAAAACCCAAATTCCTATTCTGACCAATAAGCCCCCACATGATACAACCCTCCTTTACCAACAACTCTTCCCCTCCCACACTCCCCTCAAACCTTTGGCCTCCTTGCTGCTCCCCAAACATGCCTCTAGGGCCATCACGAGCTCTTTCATTCACCAGCACACTTCTCCAGAAAACCACCTGACTCACTTCCTCACTGTCTTCTTTGCTTAAATACCTCCTTCTCATTGAAGCCTGCTCCAGCCTCTCTAATTAATACTGCACAGTGGCTTCTCGCCTGGCTCTTCTCCCCTTACCTTGATCTCCTGTTTTGTGTTGTTTTGTTGTTCTCTCCTTAGAACTCAACCACTTGATTATCTATTTGTTATTTATCGTCTCTTTCCTGTTAGAATGTAAACTTTGTTCTTTTTTTTTCTCTAATCTCTTTTGAGATTATCCTGCTGGAAGTTTGTTGAACTTCTTATCTTTAATCAAAATTTGGGGAGTTTTTGGCCATCATTTCTTCCAGTGTTTTTCTGGCCTCTATCTCTTCTCTCTTTCTAAGACTCATTATGCTTATTGCTGGTGTACTTGACGGTATCCCTTGGGTCTCTTAGGCTCTGTTCTTTTTTCTTCATTCTTTTTGTCTTCTTCTTAGATTGAATAATTTCAATTGACCTATCTTCACATTCACTGCCTCTTCTGTTAGTTTTGATGTTGAACCCCCTCTCATGAATTTTCATGTCACTTGTTGTACTTTAAAGTTTCAGAATTTGTTTGATCTTTTTGGTACTGGGGATTGAACCCCGGGACACTCGACCACTGAGCCACATTCCCAGCCCTTTTTTATATTTTATGAAAATATAGGGACAGGGTCTCTCTGAGTTGCTTAGGGCCTTGCCAAGTTGCTGAGGCTGGCTTTGAACTTGAGATCCTCCTGTCTCAGCCTCCTCCCTCACCCTCCTGTAATCCTGAGGAGGATTACAGACGTGCTCCACTGCACCCGGCTTGATCTTTTTTTATAATTTCTATCTCTTTATTGGTAATTTTGTATTTAGTGCTGCATTGTTTTTCTCTTTTCTTTAGTTACTTGCCCCTGCTTTCCTTCAGCTCTTTGAATATAGATAGTTGACTTAGGTTGAGTGCCTGGGCTTCTTCAGGAACAATTTCTATTAATTCCTTTTTCTGCTGTGAATGGGCCATATTTTATTTATTTTTGCCTCAGAATTTTGTGTTGAAAATTGGACATTGTAAACATTATAATGTGGCAATTTGGGAAGTCATATTCTCCCTTTTGTTATTTGGTACTTGTTCATTGCTGTTTAGTGACTTTTCTAAAGTATTTTTATAAAACCTGTATTCTTTGTCACATGTAGCCACTGTAGTCCATGATCTTAATATTAACTTAGTGGTGAGCTGTTTGTTGTTGTTGTTGTTGTTGTTGTTGTTGTTGTTGTTGTTTTTGGATCCGGGGATTGAACCCAGGGGTATTCAACCACCGAGCTACATCTCCAGCCCTACTTTGTATTTTATTTAGAGACAGGGTCTCACTGAGTTGCTTAGGGCCTCGCTAAGTTGCTGAGGCTGGCTTTGAATTCGTGATCCTCCTGCCTCAGCCTCCCAAGTGCTGGGATTACAGGCGTGCGCCACCGCGGCCGGCAGCAATAAAGTTTTAATAAATTTAGTAAATTGATGGCAGCCTGCTCATGCTGTAAGACTTCTTTGCTGATTAGAAATTGGGAAAAAATGTACTAATGGTGCAATAATTTTTTGAATATCATAGATTTCTCTATGTCTAGGAATGCATTCTAAGATTTTTAAGAACCATATTTTTTTTATTATGGTGAAGTAGTGATTTCTTTGTTCTATAAAGCTTGTAAATCTACTTTCTTCTCACTTTGAGACACCCCCACCCCATTTTCACAGCACCTGGAAAGGATTAATCTTTTTTGGAAATGTGCCGAAAGTTTGCCTAAAACTATATTAATTTTAGTTCCACAAGTCCAGGAAGATGCTAAAAAAGAAATATTAAAAGATAATACTAAATTTGTAAAACTTTACAACATGGTTTGCTTTTTTCTCTCTTTATGGTATGTGATATGTATTCAGTAAATGCTACCCTAATAAATAAAAACTTAAAATTAATAATGGCTTAGGATATGAAGTCATATGGAACAAAATATGTTTGGTAAAGAAAATTGTTTTCTTTTTCAGTTACTCATTTGAAAATAATTTTATGCATCATGTTGTGATGAACACAATATTCAAAAACAGTATCTCACTATGTTTTTACTTGTAATTGCATTATTTATCATTACAAACCTTCTGAACTAGTCAGAGAATAAAATAGAACAAGAAAAGTTCCTAAATTCTCAACATGTAACTCCATTGTTGAAAATATATACAGCCAGTAAATTTATAATTGAGTAAATAACTTTTAAATTCAGTGTATCAAACATATGTGAAATGATTTCTCAAGGAATGGTTTCCTTCTCCATCTCTCCCTCCTTAAAATAAAATCCACTTTTTTTTTTCTGTGTCTTCACTATTTCTAGACATTTTTTAATTTTTTTTTAATTTATTTTCAGTTCTGGGGATTAAACCCAGGGCCACATGAATGCTAGGCAAGCACTCTTTCACTGAGCCACATCCCAGCCCTAGACATTTATTTTTGTAAATATGTTCATGGAAACATAGGCATTAGCTCGTATTGTTGATCAGAGATTAGTCATTTAAATACTTTGTTAATAAATGCTTATCCAAGGGTATTATAACAAAGCAGAGGAATATTTTGTGACATTATATAAGAATCCAATGTTTATGTAGAAAAGCTGAGATTTAGGGAGTGTCAAAATTATCTAAAATAACTGAAAGAATGCCTAATGGACTATTCCTAAAAATGTAGTGTCTTTTCTTCAATCTGTGGTTCTCCTTCTCTTGCTTTATCCTCTCTTCCTTTCCCTTTCTCCTCTTTTCCTTTGTTTCTTCTTTTTATTTCTTTTTTCTCCTTGCATTTTTTTTTTAATTTTTTTGTTTAGTTGTCAGTGGATCGTTATTTATTTGTACGTGGTGCTAAGAATCGAACCCAGTGCCTCACACATGCTAGGCAAGGGCTCTACCACTGAGCCACAACCCCAGCCTCTCTCCTTGCATTTTATTTCTTGAAGAAACCAGGCTACTTTTCCTGCTTAGTTTCCTACTATAGATTTCAATGATTGCATTTCTATGAATAGTTTAATGTATTGTTTGTTTGTCTTTCTTTCCTATAAACTGATAATTGGGTCAGGAAGCTTGATCATATATTCAGTTTCCATTTTTCTCTCACTGTTTGTTTATTTATGTATTAAGGGGCAAGGCTGGCAGTACACATAGGTCTACTTGTTTTTATAAACTGTTAATTTAAAAACTTTGTACATACATCATATGTCTGTGTGTGTATGTAAGCATAAAGATTAATGTGCACAAGTTTTGCTTTCAGTGAATGTTTGCATTCCAGTCATTACTTAGAAAGATTTCTCTGTCCTTGTAGAGCTGCCTGGTGAAACATTGAAATAAACATGTAAGAATATTGTGGTTTTACTGTATTTTTGAAGAGAATGAATGTCTAAGTTAATCTGTTAAAGAATTTGTCATTTCTTGTCTTAACACTTGTTTTTACTAAAGAATGTGTTGAGAATTATAACTGTTACTGGACTGAGAAGCTGACAGGTTTTTTAAAATATACTTGAGTTTATTGCCCTCACAGCCTATTCTCATTACTGCAGTCAACTTGGTACAGCTCTACATTAAGCTCTAGTATTTATGTTTCCAGGCAAAACTTTTCTAAATTTTATGAAATTGTTGATGTCCTTTGGAAAATAAAATCCAATTCCAAGTTCTGTTGTCTTTCAGGTAATTTTTCTTCTAAAGGAAAGAACTTGAGTTCTTTGGTTGGTTTAAGAATAGTATTAGGATATCTTACATGTTGTCAGTATAAGTATGTGTATGTGTTACTCCCAGCCCTTTTTTTATTTTTATTTTGAGACAGGGTCTCACAGTCACCTAGTTGGCCTCAAACTGGTGATCCTCCTGCTATAGCCTCCCAATTATGGGATTGTAGGCATGTGCCACCACGCTTGGCTTCAATATAATACTTTTCTTAGCAAGTGAAAATTAGGTTAGGGTTCTAAAGTAACTTTTAAGATAAGCTCTTTCCTGTGAATCAGTTTTCCCTGGAATATCCTGTCCCTGCTGTAGCCAAGGGGCAAGTGGTGTTCTCTGTGCCATTAGCTCCCTAAAAAGTTGAAATGTGAAAGTTGGATTACTAAATTTAGCCAGCTTTCAAGGTTAAATATGCAACCTATTTTATATTGTCTTGAAAGAATCTTTGGGCATGAATTGCCCTATCCTTTAAAAAAAAAAAAAAAGTTATAGCATATTAACAAATTCCTTGTTCTGATCCAAAGCCAATTTCTGGCTCTAGATTTCAGTGTCATTGATTACAGCATAGTGGCTTACTCTGCATTGCCGCCAGCTCTCCTCAGCATTCTAAAATGGAGCAGATATTGTTTGTTGATAAAACAGTTGAAGCTAAGAACTTTAGTGCTTATCACCCAGCTAATAAATGATTGTACTAGAATTGCAATCTCAGTCTTTCTGGTTTTAAGCCTGTGTTCGTTCGTTCGTTCTTTCTTTCTTTCTTTCTTTCTTTCTTTCTTTCTTTCTTTTTTTTTTTTTTTTTTTTTGCAGTGCTGGGGATTGTACCCAGGGCTTGGTGCTTGCGAGACATAAGCCTGTGTTCTTTCTACCACAACTAACTAAAGAAAAATGAAATGAGACAGATTATTTAAGGAATCGCTGTTTTAATTCCAATGAGAGATTATCAGGGCCTGAAGCAGGACAATGGAAACAAAACAGATTTAAGGGTTTCATTTGACTTGCTGGCTCGTTAGGTGTAACGAGAGAGGGAATGGAATGTGTGGATGAATGGTCACTGTGTAACCAGAGGCAGTTTAGGGAAGGGGTGCCCTTCTGCCCCCTCTTTCTGTATGGGATTCCATTTGTTGACTGAGATATCTGACATATATGGTTAAAGACATTCTACAAGCACTTGGAAATTCAGGATTTTGCTCAGATTATTTGGAATCTGTTCTACAAGGGATTTAACCAGGGGTGGGTGTCTTCTCAATTCCTGTGTGTTGTGTTAATCCTCGGACTCTGTGGCATTTACCTAATGAGGATTATAAATGCATAATTCTACCTGAGGTTTACAGTCTCCAAAGTTCCCTTTGTGATGACCCTGCAAAGATCAAAATTTCTGCTGCTTTTCCTCCATTAGTGAAGACAGATTGAGGCAGGGGGAATTCTTGGAAACATCTTGATCTATTAGTATGATTTAATGTAGAAGTTGCACAGAATATTCAATAAAGAAACAGCAGTAAAAAGCCAGTATGTTGAAAGAAAGGAACTCATATGTACAGTTTATGGTCGAATGATACGTCAGTGATTTGTGCACATGGCCTTGCACAATACCTGCTCTGTGGAAGTTTTGGACAGATAACATAGGAAACATGACTGTTAGCTGCAAGCCAAGAAATTTTATTGAAATAACAAATCAGAATTTAGTTACTTATTTCAGTGTGTTTCTTTTTTTTTTTAAAGCAAAAAATTACAACTTTTTTTTCATTGAAGCTTAATTATAGGGCTGGGGGTGTACCTTAGTGGTAGAATGCTTATCTGGTATGTGTAAGGCACCCGGTCTACTCCCCAGTACAAGACAAAACAAAACCACACATACATATACACCTGAATTATATACTTGGGATTGAGTAATGTTTTTACTTGTTGGACCTGCAATTTGTACCTACTGATGATAACAATGTTTAAGAGTAAATAAGGTTGGTTGTTTTTTCATTTTCTTTACAAGACGCTATGTGAACTAGATTTTAAAATCTCAAAGGATGCATTGCCTCATGTTACATTTAAAAATTAGACTTCCAAAATTATGTTTTCCTGTACATTTGGAGAGGGGGGCACGACTCTGATTCAAAAAGTGATTTAGAACCACTGTATCATGCTGTATCACACACTTAAATCCTGAGGGAGTTTAAACCAGGACCCAGTTTTTCCAAATGTTTGTTGTTGTCTAAACCCACTACCTTGTACATAATAAGCACTGTTACACACAACCAACTAGACACCTGTGAGGTCTTAAAGATACAGAGGGTGCTGCAGATAGTATGTTTGTCTAGGACTTTACAGTTTTAAAAGTTATTTCATATACATTATCTCATTTGGTCTTCAGAACAACTAGCCTGCTAGAGCAAATGTACCCATAAGGCATACCTGTGCTGTCACTGTTACATGGACGGGATTTTAATAATCTAGAATTAAGAAAACCAAATAGATCATTGCGTAAGCACTGGCAGGGATGGGAAAGAGTAGAATATTGTGGGGGTGGGTATAGTCAGTGACACACTGCCAGGAATGGAATCTGAATTTGACAAAAGGAGGCTTGAAAGGTTAGGTCCTACCATGCTTCTGGGTATTGTGCCAGTATTCCTAGTATTTTATTTCTAATGTCATGTCCCATTAATCCTCTACAAAAAACCTGTATGGTTTATCTACTCACTTTTCCTTAGGCTTCTTCTTATCTTCTAGTGTTCATTCCTTTGTCCATGACGTTTTTCTTTGTGCTATTGAATCATATCCATTCTTCAAGTCTCAGAACAGATCTCACCTATGAGGACTTCCTGAGCCCTTTATATGGTCTTCCTTCTCTAAACTTTAGAACACTTAAATAAAATTAAAAAACACTCAGCCAGATCTTATGAAGAATACTCACAGAAATGTTAATTCTTTCTGGTGATTATCTAGCTGAATTATAACTTTGAAGGGAAAACAAAAATAGGGGAGAATTTGACTTATTTCCCAGTGTTTAATTATTAGATCTTAAGCCTAGTAGAAAATACATGCTGGTTAAGTCTAAATATGAATTTAGTTTGATTGACTCTCTTTACCTTTTACTAAGTAATAAAAGTTAACTATAGTACCTAATACTACGCTAGTAATTTATAGGAAGTAAAAAAAACAGAAGACACAGTCTTAGCCCTTGGCTCTTGAGACTTAGGCAATATTGAGTGGTAGTTAATTAGGTAGCAAAATATGTGAGTTCGTCAGAGGATTTGGGTGTTAAATTATGGGAAGATCTTTAAGTTCTTGGGCTAATAGGAGTGAAAATAAAAGTTAAATGATGGCAATATCAACTATAAGTTGTAAAGTATCACTCCAACCTCCTCTTCGGTACAATACCACTTTAAATTTATAATAATTGGTGCATTATTAAAAGCCATATAATTGAAAAATTGGAACAGACCTTATAGAGCTTCTAGTCCCATTTCTTCTTCTTTTGGATGAAGAAAGAGACCTCCAAAGTGTTTGATTGATTAGGTTTGTCTAAAGTGGCATTAGAGCCAAAGTGACTTGCCTGATGTAACATCACCAACAAATAAGCAAAGCCAAAACTAGAACTGAGTTCCTCTATTTCATATAACATTACTTTTTGTTTCACCATACTGTTTTTCTATATTGTTTGCATTAATATTATTTCAGAATCACTTACATAAGGAAGCGTGGTCAAGCCGAGAAGACTTATGAGTGACGGACTCAACTGTGGGTGGAAGCATTGCAGCCTTCTCTCATGTCACAGTGTTCATTTACTAGACCTGACTTTCATAAACTTGGCACTGTTCCATTTGAAATTAGAATTTACCACACATGTGTATTTGAGATTGGAGGACAGTGCCAGCTTAGAACTTTACGTATAAATTGGTTTGTGGTAATAACTGTTTTTATTCATAACAGGATAGTCTTAAAAAAATACTTGTTATCGATGCTTAATACACACCCAAAAATGTGCACAAAATCATTAGCCTGCAGCTTGATGAATTTTCATGACTGAGCATGCATGTACATACTCCATGCATGTAGATTGCCCCCCTCCAGGCACTGCCCTATCCCTCTCTTCTCATTACTAATCCAGTCCTGCTGCTCAGCAGGGATAGCCACTGGCACGAGAATCTTGTAGAAGACGAGATCAAATACTGCATTAGTTAGGTTCAACCTGTTTTGTCTTTGTGCAAATATAGAGAAGATGACAAAAAAAATTTTTTTCTCTATTTTTATCAATAACAAAAAATTGCTAAAGGCAAAAAGGAGGTTGCAATTTCCTTATTACTAAGACTTACTTACCAGTTTGATCTGTAACTAGAGTAATACTGGGTTATTTAAATATTTCATGAAGCTCTGGAAACATCCAGGACTCTCTGTAAATGACTTTTGTCTGCTGGAACAAAATGTGGAATAAGGGCTGGGGATTTGGCTCAGTTGGTAGAGTGCCTGCCTCGCAAGCACAAGGCCCCGGGTTTAATCCCCAGAACCGAAAAAAAAAAAAAATGTGATCAGGAAATAGGAAAGTGGCTGTAGATCAGGGTACTGTCTTCCACGTGACTATTCCCCTGCATGAAGGGCACCTGGGTATGACTGGAATGCAGGACTGTGGTTGAGGAGTCCCTGATATGGTCTTCTCTCTTTGTACATTTTCTCTGAACATGGAAAATAAATTTCTACTATTAGTAATTAGAATTCTGTGGGAGATTTTTAATTCTGCAATTTTTGTTAAATATTCTATTGTTTCCCTGACTTAAAAAAAAAAAAACTTGGTTGAAATTCTTTTGATTTATAATATGTTACCTATAACACTGACTTCGTTTTCTCTGTTTCTCTTCAGGACCCCTGAACAGTGTCCGAGTGTTGTTTCTTTGCTGTCAGAGAGTTACAACCCTCATGTGCGCTATGGAGCTGCAATGGCCCTGGGGATCTGCTGTGCTGGTACAGGAAACAAGGTAAAGCTCAGAGCCAATGGGGTCAGTTCTTTCCTGGCGCCAGACTGTTTTCCCTTGCAGAAAAGTTTATGCAACAGCTGTAAAAACACAAGTGTAGCGTGAGCTGTACAACTGAACTTGCCTCACAGAGCTTTCCAGTACTTCCTCACATTGCTATTCAGAATCGCCCAAAGCCACTTAAGAACAAACTGTCACATGATGTGACACTGTATTTCTATTTGAAATGATTGATTTCTTTAAAAAAAAAAAAAAAAAGAAGAAGAAGAAGAAGAAAGAAATTAATTGCTCTGGTTCTTTTACATGGTCATTTTCTGTGTTTAATTTGTATGATTAGGATTATGGAAATCAAGTTTCTCATCTGAAACCAACAAAATCAGTTCATTTGATAATGTTTCTGTTTTAAGTAAATCCTTTATTTACCATTTCTGTTTCTCATCTATAACCCCTACCCCAACCCTGCTCCCAGGGTGCTAGAAATTGAAGCTAGGGCCTTGCACTTATTAGGCAGGCATTCTACCACTGAGATCTATCCCCAGCCCTTCCCATTTCCGACCTTAGTAGGTAACCTGGTATTTGTTAATCCCTCTTAAGAGTTACAAAATAAAGAGTTGGGTTAGGTAAGATGTTGAATCATGAGATTCATAAAGAAATTCATGGCTTAAATAACAGGGTTTTGTTTGTTTATTTGTTTTGCCTGTCTTGGATTAGTTAGAATAGATTCCTAGAAATCAGATTCTTGTTCCTATCATCAAATTACTTTCTAGAACATTCGAATGGATGTGAATTTTACTAAGTTTTTTCCCCCCTCAGGTCTTTAGTTGACATTTATGTCAGGCCTCATAGGTTAAATGTAAATTAGATTTTTTTTTCCAGATTATTCTAAACTTAATATGCTATCTAGGAGCAAATGTTCTTTGAAACATGGCATCTGACATATTAATTCAATAAAAAAATTTTATTACTCATCCTAACCAAGTCTGCTTTATTTCGAGATAATTTGTGTGATCTAGGTACCAGTAATATCTAACTGGGATTTGGTATTCAATTATTTTTGTTTATTAAAAACCTGAAACATCCGTTTATTACAAATATGCCTTTGAATTTGTATTGCACAACTCAGAAGCCAAGGTTTGACATAGCTTGTACATCAGAAATTTAATTATATTTTTATCATAAAGAATATCAGCAAGATATGTCTTGAAAACATTCCTCTGCACAATGTAATCATTTTTCAGTGAAGTGGGGAGAAAGAATACACATCTCTGGTATATGTATTATCTGTTAAGAGCCCTATTTTTTAAAATATGTAAATCTACATGTGGAAGATCTACAGTCATTCTAAAAACAAGGATTAAATTAGTCTTTTTTTTTTTTTTGGTCTTAGAATGAAGGATATTTGAAAAGTAACATTGAATTAAGAAATAAGTTTAAGGACTGGGATTGTGACTCAGTGGTACAGTGCTTGTCTAGCATGTGTGAGGTGCTGGGTTCAATTCTCAACCCTGCATATATATAAATGAATAAAATAAAGGTCCATCAACTAATATCTAAAAAAGAAAAAGAAATAAGTTTAATAATTGTGTAAACCCCTTTCTCTGGTCCTTCCAGATTTATTCCTATCTTAGGACCTTATAGGAGACTTTGCATCACAAAGTGTTAGTTCCCACATGGAAGGGTGTTAATAGAAGTTGTATGGGGCAGATGAGTTCTTGGTCAAGTACAGTGAACAAATGCTGAGAGAAGTGTGTGCTTTCTTGATTATAATGTATGCTAGATCCTTGTGAAATGTACATGCCTAGAGCCTTTGATACAGTGTGTACGTTTTGAATCTGCAAGAGGAGGTGATATATGGCATCCCACTTATTTAAACAAAGAATTCCTTTTTTTTCCCATAAAATCAATATTCTGAAGATTATATTATTAGGGAAATATTGGTAAACATTTTAGAAAATTCCATTACCTTTGGTCTTGTGAAGTATTATGAAATCTATTCTGGTCTATTTAATTTGTTTAACCATTCTAAGTAAAATCTTTTTTGTTTGTATTATTTGCTTTGATTTAATTTTAAAAAGTAGGTCATTGTAAAGTCATCTAAGTTACTACCTTTCACATAAGATTATTGAATATATACATAATACACATTTTGGAGCCACACTGGCCTGGGTTTGATACTTGTGACTTTGGGCAAGTTGCTTAATATTTTAAACTTGGTTTCTTTGTTCATAAATATAGTTTTGTGTTGATTGGGTTTTGTTTGTTTGTTTTTAGTTGGATTAGATGGTATGAAATATATAAAATATCTAGTACTGTGCCTGAAACATAATTGGTACTGTAACAAACATTAATGCCATTTTCTCTAAATAAATTTTCTCAAAATTTCTTTACAATTTGTTTACCTTGAGACAATAACATTCAGGTTTTAAAGCTTTCTTTTCACTTATGATCAATTATGTTGAAACTTAAAGACATTCAGTTCTAAATTATTTTGTTCAGGTAGTCTTAAATTTACTACCCTGTTGGATGAAAATACTGACTTAGAGTGATATTAATTTGAAAATCTGACTATATCAATTTAAAGTTGTTTTTGTTGTTTTCAATGATTTCAGGAAGCAATTAATTTGCTAGAACCAATGACAAATGACCCTGTGAACTATGTGAGACAAGGGGCTCTCATAGCTTCTGCTCTCATCATGATCCAGCAGACTGAAATCACTTGCCCAAAGGTGAGCAAACAAAGAAATTCTCTGGAAAAGGAAAAGAGCTGGTTTGGGCTTTCCATTAGTGACTTACTTTCCTTTAAGAACATTTTAAATGCAAATACGGTGAATACTGAAGTCACAGGAAGTAAAGAGAACATTTTTAGGGGTAAGAAGGAATGGAAAACTTTAAATATATATTATTCGGGGTTTTTTGTTTGTTTGCCTTTTACTGTCCTTTAAATTTTTTTTTTCAGCGGGATGACTCATTACTCTGACCCAGGATGCAAATTCTGATCTATCCTTCTGGGATAATAAAAAATTCTTGTGTCACTTTATTCAGTACACATAATCTCAGTTTAAAAATAAGTGTATCCAGACTGGGGATATAGCTCAGTTGGTAGAGTGCTTGCCTTGCGTGTGCACAAAGCCCTGGGTTCAATCCCCAGCATCACACACATACACACACACAAAAAAAAGTATATCCAAGCCAGACATGGTGGTGCACACCTGTAATCCCAGTGACTTGGGAGGCCAACCTCAGCAACTTTACAAGAACCTGTCTCAAAATAAAAAATAGAAAGGATTAAGGGTGTGGATAAGTGGTGAAAACAACCCTGGGGGTTCAATCCTCAGTACCAAATTTAAAAAGTATGTTCATATTCTCTCTGGACTGTCATTGCCCTCCAGGGAGATCTTCTTGGACAGGGTTTCAGATGGCTGCAAGATGGCTTTCTTTCCCACTTGATGCCTCTGCTCTATAGAAACACTCGTGTATTTTGCTCTTCTTGTGGGTGTGAATGTGTTAGGCTGTTGGTGCTGGTGCCTCTCACTTTATGTCAGACGCCAGTGCATTGTGACCCCTGAAGTATTGAGTGCTCTAAGCGGTCCCTCTGAAGCCCCTTTCTCTAGACTTAGAATGTGGGGGACAGATTCACCACCCAACTTCTGAAACCCTCTTCGGGTGACTCCATAACAGATTTAAGACATCTGTTTCCTCATGATAATCTTGTAGACTTCATATTAGTGTTTGATATTTAATGTATCCTGTTACTTCAACTAAAACTTCTCATTATCTAGAAACAGAAAATGCATTTAACTTATTTGCATGTACTAAAATTACCATATTTGAGATGTTAAATAGAACTATGCTAACTTAAAAGTTAAAGCATTTAACAACCTTGTGTTCTGCCTGTATATGAGAAAGTTAAAAAATTGGTAACAGAAATAAACAATTGCCTTTCTGTTTTCTGCCTCATCAAGCAGATATAGAACAACCTCATTTTCAGCAAATTAAGTTTGGAGAAATAGAAAAGAGAAATATCCAGAACTGCACTGGTTATTCATTCTAACTTTATAGAACTTTTTAAAATAAATTTCAGTTTCTAAGCAGTTACCATGATTTTTGCTTATCCAGTGCTTCTATGTCTCTCAAAATAATTCTCAAAACTTCTAAAAATTATATTATTCATAGATAGAATGTGACTTCTCATCCTGTTTTTCTAATATACTGCTTAATATACTGTTATCTTCTAGAACATAAACATCTTTCCAAACACAGACCACATTTCTTTTTCTTTTTAAATACAGCAGCTATGAGTAGCTTTTATTTCTGCCTTTGATCTGCCATTGAACTTTTGGAGGTTGTCCAACAAGGAATGTCATTAAACAAGCAAGTTCAGGCCATGGACTGCACCTCCTCAGTCACAGGGAGATATTTTTTAACTTTGATCTCATGTGTTGCTTTCAAGTTACTTTATATTGTCAACAAATGTTTTACTATCTTCCCATCCTTGTTGTAGAATTTCATTGTTTTTTTGTTTGTTTTTTTGTTTTTTGTGGGGTTTTTTTTGCATTTATAACCCAGATGCCAACAATATCAGAATCCTTTGCAGGTAGACTGTTTAGTTTGAAAGAGCATTTGAGTCTTAAATTTCACATTTAGAAAAAGTGAAAGAGGGCTAGGGGTGTCTCTCAGTGGTAGAGCACTTGCCTAGCATGCATGAGGCCCAGGGTTCCATCCCCAGTACCCACCCTCACACCCCAAAAAAGAAAGAAAAAGTATAACAATTTAAATAATTAATATTTTTAATCATTTCAAGTCATGTTAGACTTTTTAAGTAGGTTGACCTTAGCTGGTGTGAATTATCGGGTGCAACCTGTCTTCAGGTTGTATCAGAATCTTGGGTACCGATTAGGAATGTTGAAATGAACTGATAAATCCATGGCCATCGATATAAACTGGGTAGGCAAATATAAGTGTGCACATCACTGACTACTATGTATGTTGGTGTAAAACTCAAAAGTTGTTTCAGAAAACACTACCCCCTAGAGTAAATCTGTACTCCACTAAAGTTTAAGCTGTTTCATTGTTTTCTGTTATTAAGCAAATGATAAAGAACTTCTTGGACTACCATTATACAATCTTTGCTTTATCTGATAATTGCTAACAAGACCAAATTGATATTCTTGAGGGTGGTTTGGCATATTTTGTCCAAAAGAAAAAGCTGTTAAGCTCTGAAGAGAAGTAAATTCTCAAGTCTCTGGAGTCCTACTTGGAGATTTGCAAAGCAGTTCATGAAATAAAGTGGAAACCGCTGAGAAGCAAAGATCTTGTGTTAACTTCACCAAAAATGATGCCCCTACCACGCCCTGCCGTGAAAGGAATCCAGAAGAGGAATTTCTTAGATATTTTGTGAGACTCAACAATGAAAAAAAATTTCCAAAGGAAATGTTTTTGTATAATCATTATCGTATATCACACCCCTAACACTTAGCTCTACATGTTGTGGCCTTAGTTTCAGTAATTCCAGTAAATCTTTGCTTTGCTTGTATGTTTTCCCTGACTCACACAAACATAGACCCAGGAACATGCACACAGCCCTGGATTGTCACAAACCCAATTTAGAAAGCTCTTAGAGGTTCATATTTAACTAGAATAGTATCTTTTTGTAGGTTCTTAGAATTGTGTTCTCTCAGGAACCCAACTTTCCTCTTTATGAAGCATCTATCTTGTTTTTCTTATTAAATGAAACTAGTCTCTGGAAATTGTTTGAGCAGGTACATATTAAGTATCATGTATAAAATTAGATTTAAAAATTACAATGTAAGAGAGGGATCTGGTGCTCCTCCTTGCCTGAGATCATCTGGCCTACTTTCTGACCTAGGGAAGCTTCTCCCACCATTAACAAGTACCATTTTTGGAAGTAAGATCATGTTTAGCCCAGCTTGGTAAGCTTCTGCTGTTCTAAAGTGAATTGTGGTTTGGATAGAGTAGGCTTTTGTGGGCCATCATGATTCATCAGAAATTACCCTAAAGAACTTGTCTCCCTGACATCTAAGAATAGAATTTTTTCCCAGCAGCATTTATCGTATAGAGTTTAGAATATGACAGATATTTAAAATGCGTGATTTTAGAGAAGGTAGATTCATATATAGTTACACACATGGATCACAGAGTAGCCTAAGATTTTAATTGCCTTTTTGAGTTTATCATATTATAAAATGGAAAGTTAATATTATTTTCTCCTACAAATTATTTTCATTTGTGGGAGGGCATACTGTTCTTAATGAAATTGAGTTAGAAAACCATGATCCTCACCCTGATTGCCACTAGTTAATTATAATGAGCAGCAAGCAAATTGTTCATCTTATCTAAACAGAGGGAGTAAACTAGGTGATTTAAGTTGCCTTCCTAATTTAAGATGCTGTCCTACTCAACTAAAGTAATAATTCTTTACCAAGAACTATAATAATAAAAATAAAGAAATAAAATGATTTTTTTTTGTACCAGGAATTGAACCCAGGGGTGCATCCCCATCTCAGGCCCCCCTTTTTTAAATTTTTTATTTAAAGACAGGATTGTGGTAAGTTGTTTAAGGCTTCACAAAGTCGCTGAGGCTGACTTTGAACTCACAAAGCTTATGATCCTCCTGCCTCAGCCTTCCAAGCCACTGGGATTACAGGCATGCACCACTGTACCTAGCAAAAATGAATATTTTAATGATAATCAAAAACTAGCTTTTTAAAAGAACTAATATTAATAAGTCTATTATATGTTTGCATTTACTTAAAAATCCATTTTTTAATTTTACTGAATGCTTTCCTATTGTTGTGGGTACAATTTTATATTCAGATTCTTCTCTGTAATGTACATACAGTGCTTTGTCCAGTGTTTCTTTTTATAAGTTCATGAAATATTTCATAAACCTTTAGCACATAAAATTTCCATCCTACTATATAAGGTAATGTAAGTGTTCATCTAAAATAAGTTCAGAATCAAAGGAATTTGACCTGTTGAACCAGAACAAAAGCATCAAACTTCAGGATTTTTAAAGCAAGATGGGAATTTTGTGATGATTTAATCTTGCTGAGTTTTATAAAGTTAAGGCTTAGAGAATTGTCTTTAAAATAGTCAGATGCTAGGTAGTGACAGAGCTCGTTCACTGTTTTCACTATTAACTTTTTTTTTGTAGGCTATGAATAAAAAATGAGAACTGTGTTTAAGGAACATTATTTTGTTAGCAGTATTTGGATTGTAGAGACAATAGTTGAGAAGGATTAGTGGCCAGGCATAGTGGCTCATGCTTATAATTATAGCAACTCAGGAGGCTGAGGCAACAGGATACCAAGCCTGGTGACTTAGTGGGACCCCTATCTCACAATACAATACAATACAGTACAGTACAATACAATGCAATCCGAGGATGTAGCTCAGTTGTGGAGCATGCAAGAGGCTCTAGATTCGATCCTAGTACTGAGGAAAAAAGTTAAAGGGGAAGGTGGACTGGTAGGATTCTGACCCCATTTGGAAGACACATGCTTACTGAACTTTGAAATACCTTTTACATATCACATGACATATATGTTACATAGTCTTTACAAGAGTCAGGAAAAATAGATGCTATAATCCCTACAGATGAAGAAACTAAGGCTCATATAAGCTAGTAATTTACCCAAGAAATTTATAAGAACAGAAATATTCACAAACAAGGGTTGCCTGGGTCTGTTACTCTGTCACTTCATCACAGTGTGGCCTCTCAAACCAAGACAGATGAAGAGGGGGAGAGATTCTGAAAAAATTGTGTAATGGAGATAAAGTCATAGATTAAGAAACTCAAATTTGATATTTCCTGTTTTGGGCAGATGTGGGGAGCTCCGTGATCCTGTGCTTTTTTTCCTGGGGGCCTACCATTTGAGAAAAGCACTGTTGGGAAAACAAAGAAGTATTAGACATGGAAAAAGCCTAAAATAGTTTCCTTATTGCCACCCAAACAGATTTAAAGGAATCACTCTACAGATTTAAAGGAATCACTCTACTTATAAAGAGTATATTTTATAAATATTATTTTAATTATAAAAGTAATACATATTAATTTTAGCCAATACAGAAAAACATAAGCAAAATACCAGTAATCTCAGCCTACATGAGTCAGCACGTTTTCTGTTTTGGTATGTTTCTTTTGATTAGAGTGCTGATTCTGACAAGTCCTTGGAAAATAAAACTGCATAATGAAAACCTTTACTGACTATGTGAATACATGTACCTCACACAGCCTTGGTGAAGGGTAGTTTACTTTAAGATGGGACTGAAGGACTGTGCCTGTTAGGATATCTTCAGGGTTGATGGTAAGCAGAATAGTTGTAATTCAAAGTGCAGTGAGAGCTTTAATGTTCACTTGGACTGTTTAGACCTGTTGACTAAAAGTGGTACAGAAAGAAATTGCATTCAGCAATCTCTTGAGCCTGATTCATCCACTGTGGAATGAGGATTGAAAACAGAACCCGTGCTCCCATACCACTGCAGAAACGTCATAGCTCCCATGGTTGCTAGCAAGAAACTGTTCACAGCCTTCAGGTCTGGTCCACTGCCCTCTCTTTTCCCAAAGCTCATTATCATTTTAGCAATTTATTGATTTCTCTAACATGATGCAGCAAATGAATAAAATTAGATGGTAATTGTTTTTCTTGCTTCTTTAGGTGAATCAGTTCAGACAGCTGTATTCCAAAGTCATCAATGATAAGCATGATGATGTCATGGCCAAGTTTGGCGCTATTCTGGCCCAGGGCATACTGGATGCAGGTAACCAGTTTTAAGTCTTCCAGACCAATTGACTGACTGATTGATTGATTGGTTTATACCAAATCTAGCTCTGTGACACTAGAAATTTAGTCTGAGGCAAATTATTTCTGAAGAGAACTAGAGTCTGCATTTCATAGTAATTGAACATTGGAAAAATATTTGAGGAAAAGATTATATTTTAGACAAATTTTAACAGCCAGAATCATTCCTAAAATAAGACACATGGAATATTTGCCTTATAAATACTCAGCACACTGTGCAAATCTGTCTCCAGAATTCCCATTCTTCACCATTATACTATGGCTTATTTCAGAAGACAGTGTCCATTAGTACCTTAGACTGAAAGCACGTACCTGCTTATGAAGTATGTTCACATGTAATTATTTTTCTTTATCATATCCTTTTTAGTAAATTTTTGTTAATTTGAAAGGTAAGTTAAAGCATCTCAGGGTTTTTATAGCAGTTCTTTTATTAAGGGGTCATTTTCTCCATATTAGACATCTATGTTTCTTCTCATAAAAACACTCAGCCATGTTTGTGGGGTTGGTTTCCTTTGGGGTGCTTTTTGGTACTGAGTATTGAATTCAGGGTCTCATACATGCTAAGCCAGCCCTAGCCACTGGGGTATATCCCTGGCCCTTAGCTACATTTGTTATAGCCATTCTTTTCTCAGTCACCTAAGAATGTGTATATATTTGTAGTGAAGGAGATCAGAAAAGGAACCTACAATTTGATAATATTATCTTAATTTTATGTCTAATTTCTTGGGTTTTTTGCTTGCTGAGAATGTTTTTACCATATCAGTTTTCAGTTCTAATTGTTGATAATCTCTCATATGTGGTCTTTTTAAAAAAAATAATTTCTTTCCTCATTTGGTTTATTTTCTTTTTTGTTAATTAGATTGGTCAGTTTTTTTTTTTAATGTATGTACTGATTCTACCATTTTCCCCCTAAATTCTTTATTTTTGTTCTTTATTTGTCTTAGGACTTTGGTGCTTTTTCTAATTATTGAAACAAATGTTCCTCTCTTTTAATCACTTTGTCCAATTTTTTTTTCTTTTTTCACTAAGAAGAGTTTTCTGCTTAAGCTTTTATTGTAGAATTGAACTTCTTTTTCCTCTCTTTAATTTATACACATTTCCTTGCAGCTGAATTGAACATAGTATTGATTCTCATGTATAAACAATGAAGACATTACTATCTCATAGTTTTTCCTCCTCCTTCTTTATTGCCTACCAATATTTTTATACTATATTTACATTGTTCTCAGAAATCATAATTCTTCTAGTTGTACATGGGTTTAAGTTCTATATTTTAATGGATTTGTATTTACCACCATTTTTTATTGTTGCTTTTTCATTCCTGAGTTAATTTTACCAAGTCTTAACACTTAATTGTCTGCATTTTATCAGCAATTAATTTTTTAGCAGTTAATTTTTAATTTTTTTTTAATTTGTGGATTACAGAAAAAATTGAACAAAAAGTACAGTTCCCCATATGTTCCCATGTTCCTCCCCAGTGTCCCTTATTCTGTTAGTGGGATGCAGGTGCTATAATTGCTGAACCAGTATTGATACATTATTATTGACTGAAGTCCCTGGTTTACATTAGAGTTCACTCTTTGTGCTATACATACTTTGTGGGTTTCAACAATGTTTAATGACATGTGTCTATGATAATAATACCATATAGAGTAGTTTCACTTCCTGAAAAATCCCTGTGCTCCACCTGTTCATCTCTTCCCACAGGCCCCTGGTAACCACTGGCCTTTTTATTGTCTCTATAGTTTTGTTTTGGTTTGGTTTGTTTCAGTATTTATTCATTCATTCAGTGCTAGGGGTAGAACCCAGGACATTGCTCTTAAACTGAGCTATACTCCCACCCCTTATTTTTAAATATAGTTCAGAATTTATTGAGACAAAACTTTTCATAATGTCCTCTTATTTTTTCAATATCTGTGGAATCGAAATTGAAGTCCCTTTTTCATGCTTTATCTTTTTCAAAAATTTTTTTTAATTTTTACAGACTGCATTTTGATTAAAATTTTTTTATTAAGGTATAGTTCACAAATAAAATTGTACACATTTGCAAGGTATTCATGATTTTATATATACATATTTTCTTTTTAGTTGTTGGTGGACCTTTATTTTATTCATTTATTTATATGTGGTACTAAGGATCGATCCCAGTGCCTCACACATGCTAGGCAAGGGCTTTACCACTGAGCCACAACCCCAGCCCTCACATGTTCTTTTTTTTCTTTTGGAACTAGGGATTGAACTCAGGGACTCTTGGCCACTGAGCCACATCCCCAGCCCTATTTTGTATTTTATTTAGAGACAGGGTCTCACTGAGTTGCTTAGGGCCTCGCTAAGATGCTAAGGCTGGCTTTGAACTCGAGATGCTCCTGACTCAGCCTCCCAAGTCGCTTGGATTACAGGCGTGCGCCACCACGCCCGACTCTCACATGTTGTTTTAATCAAGCTAACATTCATAGCCTGAGAGTATTGAAGGTCTATTTTCTTAGCAGTTTTCAAACATAAGTACACTATTAACTGTAGCTACCATGCTACGTATCTCCTGAATGTTCAAACTGCCTAACTGAACTGTATTCATAGGAGTTTTTTTGTTTTATTTTGTTTTGTTTTGTTTTGTGGTGGTTATTTTGCTGAGGATGGAACCCAGGACATTGTGCACTCTAGGCAAGCACTGTATCACTGAGCTCTGTCCCCCACCCTGAATCTATAATTTTTTGTTTTCCAGACTCTCATGTAGTTGGAATGATACCATATGTAGCCTTTTCAAATTAACTTCTTTTGGTATTGAGTTTTTAAATCAGGATTTAGAAGTTACATTTTACTAGTTTAATCCTTTTTCTTTTAGCTGCCACTTTTTGAAGTTTGTTCTTTAGACCACAACCCTTGACTTGTTCATTCGGCACCACAGATTTTTCCTTGATTTTCTGTAGTAATTTATTAAGAATTTGAGGGAGGGGCAGGCTCAGTGGTGCAGGCCTGGAACAGTGACTTAGGAGGCCGAGGCAGAAGGATCACAAGTTTAAGGCCAGCCTTAACAACTTAGTAAGACCTTTCTCAAAAATAAAATGTATGAGCCGGCGTGGTGGCGCACACCTGTAATCCAAGCGACTTGGGAGGCTGAGTCAGGAGGATCGCGAGTTCAAAACCAGCCTCAGCAACTTAGCAAGGCCCTAAGCAACTCAGTGAGACCCTGTCTCTAAATAAAATACAAAATAGGGCTGGGGATGTGGCTCAGTGGCCAAGTGTCCCTGAGTTCAATCCCTGGTTCAATAAATAAATAAATAAATAAATAAATAAATAAAATGTACTGGACTTATAGCTCAGAGCACCATGGGTTTAATCCCTAGTTTAAGAAAAAGAAAAGAAATTCAAAAAGGAGAATTCTGTGTTCCAGCTATATTTATCTGCCACCATTATTGAAAGATATTTCTTTCTTTCCCACCTTCTTTTCTCTTTCAGCCCCTTTCTGTTTGCTTTGTTATGGACCAGTCAAATTTTGATGCTTCTTTTGATTTCTTTTTATTTATAATGATTTTTGCTTTGTCTTTTTTAACTTTTTAATATCTTATCCTTTTATAAAATAGTACTATAACTGCATTAGAAAAATTGCAGTCCCAATCTCTGTCTCAGTAGTTAGTAGTGGTAGAGAAGATCTGGAGAAGACACCTTCCAGGGAATGAAGTTGAAGTTTATGAGAACGTACTTGCTTTGGTCCCTTCAGGGAGAAAAGTCAAAGATTTAGAAGTTTTATTTTCGAAGTCTGTTAAGCTGTTACTACAATCAATAAGATCAGCTCTAGTTTATTGTCTCAGAATGTTAGAACAAAAATCTAGTTTAGTTTCTAAATCTGAAGAAGGTGGATTTAGTTGAAATCAGGCTTCAAACCTTAGGTCAAATAGCATGCTCTCCAGACAGCCTTTCCCCTCTCCCCTGTCCTGTCCACCCCACCTTAGGGAGGTACTGAGTTAGCTGTGTTCTCACCAGCACCCAGTTTATAGCTATCAGAGTGCATTTGTCTTATTTTAAATTATCTATTTGTCTGTCTCTTGCACTAAAACAAAGGCTCCTCAAGATCTTTTCCAGTATTTTGTGCACATTTCTCAATATAGAGAAAGCATTCAGTGAATATAGGGAAGAATAAGGAGACTAGAAGCAAATAATAAATGTATGTAACTGTAGGGTTGAGGTTGTGGCTCAGTGGTAGAGCGCTTGCCTAGCATTTGTGAGGCCCTGGGTTTGATCCTCAGCACCACATATAAATAAAATAAAGGTAAAAAATTTTTAAGCCGGGCGCGATGGCGCACACCTGTAATCCCAGCACTTGGGAGACTGAGACAGGAGGATCGCGAGTTCAAAGCCAGCCTCAGCAACTTAGTGAGGCCCTAAGCAACTCAGTGAAACCCTGTCTCTAAATAAAATACAAAATAGGGCTGGGAATGTGGCTCAGTGGTGGATTGCCACTGGGTTCAATCCCCAGTACCAAAAAAATAACAATAAAAAGTATGTAAATACCAAATGTTTTTTTTTCTTGTACAGGTATTAAATCGAGGGAACACTTAGCCACATCCCCAACCCTTTTTATTTTTTATTTGAGACAGGGTCTTGGCTAAATTGCTTAGAGCCTCGCTAAGTTGCTGAGGCTGGCTTTGAATTTGTGATCCTTGAGCCCCAGCCTCCTGAACTACTGGCATTATAGGGTAGTACAACCCAAAATTTTTAAGTGTCTTCTTTAAAAAAAAAACTTTAAATAAACTGGGGTGGGGCACATACCTATAATTCCAATGACTTAGGAAGCTGAAGCAGGAGGATCACAAGTTCAAGGCCAGCCTCAGCAACTTAGACTATGTCTTAAAATGAACAGTCTATAGTAGAATATTAAGACGATCCCAGTTATTTGGTTGAACAGTAGAATCTTGATTCTTATAATTAAATGTTGTTTGGTTTAATGCTGAGATTAAGAGATGTGACTTGTAAACAACAGGAATCCAGCACTGGAAATCAAATTAGGATCCTGAGTAGGCACACACAAGTCCCATTTTTATAGCATGTGTTATACATACTAAAAGATTTGCATCTCAGTTCTGCGTTGTTTTATTTTTGTTTTTGGCAAGAAGTACGTGTTTTTGTTTTTGAGACAGGGTCTTAAATTACTGAGGTTGACCTCAAACTTGCCATCCTCCAGCCTCAGCCTCCCGAGTTGCTGGAATTACAAGTGTGTGCCACTACACCCAGCTCAGGTTTACTTTTCAAAAAACATCCACCTGTAGAGAAAGACATTCTAGATTTGCCCTGTGTCCAATTAAAGTATAACACTTCCAATCTTGAAGACCCCCAGATAGCTTACAATTCTAGATTGTGTGAACCATGCCTTAAAATAATTATTAGATGCTTCCCTAGTGCGATAGTTAGAAGTATTTGTTATTTCCCTACTGGATTGCTATTCATGATTTCTCTCTTTTTCCCCTCATAGGTGGTCATAATGTCACAATCTCTCTACAGTCCAGGACTGGGCACACTCATATGCCTTCTGTGGTTGGTGTCCTTGTCTTTACCCAGTTCTGGTTCTGGTTTCCTCTTTCACACTTTCTATCATTGGCTTATACCCCTACCTGTGTCATTGGCCTTAACAAGGACTTAAAGGTAAGTTTTTGAAACCTCAGCTTTGTAGTGTATCCTATTCATATCCACCACCCACTCATAAGAGTTCCTGGGAAATTTGAAAGATGAGTTAGGATCTCATCTGAAGCATGTCTTCCCTTCAAGTTGAGTCATTACTGCATGGAGTGTAGTGTGTCAGTAGGAGTTTTAAAAATCAAATGTTAGAGGGGGCTTAATACAAAGAGATGAAGAGGCTTTATAAACCACTGAGTGATTGGTTTAATGAAGGCTGCAGGTGCTGTCAAAGGATTCCATACAGATAAATGACATGAGGTTTGCATTTTAGAAAGTTCTTTCTGAGAACTGGGGACATAGCTCAGTGGTAGAGTGCTTGCCAAGCATGTGTAAAACTCTTGAGTTCAATCCCAGGTGCTGCAAGAGAAAGGGGAAGGAAGGAAGATCATTCTGGAATCAGTGGAAAGCTGTTACAATGCTCTTGCAATAATCTGGGCAAGGAAGAATAAAGACCTAAACTAAATTTTTAATAATTAATAAATGAAGGATGGAGACAAGTACATGTTTCAGAGTTGTGTGATACTAGACTGACAGATGGAAGAAAGAATTATATTTTGGTAGTGGCAGAAAATAAGACCAACAGTGTGGAATCTGGAATCGGACAAAATGAAACAGGTCAAGCCGGGCGTGGTGGCGCACGCCTATAATCCCAGCACTTGGGAGGCTGAGACAGGAGGATTGCGAGTTCAAAGCCAGCCTCAGCAACTTAGCGAGGGCCTAAGCAACTCAGTGAGACCCTGTCTCTAAATAAAATACAAAATAGGGCTGGGGATGTGGCTCAGTGGTGGAGTGCCCCTGGGTTCAATACCCCCAATAACCTAGTAGATAAAAAAAAAAAATATGAAACAGGTCAAAGACTTAAGGTCCTTCGTGTTTTGTCATCACATTTTTTATCATATTTCTAATGGGGTTTGTATTTAGGTGTTTTCTCAGTGCTGTGACCTAATGATTCATCTTGTTCTTCTTTAAAGGTCAAGGACTTTTGACCTTTAAACATCTGACATCTAGTCATCACTGTTGTTAAAATGTTCCATTAAATTTTCAGAGTGGAAATTTTAAGGCTAAAAATTGGCTGATTGAGTATTTCATTGTATTGATTTTTCAGCATAGCTTATAGCCAATTATCCTTCATCAAGTGTTTCAGTACTAAAAGTGTTTACATTCTTAAACATTGTGAATTTTTTTTTCTCAAAACAAGAATATTTTTATTCCTAATCTCTAACTTTGAACATTGTAATTAAACATCCTATGTAGTCTTTTTCTGTACTGGGCATTGAACCCAGGTGCACTCTACCACTGAGCTGTGGTCCCCAGTCCTTTTTTTTTTTTTTTAATTTTGAGGTAGGGTCTTGCTAAATTGCCGAGGCTGGCCCTCTGGAGTTGCTGGGATTATAGGCCTGTGCCACCACACCTGGCTGTTTTCATTCTTTACAGTCAAAGTGGAATGGAAAAGATAAGATTCCTTATCCTAGTAAACATGGTGCTCATTACCATTTTCCACTGATACAAATTAGGTAATAGAGAAGAATGAAGCGTAAAGAACTTTAAATCTGCTCAGTAGGTAATGTGAAGCTAACTTGCCATCAGGCACATGTTAGACTTTTATAAGGCTTGATTACATGGTGTGGAAACCGTGTATAGATTGGGTTAGTCGTCAGTGCTGTGAAGAAGGGGATGTGAAAGTTTGGTGGCAGAATAGATACCCTTTACAGAGGAAGTAACAGCTGACCTGATGCTCACACCATGATTAGGACTTAACCCACTGAAGCAGGGCAGGATGTCAGGAAAGAAGGTGTAGAACTTCAGGAACATACTGGAAACTGCAGATAATTCTGTAAAAGCACCTAAAAACTAATTCTAACTAAAAGAAGACACCTTTCAGAGAGAGGTGACAACATTTGACTAGTTCTGTAATGAATGTTTAATCTATATGAAAACTTCTGGTCTCCATTTGCACCTGTATGCTCGTGAAAAACAGGATACCTAAATCTTAATAGTGATTATTTTAACGGAGGGGGCAAAATGTTCTTTTTTTCCTCCAGATGCCAAAAGTTCAATATAAATCCAACTGTAAACCATCCACATTTGCATACCCTGCCCCTCTGGAAGTACCAAAAGAAAAAGAAAAAGAAAAGGTGGGTCTTTGTTCCTTTGAGTAGCATTTGTTCATATAAAGGAGTATTCCAGTTGGGTTTTTTTTTTTTTTTTTTTTTTTTTTATTTTTTTTGTTTTTAAAGTAACATGTTAAAGTCTAACATTACACAGGATTCTTCTCTTGGTCATCCAAGTCCCATGTCAAGAGTCAAATCCTAGAGAGTCACAACTTGTGAATCCCTACGAAGGTTTTCTCTACATATTCAGCACTTACTTATGCAACAGATGGAATCATTCTCTGCATGCAGTTCTACGCCTTATTGTTTTCACTTTAACAATATATCTTTCATAATACTTTCAATATATAAAGATTTCATTTTTTTCCCCAAAACTTCAGAGCAATGCGTTTATATATGTGCCAGCTGTTTTATAGTTCTTTATTTGATGTCCCTTTAAGGTTATATATAATTTGTAACTACACAGATGAGGCTAGGATGAAAAACTATATTTTTAATGCTTGTGTATTTGTGCAAATAAATCTGTTGGTTTAAATCTAAATGTCAAACTGCTTGATCAAAAGTAAGACATTATTTATTTTTATAGGTATTAGTTAATTCGCCTTTCAAAATGGATGTCACCAATTACACTCTTACCAATGGTGTATGCAGACACTCACTGATAACATGTTAAAGAACAGTGTATTTAGTGAGTCGAATTTGCCTGTCAGGTTTTACAGAGCAAAATTATCCGTTCGTGACATCTTGTATATAGGAAAGTTCTTTGTTTCAGAATAACGTTTCCAGATTAGCCGCTTGTTGATTATTTGCCATAAATTTTGTATGTAAGTGGGGATAACTATATAACTCACGCATTTGAGGGTGATAGGTGGTGAGTATTCTTTGGCAACAACGTTTTGTTTCATCAATTGTCTCAGACCTCCCTGCACCCCCACATTTTGAGTCTAAAACAAAGCTGGACTAGAGGAAATTTTTATGTTTTCCAGTATTTTCCCTTTAAAGCAAGAAAGATCCAGATTTCCTTCAGAAATACATAATAGCAAATTCATATCCAGGATAAGATATAAATTTTAAAAATATAGTTATTTTGGACATCACCTCCAGGAGCTAATGAATCACCTGGTGACAATCATAGTAAATTTTGCTAATAAATGTCCTCCTTGCTTTTCCTATTTATTCTCCTGTGTTTTGTTCTTTATAATACTTACTGCCAGGTAATAGGAAATTATTAGAACTGAGTTCTCTTTGGGGTTATATGTTTGTATGTAGGTAAGATTACAACAATTAACCCTGTTCCTGTTCTCTGTCTCTAGGTTTCCACTGCTGTATTATCTATCACTGCCAAAGCTAAAAAGAAGGAAAAAGAAAAGGAAAAAAAGGAGGAGGAGAAAATGGAAGTGGTAGGTGGTCATTTGTGATCCAGATTCTTCCTTAGTTGAACATTATTATCTTCACTCTTAACTTCTTTCAAGTAATCATCCTGTTTCCAGCATATAGAATTATATACTTATACTTTCAAAATCCAGAAACCGTATCTATTTTTAGAAAAATTAGAAGCATATAAATCAGGAAAGAGTTCTAGAGAAAGTAACAATTAAAATAGATTTCGAAGGACAGAGTAGGATTGTTCAGCAGAAAATGAGATAATGGTAGGAGACAAAAAGGCCCTTTCAGGCAAACAATTATCATGTGTATAAATTTTGGGGGGCGGGGATACTGGGGATTGAACTCAGGGGCACTCGACCACTGAGCCACACCCCCAGCCCTATTTTGTATCTTATTTAGAGACAGGGTCTCACTGAGTTGCTTAGGGCCTCACTCAGTTGCTGAGACTGACTTTGAACTCTCGATCCTCCTGCCTCAGCCTCCCAAGTGCTGGGATTACAGGCGTGCACCACTGCACCCAGCCATGTATTTAAATATTAGATAGACCCTCTCACTGGGCACAGTGGTGCACGCCTGTAATCCCAGCGGCTCGGGAGGCTGAGACAGGTGGATCATGAGTTCAAAGCCAGCCTCAGCAAAAGCGAGGCGCTAAGCAACTCAATGAGACCCTGTCTCTAAATAAGATACAAAAAAGGGCTGGGGGTGTGGCTCAGTGGTCGAGTGCCCCTGAGTTCAATCCCTTGTGCCGAAATACATAGACCCTCTCAACCCAAGATAAATAACCATTATCACCCCCTAAGCTTCATTTCTCCCTCCCTTATCTAAATCTGGTATCGTTTTAATTTTATTTTTATTATGTCTACCACTACCTTTTGCCCCTAATAGTTGATCAGTAAGCACTACTCAGTGATGTGAAACAGAAGCAAGCCTCTGTTGAACTGCTTTCCCTTCTTGCCCCCTTAGGATGAGGCAGAGAAAAAAGAAGAAAAAGAGAAGAAAAAAGAACCTGAGCCAAACTTCCAGTTATTGGATAACCCAGCTCGAGTGATGCCTGCCCAGCTGAAAGTCCTAACCATGCCAGAGACCTGTAGATACCAGCCTTTCAAACCAGTAAGTTACCAATGGCTATTAGCCAGAGGAGTCAGCGGAGTAGTATCTCTAGGACAATGGAATGTTGAAAGAGAAAGTGAAATCTCTATAACCTTGGAGAAAGTTCACTAGTACTAAAAACTTCCTTTAAGCAAAAGATTCCTCCCTGTTTCATATACATTTGGCAGGGGGGGTTTTCTTCCCCTCTGTGTTACCCTACAAATTCCTCCTCTCTTATGCCACAGACTTATGCCATGGAAGTTCCTAATGTAACACAATAATTACGAACATAGATTGTAGACCCAGACATACTGTTTTCTTGAGTTGCTGTGTTATTTTAAATGTTTGGTGTTTAACTAAAATTTATTAAAAATGGAAAGAAACAAATATAGCACAGTAATGACAATAAATAAAAACTGCCCCTGAGGAAGCCTAGACATAAGTAGACAAAACCAACTATTTTAAATGTGTTAAAAAAAAAAAAAAAAAAACTAAAGGAACTGGTCTAAAGAAGTAAAAGAAAATGTAAGAATGATATTTTACAAATAATATCATTGAAGAAGTAGAAATTATAAAAATAACAAAGTAGAAATTCTAGAACAAAAGAGAATAACTATAATTGAGAAATTTCCTAGAGAGGCTCAACAGATTTGAGTATGTGGAATAAAGAATGACAAACTCAAAGATAGGTCAATTGAGATTATCTCTTCTAGAGAATGAACTAAAATATAAAATAAAAGGTAAAGCAAATTTAACAGAGCCTCAGAGACCTATGGAACACTATAAAGCATACTAATACACATAATTGGAAGTCAAGAAAGAGAAGATGGAGAAAAGGGCACAAAAATATCTGAAGGGCTGGGGTTGTGGCTCAGTGGTAGAGTGCTTGCCTAGCGTGTGTGAGGCACTGGGTTCGATTCTCAGCACCATACACAAATAAGTAAATAAAGTTTCATCAACAACTAATAAAAATATTAAAAAAAAAATTTGAAGAAATATCTGAGAGCATCCCCTTTTTAATGAGAATCGAGTTTGCCCATTCAGTCTCAATCAGTTCTAAATGATAAACTCAAGATCCACACCTACACTCGTTGTAACCAAACTATTGAAAACCATAGAATCTTGAAAGCAGAAAGACAGAAGCACATCGTCATGTGTAAAGCATCCTTAATAAGATCAGAAGATGATTTATCATCAGAAATCATAGCAACCAGAAGACACTGGCATGACATATCAGAGTACTGAAAGAAAAAGACTCAGCCAAGAATTCTGTTCAGAAAAACTATCCTTCAGAAATTAAAGAGAAATTAAGATATCCTCATATGAACAGAAACAAAATTTGTTGTAGGCAGTCCTCCTTATGTGAATAAAGGGAACCCTTTGGGCTGGTATGAAAAGACATTAGACAATAACTGATATCCACATGAAAAAGTAGAAAACTAGTAAATGTAACTAAGTAGATAGATATAAGAGATAGTATAAATGTACTTTTTTTGTTACAACTTTTTTTCTCCTATCTGATTTAAGACTTCTACACAGAACAGTGATTATGATTATTGGTGGTAATGTGTAAACAATATGTAAAGGTATAATTTTCATTTTAATAATAGCACAAAGGAATAGGGGAACATGACTATCTAGGAGCAAAGTTTTTGTATGTGTACTGTTAAATTGGTTTTAGTTATTCTAAAGATGGTAATTATAATCTTAAGACTTTAAGAAAATTATTCAAAAATATATAAAGTAAAATAATTATGGGACAGGAGTGATGTAATCCTGGCAGCTTGGAGACTGAGGACAGAGGATAGCAAGTTCAAGGAAGACCAAAATAGTAATAATAATATACAGTGAATAAAAAACTACTCAAGAGATTGAAGTGGGAGGATCACTTGAACCCAAATGATCTTCAAGGCTAGCCTGAGCAACATAGTGAGACCCTGTCTGAACAGGGGGAAAAAAAAAAAAAAAAAGAGTTTAATTAAAAGAAATGAGAAGCTATGTGTGGTGGCACCAGCCTATAATCCCAGAGACTTGGGAGGCTGGGGCAAGAGGATCATAAGTTCCAGGCCAGCCTCAGCAAGTTAGTAAAACCCTGTTTCAAAATTGTAAAAAAGAGGGCTGGGGATGTGGCTCAGTGCCCCAGGTTCAATCCCCACTACCCAAAAAAGAAAAAGAAGAAAGAAAGAAAGATAGATGGATCTCAAATTAAATAACCTTCCCCCTTAAGAAACTAGGAAAAGAACTAGTAGTTAAACCAAAATCAAGCAGAAGGAAGATGATAAAATAAATTTTAGAGCACAAATTAATGAAACACTGACAAAACCAAAAGTTATTCCTTTTTTTTTTTTTAAGCTAAAATCAGGAAGGAAAAGGAACATTACAACCAACCAACCTTACAGAAATAAAAAGGACTATAAGGAGCTGGGTGCAGTGTTTCACACCTGTAGCTCCACACACTCTGAAGGTTGAGGCAGGAGGATCACTTGTCCCAAGCGGGGCAACATAGTAAGACCTTATTTTGAAAAATAAAGAAGTTAGAAAGATTTATAAGGGAATACATGAGCAACTGCGTATCAACAGATTTGATAGTCTAGATGAAATTCTCAAATTCCTACAGAGACAAACTACAAAAAATGACTTAAGAAGACATGGGAAATCTGAATATACCTATAACAAAGATGTTAATAGAAATCAGAAAATTTCCTACAAAGAAACATTCAAGGACAGAGTACTCACTGGTGAAGTCTACCAAGTATTTAAAAACAAAAAAATAATTGCAATCTTTCACAGGCTATTTTAAAAAATAGAATAGGAACTCATTTTGTGAGGCTCTTATTACCTTGATAATAAAACCAGACAAAAAAAATTATAGACTGATCACCCATACCCACTGATTAAAGGATGTCAATAGTCTTCAGTTTTCCAAATGTGGTGGCACATGCCTGTATTCACAGTGACTCCAGAGACTGACGGGGGGCGGGGGGGGGGGGTGTTGCAAGTTCAAGGCCAGCCTCAGCAACATAGTGAGTCCTTATCTCAAAATAAAATGGGCTGGGAATGTAACTCAGTGCTAAAGCACCCCTGAGTTCCATGCCAGTGCTGGGGGGTGAGGGATAGTCCTCAGTTTGACCTATAGATTCAATACATCCTTGTCAAATTCCCAGCTGTCATTTTTACAGAAATGGACAAGCTAATTCTAAAATTCATATGGAAATACAAGAGATCCAGAACAGCCAAAGAATCTTGAAAAAGAAGAACAATACTGGAAGAATCACATTTCCCAATTTTAAACCTTTCTACAGAAAAACAGTACTCGCGAGACATACATAGTACTGATATGAGAATAGACATATAGAGCAATAGGATTTACTTGAGGATCCAGAAATAAACTCATGCATTTATGGTTCATTGGTTGGTTGGTTTATTTTGACAAGGGTAGTAAGATCATTCAATAAGGAAAGGGATTTTTTTCCCCCCAAAAAATGATGCTGGGACAGTTTTCTACTCACTTGTGAAAGAAGTTGAACCCCTGCCTCATAGCATATACAAAAATTAACTAAAACAAAGAGCTAAAAGTATAAAATTTTTAAGGGAAAAACAGAGGAATTTTCATGACTGTAGAAACAGGTTGAATATCCCTTTCCAAAATCTTGGGACATAAAATAGAAGTATTGTGTACGTGTACAACTAAAAATGTTTTTAAAAAAGAAAAAAAGAAATGTTCAGAATAGGCAGATTTGTAGAGAGAAATAAGTCGTTACCAGGGTCTAGGAGAAGAGAATGGAGGGTAGCTGCTAATGGGTGCAGGGTTTCTTATACATTGTTGTGGGTGTTGTTGAGTGAGTTAGATAGTGGAAGTGGTTACACAAGTTTGTGAATGTACTGAGTTGAACATTTTAAAGTGAATTTTATGTTGCGTGAATCATCTCAGTTTTAAAAAAGAAAAGACTACCTCTGTACGAACAATGAAGAAAGGGATGCTCAGTGACTCACCCCCCACCATCAGTGACAGGTTCTTCAGACCCTTCTCAGGAGGTTCATTTGAAATAGGCAGCTCTCATTTTGAAAATAGGGTAGCATTCCTACTCTGCTCCCTATGCATCTTAAAGCAAGAGTGGAGCACTTGGCAGCAGGAAGTATCCCTGGCCTGTCTCTTTAATTGTCATTAGTGTTCCCAGAGAACAGAATATCTTAGTTTCTGCTTAAAGACAGTGAACTTTCTTAGCAACATATAGAGTGTTAATAAATCTGAACAGTACATAGCAATAAATATGTTCATTATATTGCAGGATTTGAGTCAGATTATTTCATTCCTGGTAAGCCTGGAATAGTAGAAATAACATGGAAGCTACATTATTTCCAAAAATAGGAAGTTTTCTTATGGACATGGGTATTTTCTTCTGTTTAATAGAAGATTCATCTCCATTTGGTCCTTTAGGAGATTCAAGTAAAGTTTTAAACTAACAGAGGATTTTTTTTTTTTTGCCGTCTTTTTTTTTGCAGTGCCAGGGATTGAACAAGGCAAGCACTCTACCAACTAAGCTATATCCCCATCCCCAGGTCCCTGCCCCCAGCGTTTTTTTATGTTTTATTTAGATCTGAGTTGCTTAAGGCCTCTCTGAATTGCTGAGGCCGACCTTGAATTCATGATCCTCCTGCCTCAGCCTCGTGAGCTGCTGGCATTACAGGCATGTGCCACTGGGCCTGGCAAGAAAAGCAAACTTCTTTCAGGGAGAAGGTTGTAGATTAATGTGTGTAGATGTGTGTTTGGGAAATAGTTTAGGGATTCATGAAGGCATACCAGTTTTATACCATGGCGGGGCAGGGTCCTGGTGAGTAAAAATCAGATTAGGTTCAGCTGCAGAGATGCTCAGACATATGTGAATCATTTGACTAATTGCTCGTGCTTCTTTTCCTTCCCAGTAATGTGCTTTGGTAGAAATGTGCTTTTTCCAGATGTGCCCTGCCACTGTTGACCGATTTAATTACAGAGAGCAGCTTTCCATTTCCTTTGACACAGGCAAGCAAATAGAATAAGATTAGCACACCAGAGATGGGTGAATAGTTTGGTGTTTGAATTTACTTTTTGCTAATACATTGAAGAGGCTTAACAGAATTGCTGCTACAGACTACTTTCTTTTTGTTTCCCATTTGGTTTTTCATTGGCTTGCATTACAGGGATTTATAGGTTTAAATGAAATCACCCAGATGTCTATATTTGTACTTGCTAGAGAAAAATTTGGCTTTTCATTTATAGAGTCTTGGTCCAAAATGTGTCCATCTCACAAATAGTGTAGATTACTAGGATCTTTCTCAGACTTCAATGTGTTCAATATCAACTGGGGATCTTGTTAAAATACTGATTCTGATCATCCAGAGTGGGGCCACCTTTTCTGCATTTTTTAGCAACCTCCTAGGTAATAATGATGCTACTGGTCCAAGAATACTATTCTTTTCTTTTCTTTTCTTATCTTTTCTTTCTTTTTTTCCTTGTCATTAAAAGTGATTTTTTAAATGTATTTGCTTACGTGGAAAGATTATAACAGTGTATTCAAAAATGAAGTGAAAGGGAGGTATGAAAAATGGTGGAATGAGACAGACATCATTACCCTATGTACATGTGTGATTAACAAGAATGATATGAATGTACATCATGCACACACATAGAAATGAAAATTTGTACCCCATATGTATACAATGAATCAAAATGAAGTCTGTAAAAATAAAAATTTTTTTTAAAAATGAAGTGAAATTTCCAACATAAAGTATAGTATTCATTACATGTATTTATAGAGTATTGACTACTTCATAAGCATACAAACTAAATCTCTTCCCAATGCTGTTTTAAAAATAATTATTCATTTTTAATGAAAATTTCTAAAAGTTCTAAAAAGTAATTCTACAGAATTTTTCAAAACTATCTCTGGCAAAGTTTTAAATATTTTAAGGTTTCTATTTCACTTTTTCCCTGGATATTCTACTGTTTGTAAAATTAGCATATCTTTGGGGTAATGAAAATAATACATAGAGAGGGCCTATGACAGAAATGAAATCACAGGGGATGTTATTACAAAGGTGGTAAATATTGTTATTTAGAAATTGATGTTCTTTAGACTGTTTCTACTACATGGGAGATGGCAAGAGAGACAATAACCATCTTCCAGCCCATGGCCCAGAGTAACCAAGTAGTTGCCACATTGGTACTCCCCTGGCACTGAAAGTAAATTCCAGATACTCCAATTCTTAGAAGAACACTATCCTGATTAGGAAGGCATTAGAATGACATTGGGACATTAAGTGTTCTGCTAGGAGTCGACCCTGTGTCTGGGAAGTTCTGCTGTTAATTGGGATACTACATCCATGTACAGCAGCATGCGTTATACCATCCAGCGACACTGGGTTATATTTACCAATACTGTTTGTAGGTCACAGTTCTCTTTGTTCTAGTACAGTTCCAAATCATTTAAGGTATATTTACCAAGTTTGGACTCTGTGGAACGTCTTGAAATATTAGCGGAGCTTATGCTGCTTCACTCCTCTGTGTTTACAGCTCTCTATTGGAGGCATCATCATTCTGAAGGACACCAGTGAAGACATTGAAGAGCTAGTGGAACCTGTGGCAGCACATGGCCCAAAAATTGAGGAAGAGGAGCAAGAGCCAGAACCCCCAGAGCCATTTGAATATATTGATGATTAAGAACCAGAGGTGAGCATTTGACAAAATTATATTTATGAGGGGAAACCTCTTCATCAAGACTTTACAAATGTTTTGTGCAAGGACATTGTTTCACTTTTTCCTCTTCTTTTGTGTTTTGTCCTTACTAACCTAAGCAATATTAAAACTTCCCTCTATTTCATCCCTTTCTGCATACATAACCACAAACTCCCTTTTTCTTTCTTTGACTCTACTGTCTAGTATTCTACCACTGTCATTCACAGTGGCTGGTCTGCACACTATTCTTATAGGTCCCTAAGGAGATACGGAGGTAGTTCCAGAAAGTGAATCTACTCCATACCTCTTTTAGCCAGAAAGGCTAAAAAATAGACAGCTGAACTGCACAGTTTGCTTAGTGATGGAATTGATGTCCCTTCTGGTATAAACTTCTTGTTGTGGACCAGTCATAGTTTGTGGGCCAATATTGGTCCATAGATCACACTTTTGAGTAGCACTTCTTACTGATTCTTCTTTTTGACGCTGTTGGCGATATTCTTGGCGCTAAAACTTTGATATTTGTTTATTCAGTGGAGCTATTAAACATTTAATGTACGTAAGACTTGCTACTTATAGGAACTTTGGTGTCAATTACACTATACCCCAAAGCTTTTTCCTGCTGAAAAATATGATTGTGCCAGTGTTCTGACAGTGTCAAAGAGGGTCTTTTGATTTGGAAGATTGGAATAACCTGCATGAAATTGTCGCTCTTAATTCCTTCATTTCTTTTTAAATAGTTAACATCTATGTGAAGACACCTATATGAATGACATGTAATCAAGTTTCTCTAATTCCATTAACCCATTTTTATTCTCTTTAAGGACACTGTCATTTATTACAGTATGACAAAATTTAAAAATACATTTGAAGGCCTGGTAAATATAGCATGATCCGTGTTATGAAAACTTTAAAGAAATCTCTGAATATTAAGGCAAATACTATTCTATAGTAGGAAAAATAGTCATGCCTCAGAAGAACAGGCGTTAGAGAGGAGATTTATACTAACTTCTCTGCCTCCTAAGCTTGTTTTTTAAAATTATCTTTCAGCTTGATGGTTTCCTAAGCTTTCCAACCATGTACCACATGACAGCACATGTGATGATCACTTATCTCCATCACAGAATTTAGTTGACTCAGGGTCAACTGACCCTGACTTCAGCTTCTCATAATTCCTCACTGTATTTTCAGGCAGTTACCTACAGAATGGCTTGCAGGTATATAGCTAGAAATTGAATTATTCTTACTTTTCCAAAGGATAAGAATATTTCATCTGTTAGGAATTTAAAAACTTTTCTTGGCACAAACTGTCATACTAGAACTGCAGAGGCAGGTTTGGGAGCCTAATTTTAGATTCAGTAGCTAGTAGTTTAAAAAAAAATTTTTTTTTTTTTTTTTTTTTAAAGAGTAATGCCAGCTTCTACCACCATCCCTTCCCCTTTCCAGGATCTCATTTGCTCATCTGAGGACGACTCTCCAGGCTCATATTGGAAATGCCTAAATGGAAGTTCTTCTGAGATCTGCTACTCAATGCATGTATCATTGCCTCTGTGCTTACCTGAAGAACCTTGACTCCAAGTCTTTGGTTGAAAAGAAGATGTATGACTATTTAGTGTGCTCTTTCACAGAACTTGGTTTTCAAATAAATATATTAAAATCTCAAGATGGACAAGACTTTTGTTGGTTTGTTTTTGAGCCTGGGTTTTAAAACAGATCTAATTACCCACTATGGAATGCGCATTCTACACCCAAAGGGCTAAATACTTGATGTGGTAGGATGAGTATCCATGACGTTTATATTGGTGAAAAACTTAAGCTGTTCATGAGTTATAGACCATTTAAGGATGTTCAGATTTGCATGTGGCTCCCATACTGTTTTTTTGCCCTGTACTCCTTAATAGTATTTATCTTTTCTCCTTAAAAAAACAAATTTCCGTCCATTTGGAAATAATGGAAAAATCAAACCATACTCAACATCCCCAGAATTCTCTGCAATTTTTAATGCAATGGAGGGCATTGTGCTATCACTTATTGAAGAAGACCTTTTAATGATCCAAGGGAAGAAACTTTTCTGAAAAACAGCCTTTGCTTATTGTTTCTTATTGATCCTGTTAAGGACAATAGATAGAGATGATTTTGTTTCATTTAGCCACAGGATCTGATAATGTACCTTTTCTCCTTTTCCCTTAACCACTTTTTTTCATGTTTTTTTAATTGAAATTTAATTTAAAAATAATAAAATGCAGAGATTTAAAGCATGTGCATATGAATTTTGGTAAGTAAAATTTTAATTTCTAAATTATCAGGCCTTTCATGAGTGCTAGGATTTTAGAATAAGCAGGCAGGGTCATCATCCTGACAGTTACTCCATCCCCTTGTTTTCTGGCACATGAAATGGATTTCTCTCATCTACTTGGGAGAGAGTAGTTGAATAAGAGCTGAATTTGAGAGGCTTTGTGATTTTGTGTTGTGTTCTTTTGTGTTTTGGTCTTCAATTACATATTTTTAAAAGTAAGTAGCTTTGAAAATTACACATAAATGGCACTTTGTTCTGTACCTACCTTGGTTCTTTGACTTCTTAATTTAGGTGGCAGCCTGTGAGTTTGGAACAACAACAACAACAAAAAACTGTTCTTACCAGAAATAAACCCTGGATAGAACAGCCCTAATGCATTCATTTACCCCTGCCTTCTTGATAGGTTCAGTCTAAAGGTTATTGATCCCCAAGGATAGTGCCCCTTGGTTAATTTCATTGTATCCCTCCTTTGTAAATTCCTTGTTTCCTCAATATCAGATGATTCTATAAAAGAGATTATCTCATTTCCTAGCTTCTCATTAGATGAGTCCTTCCTGTTCAAGCTCCTTAATATTGCTTGCATTTCAGACAGTTATCTCCTACATTTCCCTTAATACACAAAATATTCAAAAAACAAGTCTCTCAATGATGTCACTGTCCAAACTTGAGTAGATTGGCAGGGGCGATACCTTCACGGGCCTCCTGCCAAAGGGTAACATTCTTTGTTATTACAATCTATTATTCTTTCTAGAATAATAGACTGAACCTCAGGGAGTAATCAGCACTAGTTCCTGTTGGGCAGTGCCATCCAGAATTTAAATATTCAGGTTACAGCTTTAAAGAGTGCAAACTATAAAGTAAATGGGCCGTTTGGATCAGATTATGATGAGATTGTATCTGCTTTCCTGATGGATTTTTTTCCCCTAGAAGATTTCCTTGGAAATGCACAGCACTGCAAGCTAACCAAGGAGCAAGGAGATCTAGAATGAAATAGAGCGTGGTAGAAAAAAGTCATTTATGAAGACAGGATAGGAGCTAGAACAGACACATTGAATAAGAGAAATGGAAGGGAGAATGAAGGCAACTCTACCCAGATGGTGTCATGGTGGCATTCAGTTCCAGGGTGGAAGGCAGCTGGGATGCACAACAATGAAACCAGTGGAAGTAGATGGTTTGGTTTCTTAAATTGGACCTAATCCTGGAGTCAGGTCTTTCTCATAATGGTCTGCAGGTAAAGGACCTGCCTTCCTGTCCACGTCTGATACTGGGGAATGAACCCAGGGCCTTGCACATGCTGGACAAGGACTCTATTGCTGAGCTACATCTCCAATCCAGCTATTTATTTTGAAAGTTCTTGCAAAGTCTCCCATCCTGGCCTTGGACTTGTGACCTTCCTGCATCAGCCTCTGGAGCTGCTGTGATTTCAAGGTGTGCATCACCATGCCTAACTTAACCTTTTAAAAATATTTTGGGGCTGGGCGCAGTAGCATAGGCCTATAATTTCAGCTTCTTGGGAAGCTGAGACAGGAGGATTCCAAGTTTGAAGTCAACCTGGGCAATGTAGTAAGTCCCTATCAAAATAAAAAGGGCTGGGGATGTAAGGTCAGTGGTAGAACATCCCTAAATTCAATCCCCAGTACATACAAAAACAACAAAAGGGCTTCTCTGACTTGCTCTAATTTTCTTCCTTTCCTGACTGGATAAATGTGTTTATATGATCATCTAGTTATGCAGAGATTCTTTGGTTCTTGGACAGGTCCCACTCCCTCTGATTGCTCTTTAACTACTAGCCTTCTTCAGAAATGCGTCTTTTGTCCTCTTCTCAGTTCCCTTTCTCCAAGTGACCTCATCCATCCCACATCCATGCACCATCTTTGTGGTGATGACTCCAATATTCACATTCCTCCCATACCTGTCTTTCCTGAGCTCTTGATGGGTACATCCAGGCACTCAGGCACTTGGGCTGCCTCACAGGCACTTTGCACACTCCTATCCAACCTCCTTTACTTATTTGGGCTAATGTCAAGTGGTCTATCTAATTGCCCACACCAGAAACCCAGGTTCCACCTTGGACTCGGTGTTTGACCTCTCCAATCTCTCTCCAGTTCATCCATCACTCTGTCCTTCCTCACTGCTTGCTATCCCTGCAGAAGAACATAACTGGCCTCTGCTTCCCAACCGTCTGCTGCACTCTCCAAATCAATCTTTCTAAAATGCAAATCAGGTTGGTCTCCTGCTTAAAAGCATGCAATGCTTCAATGTTGAATAAAGCCCAAATTCTATAGTACATGCAAATGACTGTCCAAGGCCTTTGCTGCTGTTTGCTTTTCTAGCCTCCAGTCTTCACACTTTTTTCCCACCTCACACTCAGCACTGCTTTCCCTTCCTTCAAACACCTAGACTTTCTGTCACCCCATCTTTGCACATCCCATTGCCTGAAATACCCTCCTCCTTTGACTCCCAACATTTCTCCATCTAGATCCAGCAAATCTAAGGTGCTCCTTGACTCAGTGGAGTTAGGTCCTGATAAACCTATCACAAGTTCAAAAAGTACACCTAGCCTACCAAACATTGTAAGCTTAGAAACAGTACACAGCAATTGTTCCCCTTCGTGACCACGTGGCTGACATGGAGTTGTGGCTTGCTGCTACTGTTCAGCATCATCAGTGTATTAGACAGCATATAGCTGGAAAAGAACCAAATTCTAATTTAAAGTACAGGGTCTGGGAATGTAGCTCAGTGGTAGAGCGTACTTGCCTAGCATGTGCAGGGCCCAGGATTGAACCCCCAGTACTGCAAAAAAATGAAAGTACAGTTTAACGAATGTGTGTGTACCTGTGGAGAGTGGTGACTTGAACCATGGTCTCTGACTGCCTCGTGGCTGCATTTATGCTGGGAACTTCCTGTGCAAAGGTGCAGGTGAAGATGGCTCAGTTGCTATGGTGACTCCTAGCCTGGGGAGGCTCTGTGCATACAGTTATATCAGTCTGGATCTTGAGCTCAGGCACCAACTCCTGAGAGAATTCTGGGCATAACAAGATGAACTTGATGTCCCGCAAGTTTCACTGTGACTTTCAAGTCTGTTTGCTTTTCTGAAACTTTCCCACAAATAACCTTTTAATGATAAAACCTACAGAATAAACGTGCTGAACTAGCTCTGGGTCATACCTCATTCAGAGGATAGGGTCCCACCTGGTCCCAGCTTTCTATGTGTATCTGTCTTTTCTCAATCGCCCATCACCCCTTGCCAATTTCTGAATGCAGCATGTATCACTTTCACACCATCATAAAATTGAGAAGTCCCAAGTCAACCCATTGTAAGTGGGGGACCACCTGTACAGATTTTGTTCTTAGAGTCTTCCTTTAAGACACCCTCCCTGGTTTCTCTCACCAGGGCCATACTAGGTTCTTTTCTGATTCCCTAGAAACCAATATCACCCCCCCCATTGTTCTCATACCATATCATTCGTTGCCTGGTTCACTTGCCCAACTGCCCCTCACATCTTCATGGGACTGTGTTCTTGAGAATGGTAATTGAGAACCACAACTGAGCACTAACAAGAATTTGAAGAGTCCGTGAGCACAGATGGTGATTAATTTACCTGTCTCGAAGCTTCCTTCCCAGGGGCCTAAGTGTCTGTCCTCACTCTTTCTGCGGTGTCTCATGCTCCTGCCAAGGACTGATTTTCAGTTGGTTTTGCTCTTGAAGAACCCTGGCTTTTCTCTGCACGCACAGGGTGTCTCTGGAATCTATACTGGGAGAAAAGAGTTTAGGCTCTGTGACGTTTCTGTGGCTTTGTCCCAGCCTTACATCCATTATAAACCAGACGCTTCCATTTTCCACATCCCTTAGCAAGTATAAAGGAATTCCAAGGACACAAGTTCTTTTACAGTCAAAGCTGTGGGGCCCTTCCAGGCCAAACCCTGCAATGGGAACAACGTGGACTTTGGCCTCAGACTGAGGTTCAGATCCCAATCCTGGCTTCCTGGCTTCCTTGTTTGCACAGAGGAAGCAGGGTTCATCTCAAGGTTGTTAGGATATTAAATAACAGCTAATATAACGGGCTCACTGTGTGCTAGACTCTGCTGAGGCCAAGCGTGCTGCCCCTCATCCCTCAACCTTGCCAGGAGGCAGACCCACCCTCTAGAGGTAGTGCCTTAGAGAGCCCGGCTCTCAAATGGCACTCATTGCACTTCATTCAGAACAGAAAGTGTGTCTGATGCTCGTTTTACACGTGAGGACACTCAGATACTGAGTGGATGGACACTGTCCAACATCGACAGCCATTTTCACAGTTGTGCTTCCAGTTCATCTTTCCACTAAGCTGGTGTCTGGCCTTTGAATTTTCTGGGACTGTTTGATTCAGTGGGTCAGCAGACCCACCAAGAGCCATTTCTCTGCTCATTCTGTATTCATGCTCTCTCCTAGCTCTCTCCTAGTTGTCTTCCTTGGCATTCCTAAGTCTATCCTTTTCAGAAAGGGGCTATTAACAAAAGCATTACTTTTAGCTCCTCTGGGCCCTCCACGGTAGCCTGTTGGTGGTGGCCATTTCCTATCTGTTTGCACAGATCTGGGCAGTTCCCTTGGTGCATGCACTCACTGTTTTCCAAATCACCCAATGAGTGATTTACAATAAAATTGCATCCAGAAAATAATTAACCATTAAAGATCTCAGGCATCACTCAGAGCTGGGGCTTGGCAAAGAGCTGGTCAGAGATAAAGTGTTTCCCATCAAGTCTCATTCCTGCCCCCTGGTGTGAACAGCCTCTGACCTCGAGTCATCATTTCTCAGACACCCTGATTCATGTCCCAAGTGTCCCAGGCTTTTTGCTTGTGCTGGGAGTGAACTAGCATCCCCAAAATAAGGACAGGTGATAGGTCTCTAATCCAATCCCTTCCTCATTCCCAGGATTAGAAGCCTGGTGAGGGGACTCACACCTCACTGTCGCCCCCGGAAGCCCTCTGAGCAGTGCTCAGGAGTGTATCACACATGGCTTTTGCAAGGCAATTCGTAATTCTGAGTGGTTTCCCGTGTGTATGATTTGGGTTTCCCAGTCAGTCCATACATCACCTCTTTCAAGGCTAGCCCCAAGTACCCTCTTCAAGTCCCTGTGTTTGGTCAGTAGTGCCTGCTGGTTCCAGATGGAATCATTGGTTCTGCTTGGGGGAATCTGGTGATGCCCCCGATGCTGGCTGATCTTTCTCCACAGCACTCACAACCACCTGGCATATTATGTTTATTTGTTTATTGTCTGTTTCTCCTGATTAGCACATAAACTTAATAAGGATGAGGAGGTTGATTTTGATGATTGCCCTGTTCCTAGCGCCCAGAACAGTTCCTGGCTCACCATAGGCATCCGGTAAACATTTGTCGGATGGGCAGATGGCAGAATATATTTCGCTCCCATGTGCCAGGCACTGGGCTCAGCACTCTGTTCACAGCACCATCCCTAGTCCTTGAGACTCTAGGGTGAGGTCGATGTGACTGTCCCATTTCACAGATACAGAAAACAAAGCTTAGAGACATCAAGGGGAAGTTTTGGACCAGAATTCAAACCGAGGTCTAACCGTCTTTTGCTTTGTTTTTGCTTCTTTCTTAAACCCTGGCTGTGGTTCAGCGGAGGTGGAGTTAGCTCGGGATCCAGTACATGTACAGGCACTCCCTTGTTTCTGCTCCAGTCAAACATGTGCAAAGGTGCTTCTAGAAGACCTGCATCTCCTTGCCATTTAGATAAAGTGCAGATACAGGAAGAAGGAAGAGGTTCCTGGACCCCTCCAAAGCATGGAGGAGAACAGACTTCAGCAAAGCCCTCCCTGCAAGACAGATATGTCCAAGGGCAATGTGAGTGGCACTGGTGGAGGTGCTGTCTTGCTGTGGCCCCGTGGACAGGTCCCTAGTACACAGAAGCCTGTTGGCTTCCACGTCTCCATGGCACTTGTCATTCACTGTCAGAAAGGACTTTGGATCTGTTTGACTCCAGCAACAGCCTATTTTTTGAGATGCTTCTTGCTCTGCTAGCAAACAGTGCCTGGGACCGCATGCCATGGTGTCAGTCTGGTTCTTTATTCTCCAGGCTTCAGGCTTGCCCCATGGAGGCCTGGCCATAAATGCGTCACCATGGGGGGCTGGGCACAGGTGCCTCAGCTGTTCCTGGCATCAGTGTTCCATGGGAACTGTGTCCAGTCACCCAGTAACACCCCAGCCAGCAGCAGGGGGAAGGAGAAGGGTCACACTCCAGGGTCAACAGAGGTCAAGAGGGCCAGATGCATATAAGCAGGCCAAGTTTATAGGCTGGTGTCAGCCCAGCAGAGCCCAGGAAAAGTCATTACATTTTTTCTTAAAATAATTTGATCAAAAAATAATTTGATCAATATATATGTAATTAAATAATCTTTTTGGAAAAAAATGAACACGTCATTAGACTTTCTTACATTTGTTTTGTGGCACAGAGGTTTTTCGTTTTTTGTTTTTTTAATTTTAAATGGGGTAAGCAGGAGACGGCCTAACCCTAATCTTCTTAGAGTCTTTAAATATCTTACTCCAGCCTGAACAGCAACACACAGTCTGCCGTCTCTCAGCATTCTCAAGTCACTAGTTCAAGACAGTCATGCTTTGACAGTGGAGCTGACACTAACTAATAATTATGACTGACGGACATGGGAAAGCGCTGACTTGGAGCAAAAGGTCAACTGGCCGGAGCAAACGGGAAATTCAGTCCGCAGGTGACTGGACTGAGCTCACACTTCTGTATCACCTCAAAGAGGATCGGAGCCCCATCCGCTCTCTGGTTCTCTAGTAAACCTGTGGGGAACACACGCACCTGCTCAAGCCCGAAGAGCGGACTCCGAGAGACACAAAAGGAGCAAAAAGCCAGACTTTAATGACTGTCTTCCCAGATTGGGTGCCTGGTGATCAGGGGCACACAAACTGGGTACAACCAGCGTTTTAACCCCTAGAGTGCAAGATCCCTGCCCAGGACTCAGTGGCCGAGTACTGTGGGCTGCAGTCTTTCCAAACTTCACTGTGGGGGCAGGCCCAACATGGCTGCAGTTAGGCTCCTGCAGCCGGATTCGATTTGCTTATAGACCCAAGGCTGTAAACATTAACTTGTGAGCATGCGTCCCCTGAGGGACCCTGTTGACAGCGTGCCTTCTTTGTTTGGCCTGCATATAAAAAGGGCCTAAGGAAAAGACTCAGGGCCTAATGGGGACAAAATGGGGACTGGGGGCTGAAGCTGAGGGTGGAGGCTGTGGCCACCTCTGAATAAAGCATGTCTACTATCCTAACTGCATCTCGCATCTTCTTCCCCCTGCAGAGCCCTGAATCTGCTTCCTGGGAAAGAACCCCTGCACAACATTCATCTATTGGGTTATTTAAAGAAACACCCCTTTAGTTGGCCCCACCTCCCTTTGTTCCTTGTGGCAGGGAAAATCCCCTTGAGTTGACTGCCTTTGGGCCCTACACGGTTGATCTCTGTTGATCAGGTGGCCCCCTTCCTTCTCCCCTCCTGTTTGTCAAGGGGCTATGGATTTTACACTCCAGTGTTACCTGCTTGGGACTTTCCATCTTGCTCTTCCTCCAGCTGCCCTTCTTACATCCCAAGTCATTTTACATTTAAGGCTAAATACTGTATTCTGAAAATGGACCACCGGACTTTCTACTTCTCACAAACCATGACTGTTTGCAGGCCATCAGGCATTTGCACCCCTTCTGAAATGGTGTCTGTACCTTCACTCCTCCTTAAGGGAGTGGGACACCTCCTAGGTCGGCCCAGATGCCAATCACCAGGCCTCAGGGAAGAGCACACAACCAGGTCAGGTCAGGTCAGTGAACGCTAACAGGACCAATTCTGGGAACCTCGTTCTTCCTTTCTCTTTCCCACTGCCGATGCGCCCTAAACCTGCTCCTTCCACTATGTGAAACCTACATGTGGTGCAAACCCAGAAAAGGGTGAGCTAAGATCCCAGGTGGGTCACCTGAGCCCTGATGCAGCTGTGCTTCTCTCTCCAGACTGAAGTTCCATGAGAAATAGCTTCTCCTCTTTGCTTAAGCAAAACATGAGCTTAAGCAAATCATGAGTTGATTTTCTGGCACTTGATACAAAGAAAGCACTTCAAGAGGGAGCCGTTGTGTGTCCTCCCCTCAAACTCACCTGTTAAAGTCCTACCCTCAGTACCTTCAGGACGTGACTATATTTGGAGACAGGGCTTCAAAAGAGGTAACTAATATAAAATGAGGCCATCCATGTGGGCCCTAATCCAGTCTGACTAGTGTCCTTATAAAAAGCGAAAGCCGGGCATGGTGGCGCACACCTGTAATCCAAGCGACTTGGGAGGCTGAGTCAGGAGGATCACGAGTTCAAAGCCAGCCTCAGCAACTTAGTGAGGCCCTAAGCAACTCAGTGAGACCCTGTCTCTAAATAAAATACAAAATACGGCTGGGGATGTGGCTCAGTGGCCAAGTGCCCCTGGGTTCAATCCCTGGTTCCAAAAAAAAAAAAAAAAAAAGAGATTAGAACAGACAACGCACAGGCTGAGAGACGACCATGTGAGGACACAGCAAGAAGGCAGCCACCTGCAATCCAAGGAGAGATCGAACCTGCTGGCACCTTGGTCTTGTGCTTCCAGCCTCCAGAACTGGGAGACAGCAAGCCTGTAGTTCAGACCCCACAGGCTGCTGTGTTCTGTGATGGCAGCCCAGGCAGGCTGATCTGGGCTCCACTAGATGAAAGATGGAACCACAGAACAGCGACGTGGGCCATGAAAGAAGCAAGTCAGAGGAAACTTTGCAGTCATCCTTTGGAGAGACCGAAGCTTGAGCTCAGGAGGAGGTCCAGGGAATCAATGGACAAACATGGATTAAGGCTGGCTGCTGCTGATGACCCTGGACATGGAAAGGAGACAGCTTCTGGCTGGAGCCTTGGTGCCTTCTGCATGGGAGATGACGAGCTCTACCTGTGTTTGTTTAGCGCGCCCTGCGCCTCTTCTCCCACCAGCTCGTTATCTCCTGGGGCTGGACTTGGATCAATTCCTTTTCAGTTCCCACAGTCTAGAGCACTGGTTCCCAGAATGCTGCACTGATGCCTCTGGGAGGCCATTTGTACACCAATGGGCATTGTTGGTTCCTAGAGGGAGCCTTCCATGCTGGGCCCATCTTGGGTTGGGCCCCTTCCCCTTCCCCTTCCCTTTCCCCTTCCCTTTCCCCTTCCCCTTCTTTCTTTCTTTCTTCCTCATTCTTTTTCTCTTTCTTTCTTTCTTTCTTTCTTTCTTTCTTTCTTTCTTTCTTTCTTTCTTTTCTCCCTCCTCCTCCTCCTCTTCCTCCTTCTCTTCTTCTTCTTCTTCATCTTCTTTCTTTTCTTCTTCTTTTTTGGTGGTACTGTTGATTGAACCTAGTTGTTCCATCACTGAGCTACATCCCCAGCCCTTTTTATTTTCTTTTTCTTTTTTAATTTGAGAAAGGGTTTGGCTAAATTGCTTAGGCTGGCCTTAGACTTGCTATCCTTCAGCCTCAACCTCCTGGATAGTAAGGATTATAGCCATGTATCCAGTTCCTGGGTTGTTTTTGAACCAAGATCTGTTCATTATTTTGAAAACTCACATCAAGGATGGCCACACCACTTGTGCTCCTCTGTCACCAAAATCACTGCCCCACCTGTACCAGTCTGCATGACTGACTGCCTAAGACCACACATATAGACTTCTTTTAGGTCTTCTGGTGAGTCAGCCTAAGTGTTTATACTGGGGAAGGGAGAATACACACACACACACACACACACACACACACACACACCTATCATATACATATATATACACACATACACATATGCACATTTATTTATTTATAAATTGTTTTCTTTTACTTCTATTGCAATTTTTTTAAGAGATAGGGTCTCTGTTTTTTCCTTGAACTCCTGGGTTCAAGTGATCCTCCTGCCTCAGTCTCCCAGGCGGCTGGGACTTCAGGAGCAGCCAATCATTTTTAAATTATGCAAATAGGTGATGTTTTGCAGGAAGTTCATTTCAGGATGGGGAAAAGGATATCATACAACATGTAATTAAAGGCGGAGCCTGGGGGGGCGGAGACTCACTGCCCAGGTCAGCCAGGTGCTCTGGGTGTGGAGCCCCTCTAAGGCTCCCCGCCTGTTTTCCCAGCAGGCTTGGGCTCCCTGCACATTCTCAGCCTGCACCCTACAGGGCCATGCGAGGGCTGAGCAGACAGGCAAAATGAATGGGCTCCCCAGGGTGGTGGCTCTTTCAGCCTCCTGTAGCAGAGCGGGTGGAGGGCTTCCGAGAGGCGGGGCTGAGCCGCCTCCTGGCCCCGGGAAGCCCCCAGTTGGATGCAGGCTCCAGGTCTGATCCTGGGCTAGCTAGACTTTCAAGTGCAAGTAAGAAAAAATTGTTCACAATGATTCCAGTTACTTCCCTCCAGACAGGGCACACACGTTCCCAGGGACAAATGGTTCTAGAAGATGTGAGTCAGGACTGACCAGGCCCTGAGGGCTCTCAGGGCCAGGATGGGGACAGGGTAGGGAGTGAAATCTGTCCCCGTCTGGCACTTTCCCCAGACCTGCATTCTGGTGTTGCCCGTACAGGCAGCCAAAGGCTACCTGGACAGCTCTGGGGCCACAGGGGCCTGATCTGAGACCTGGCCTTTCACAGCCTGGACAGCTTGGATGTGAGGGGCTTTGGGAACCATTCCAAGGCTTGATGCTGCAGGGGCTGGGCTACCACAATGCACCCCTGTCCTCAGAACATGAGGACATAGTGGTGGTGTGGCCAGTGCCCACACTGCCTCGAGGGCCAGGGTCACTCCCCAGCCCAGCTCCGCTGTAGCACTTCCAGGCTGGCTCCATGGAAAAAAACTGGGAAGAAGCTGACCATGCCCTTCCTTCCATAGTTGTTCTTGGAAACCAAAATGTTTATTTCCCAGCCTTCTGGAAGTCCCTCCAGGGAGGAACTGTCACAGACAGGCAGTGGAGGTATAGGACAAGGGGGTGACTCAGCAGGGCCATCCTGTGCCTCCCTGCCCAGCCCTGCTGTGTGTGGAAGCCCAAGTCCAAATCATGTCAAGGCGAGCCTGGGTCCCTGCAGTCAGCTGGGCCAACCCCTTTCTCTTTTTCCTGCTGGGTCCCTCATAGGGGACCTCCCTGACCCTGGCCCTGTGGCCCTCAGGGAAACTGGGCTCTCTGGGGCTTTGCTGAACTGCCCGTGGGACCACCTGCCTTGACCTGGCATTGGAACCACAACCTTGAACCTGCCAGGACACACACGACTGGACAGGCAGGGTCAGGCTGCCAGTACCACCCTCCGGCTCAGAGTGGAGCAGGTGCCGAGCAGCAGCCAGGTCGGGCAGGCTGCCCTTGACTGTGTAAGGTGGGCTGTGGGCCAGGCAGAGGGGGGGCACACCCTGCTGCCCACTGGCTCCCTGAGAGCCTGGGACAAGGACAGGGTCCTTGGGCCCTAGGCTGCGCATGGAGAAGGTCAGAGAACTCGTGGGGCCCTTGTGTGCTGGACTGTGCTGCAGAGAGAGAGCTAAGGGACCCCAGCTGCCACCACCCTGAGGGGCCTGTCCCAACATCATCTCATGCCAATGTGGCACCTGCCTTCCAGCCCTGGGAAGGGGAAAGGGCGAGGAATGCGAAGCACAGCCTTCCCTGGATGGTTCCTTCCCAGGAGCTGCCGCCTCACTCTGCCTTCATCCTCTTGGCAGGAGCGGAACCACCTGGCAATGTGCGCCTCGCTAGAAATGGGTGCTTGGAACACTGTGAGAGAAGGGGAGAAGTGTGGGAAGCAGACTGGTCAAGAAGCGGCCAACGGCACTCAGGGGGCGGGAGAACCCAAACTTGATTTTCTGCCCGCAGGCCCAGAGATCAGACTTCAAATTCTGAGCCCCCACTCGCCTCCGATTTTCTCACAGCCATTTATGGGCCAAACGATTGCCATACCATTTCTAGCCCACGTGAAAGAAGGCCATGCTGGGAATCTGTTCACAGAAGCAGAGCGCGATAAGGGGAGGAACTGCCTCCTCTTACAAGGCCTTCAATAAATCTCTAGCCTGGGGCCCCAAGCCCCAACAGGGGCGGCTACACTTCAAAGGGGGGCAGTTAGATTCCTAGAGGGAGTTATTTACAATCCAAAAGGCAGAGGCCTGTGGTGTTAATCAGGTTTCCCTGAGAAGGGCCGACTAGGGCGGAGGGGAACTCTCCCAGGCACTAGTTTCCGGGACAGTCTTCTCACAGATAGTTTACATCCGGGTCTGGTTTTGCCATATCACAAAGGGAAACTGAGGCAAATACTGCACACTCCGCAAAAGCAACCCACCTCTACTGGACCCTCTGGTCCTGATGGAGCCAGCACCTTAGTCCTTCCCCCAAGCAGCACCCGACCTTGCTGGCCTCCTCCCCACTATGAATCCCCTTCTGGGCCAGTACCAGAGCCGGGGCCATCTGGCCTCCCCTCCCACCCAGGACAGTGGCTGTTAGCACCCAACCTCCTTGGAAGGCAGAGTTCTGAGATCTTGGGGATCTCACCTTGCCCCTCTTACCACCTCACCCCAAAGGACTTATCTAAGTATTGTTTCCAGATGAATCCAATGTTCTAAGAGGAAATCTGGAAGGACATTTCCCTCATCTCAACACCAGTGGGACCTCATCTGCTTCCCAGCCTCCCTCGGTTGACTGGCCTCACCACTCACCACCCAGCCAGGAAACCTCCAACCAAGAGAACTTCCTTCCTCTGACACCTCTTGGTGGCCCAGAGCTGAGAGTGCCGCTATGCTGAGAGGCTCCTGCCTCCCAGTTTGGGAGTTCCAGAAGGTAGATGAGGGCTCCCTTGGCAGCAGGGGTCCCGGGTCCCTGAAGGCCTGTCCCACAGATTTCTCTCTTTCTCCTTGTTTGTTTGTTTTTGGTTTTTTTTTTTTTTTTTTTTTTTTTTTTTTTTTTTTTTTTTTTTTTTGGTACTGGGGATTGAACCCAGGGGCACTCAGCCACTGAGCCACATCCCCAGCCCTGTTTTGTATTTTATTTAGAGACACAGTCTCACTGAGTTGCTTAGGGCCTCCTCTCTAAGTTGCTGAGGCTGGCTTTGAACTCGTAATCCTCCTGTCTCAGCCTCCCAAGTGCTGGGATTATAGGCGTGCGCCACCGCGCCCAGCTGTGTTTTTTGTTGGGGTGCCAGCGACTCCAGCACCTCCAGCAATCCCAGAAATTCTTCAGCTCCAAGTTGCAAGACTTTGCGGTCAGGAGTGCCTTCTTGGTACTCCTTGCCTCCTCCATAGCAGGAGCTGGGACCTGCTACGTCCCTTAGCAGGTGGAAGTGGACACCAGGGCTTCACTGTAAAGTGGGGGCACAATCTCGATGGGCTCTGAAGTGTTTGTCAGAGCTGCTGACAGAGCCTCAGACTGTGCTTTGTTTTTGTTTTTGTTTTCGTACTGGGGATTGAACCCAGGGGCACTCCACCACTGAGCCACATCCCCAGCTCTATTTTGTATTTTATCTAGAGACAGAGTCTCACTGAGTTGCTTAGGGCCTCGCTAAGTTGCTGAGGCTGGCTTTGAACTCGAGATCCTCCTGCCTCAGCCTCCCAAGTGCTGGGATTACAGGTGTGCGCCACCTCCCCCGGCTGTGCTTTGTTGATGATGCTGCCCTTCTGTTCACACCACGTCCTGCAATCAGCCTGCAGATGTGCCCAGACCCTTGCCCGATGACCTGTCAGAGCTGCTCCAGGCTCTCAGGCCTTATTTGTTTGACAGTATGGGGTGGACAGGGCTTGTGTCATTTTTTTCTGGACAGCGTCTCAGCCCCTATTCAAAGACAGAACTGCAAACACTCGGGGGAGGGGTGGCTAATTCTATTTCCTAGAAATCTGAGCCTGGACAAGCAACTACAGCATGTTTGCCAGTTTCAGCACCTCCCCAGGCCCCAGGACTCCTCCCCAGATGGACTCCAGGCTGCAGAGGAGGACACCGCTGCTCCCCTGACCTGCAGCAGGAGGGAGGACAGTGGCAGGGCTAGAGGTTCAGGCCCTTTCCTCCAGTCCTCCTTGCTGGGAGCTTCTCAGGGACAGACAGGGAGGCCCCAGAAGAGGTCCCTGCGCCCTGGGAGCCTGGGCAGATCCAGGCTGCACCTTGAAGCAAAGCCATCGCTGTGAACACAGTCAAGGGGCAGAGTGGGGCAGACATCTAATACACTTAGAAACATTTCAGAAAGTCAAAGGGGAGACAGCAGACAGCATGTTGGTGCATGCCTGTTATCCCAGTGACTTGGGAGGCTGAGGAAGGAGGATCCCAACTTGAAGACCAGCCCGGGCATCTTAGTGAGACTCCGACTCAAAATAAAAGATAAAAGTACTGGGGATGCAGCTCAGTGGTGGAGTACACGTGGGTTCAAGACAGGACTGAAAACACAATGGAAGGACGGAAGGGCAGCTCCCAGGGAAGGACTAGACCCCTGGGAGGCCCCAGACTCCAGCAGGACCAGGCCTCAGTGTGTCCTCTCTGATTCCCCGAGGCAGAAGCTCCCTGCCGCGGGCGCAAGAGCGACGGGCGACCTGTGCTCAGCCCCGGCGGGAGGGCAGAGGCAGCGGCGGCAGGGGCGGAGGCGGGCAGGCTGCTGGGAAGCTTTCAGCCGCGGGGTCTGGGAGCCCTTCTGCTGCCGCCTGGCCGCCGGCGGTCCTCTGCAGGAGCTGGGCGGGGACGCAGGGGCTGCGGGGGGCAGAGCGCGCCGGGACGCGGGAGGCCAGGGCTGGGGGGCGGCGGGGGCGGCGACCCGAGGGGCCGCGCGCGCCGTTTCTGGGAACCTGGGCGGCCTGACGGCGGGGCCGGCGGGGCCGAGGCCGGTTCCTGGAAGCGAGCGGGGCGGGGCGGCCGTCTTTCCGGCGACGCGCGGGTCACTGCGGGGCACTCCAGCGCCGGGCGCGCAGGGCTCGGGCTGGGGCGGGTCCCCGGCCACCGCGCCCCGCGGGCCTCCGTGCGCCCCTCCGCCCTGGCGGGGGTCAGCGGGTGCGCGTCCCCGGCGCGTCCTCGCAGCCGCGGCCACTCTCCCCGCGCAGCCCGCCGCTTGGCTTTGGGCTTCGAGTCGGTCAGCGTGGAGGACGGCGTCCGGGGGACGAAAGGAGTTTTGCCGCCGTTTGTTTTGTTTGCTTTTCTTTTTCTCCTCGTACTGGGGGTCGACCCTGGGCGCTTTCCCGCCCAGCCGCATCCCCAGCCCTGGGTGGGCTTTGAGAGGGGTCTAGCCAGTTGCTGAGGCGGGCCTTGAACTTGGGGTCCTTCTGCCTCGGCCTCCCCAGGCACTGGGGTCACAGGTGTGTGCCACCATGCCTGGCAGAAAGTTCTTCACCTTATCCTTGTCCCATGGTTCCGCCCAACTCGTGGGTCAGTCACCACAGGTGAGGACAAGGGTAAAAAAGGATGATTTAATGTGACCATGTGCACTTGCTATTATCGGGAATTATTCTATGAAGATTAATCAGCTGCAGAGACGTGGTGGCACGTGACTGTAATCCTAGCTACTGGGAAAGCTGAAGTAGGAGGATCAGAAGTTCAAGGCCAGCCTGGGCAATTTAACAAGACTGTTTCAAAATAAAAAGGGCTGGAGATGTAGCTCAGAGCAGAGCACTTGCCTAGCATGTGTGGGGCCCTGGGTTCAATACCCAGTACTGAAAAAGAAATCAACTATTTATTCATGGCTCCTCAGACCATCTTCAGGTCTCACTGTGAAAGCAGTCATCCTATGGTAACGCTGACTTGAGGCAATGGGACCAGTGGTTTAGGCTGCAACAGAGAGCCAGGAAATGCTTCCTGGCTTGCAGGACTCCTTTCTGTATCATCCCTTTCAAAAAGAGGGACAAGAGCCTTATCTCTCTGGTCCTCAAGGTGACCTTCCAGGAAATCACCCCATGTGGTCTCTTTAATATCTGTTCTTCCAGCTCCAACCAACAGACCACCCTTTGGGGTCACATGACATGCTCTGCAATGTGCATTTTTCAGTTTTTTTTTTTTTTTTTTTTTTTTTTTTTTTGCGGTGCTGGGGGAATTGAACCCAGGGCCTTGTGCATGCAAGGCAAGCACTCTACTAACTGAGCTATATCCCCAGCCCCGTTTGTATTTTTAAACTTGCTTCCCCACAAGTAGCAGTTCTCACTGGAGTCTTGTGGCTGTGAACACCCTGCCGAGAGCCTCACCAACCTCCTGACGTGGGTTTGCTCAGACACCGTCCTGGAAGCCAGGTTTGCCCTTCCAGGAGTCCCTTTTCAAGACCTGTGTCTTTTTGCCAACCTCGTTCAGGTTACACAACGATTGGGACCGCAGCGTGGCTCACGTCCCTGGGACATGGCAAGAAAACCACTCACACAAGGGCCGGGTATATCCTCCAGTCTCCCCGCGCTCAGGAGTCCCTGCGTCACTGCTTGCTGGCAGCTCAGCCCGTGGTCTCCTTCAAGACATCCTCAGCCTCTTGATCCAGTGGCTCTAGGAAGCGGTGCAGGAGAAGAGGCCTTGGGAGGCAGGCAGTGCATCATGAATTTTGAGCAGTGCCCCAAACCCAACTTTCCTGGAAGGAAATATTTTTAGCCTAAGCAGCGTCTTACCATAATTCATCTCTAGATTTACGCCTGGGATTTCAATGGGTTCCTCCTCCCATTCCACTGATTAGATCCAGACTCTGAGCTTGCCCAGAGACATGTTCTTGGTCTAAACTCCCCCTGCAGGAGTGAGTCCAAGACAGACAACCCAAACTAGCTGCCTGGGATGTCTGGGCTGTCAGGTTTTAGGCTTCATCAAGGTGGGTTCCTTCTTTGTCCACTTTAAGGGGTGGTGATCACCCACTCTCTCTCCTCACAGATGGTCTCAGCTCTTGCCCTCCAATGGAGACAGCAGCAACGATGAATGAGTTGTGTATCATCCCACAGAGAGGAGCAGCCTCCCACTCCTACAGTGCTCAGGGCTCAGTCCCAGAGGGCTGCCAGCTGAGAAGACTCAGCTGTGTGCTCTCTGATCGGAGCTCAGCCATTTCCTTTGATGTCCAGTGCATGACTGAAGATGTCAACGGAAGGGTTCTGCATATTTCAAGGATTTAATCTGAGCTCAGGTTTTTCCCGACAGCAGTATCTTTACAATCCTAGAATCTGAGTGATAGGTTTATTAGGTTTCATTAAACTATTCTCTAGTTTTGCATATATTTGAAGTTTTATAATTAAATATTTCAAAAATCATCTTTGGCTCACTGGCAGAGCGTGTCCCACTTTGGGAAGGTTGATGTATTAAGGAAGAACATGTAGGGCAGATGGGAGCTTGGTAAGTCCTGTGACTGGGGAAGTTCAGGCATTTGGTTTGAAGCACTGCTCTAAACTCAGGGAGCCCACAGGGCAGTCAACCTGGGACCTGCTCAGAGGAAGCTTCAGGCCTAAGCAGTTTTGCCCCACATCCCCAGCCTCTTTTATTTTTTATTTTGAGGCATGGTCTTGCCGAGTTGTTTAGGACCTCACTGAATTGCTGAGGCTGGATTTGAACTTGTGATCCTCTTACCTCAGCCTCCCAAGTTGCTGGGATTATAGGAGTGTGTCACTATGCCCAGCAGTTTTGCCTTTTTTGGGGGTACTGGGAATTGAACCCAGGGGCACTCTACCACTGAGCCACATCCCCAGCCCTATTTTGTATTTTATTTAGAGACAGGGTCTCACTGAGTTGCTTAGTGCCTTGGTAAGTTTCTGAGGCTGGCTTTGAACTCACGATCCTCCTGTCTCAGCCTCTCAAGTGCTGGGATTACAGGTGTGCGCCACCGTGCCCGGCAGTTTTGCCTCTTTTGACAAAAGTATTCTTTGTATTCACGGCCCAACATACCATGAGTTAAACTGAACTTTATTTAGATAGTCCCAATTTATACTTGTATTAAGGTGTCACATGAGTATTCTAGGACTTGAAAGAAGTCTTAACAGGTAATTAAGGAGGTATGCTGGTTTAAATACTTAACTGCATCAAGCCATAGCTGTTTGTTCCAGTATCATCCATGATCACAAAGATGATACAAACCAAGCCAGATTTGTTATGAGAAAATGAATCCCCTGTCACTGAAGCCACTTTTAGTTAATATGACACTGTGAATTAATGAGAGAAATACACATTTGGCCTCTGCCCTGTTTTTGTCATAAAGCTTCTAATCCCTTTGAATTTCCAGGGTGATAGGAGTGTCTTTTGTTCTAATGAGGTAACTCCTGTGGACTCCTGAATGGAGGCTAGTTACCAAGCCATGATTAAAAACTTGGAACTTTCAGTCCCACTCCCATGTTCCTGGAAGGGGAGAAGGGCTGGAGATTGAGTTAATAATTGATCATGCTTACATGGAGAAGCCTCCAGAAAAATTCCCTCATTCCAGGATTTGGAGAGCTTCCTAGCTGCTGAACTGTGGGGGTGCCTAGAGATATCGTGGAAGCTCTGTGACCTCATTTTATGGCTGTTTGGTCAGAAGTACAGGTGACAACCTACTACTTATAGATGACATTTGAGGTGGGGGGCAGTCTTGTGGGACTGGGTCCTTACCTGGTGCAATCTGACTTTAACTCCAGGCATCAGAATGGAAATGAATTATTGGTCACCTATTTGGCATCTGCTAGAGAGTGGCTTGGTGTGTAGAGAAACCCTCCATGAATGGGGTGGCCGAAGAGAAACACTCGGTTGAGGATGTGAGACTAGCAAACATAGTCTGTTAGCTGCCTGTTATCCTGTAATCCCAGCTACTCAAGGCTGAAGTGGGAGCATCAAAGTTCAAGGCCAGCCTGGGCAATTCAGTGAGGCCCTGGGGGTGTATCTCAGTGGCAGAGCACCCTTGGGTTCAACCCCCAATACTACAAAAAAAAAGTGTTTTTCATCTTAAACCAATGTATACAGAAATTATGTCTGTACTAGTCAGGCCTCTTTGGTTTCAAGTTACAGAAACCCAACTTGAACCAGTTAAAGTAGGAAAATATGGTTAATCCAAAGGATGCTGCAGGAGTGTGGCCCACAGAATGGGTAGTTACAAGAATGAGGGCAGCTCCAGAGAACTTGGAGCTGGGGACTAGAGATGTTTGCATCTCTCTGGGTAGTGGCTTTGTTTTCTCAGGCTTTTCCTTATAGTGGAGGACATGGCTGTTGCCTGTGGGGCACCTTGCCCAGGTGTCTCACTTTACAATGACCTGACCACACTTCAATATAGAAATTCCAGGGAAGGACTGCATTGGCTCAGTTTGGATCACATGCTCACTCTGGATCAATCACTATGGCCAGAGGGATGAGGTAATCTGGTCTAGTCCGAACCATCTGCTCAGCCCTGTGGTCAGTTTTGGAATAAGTGGGGTACATTACTCTTCCAGAATAACCTGCTTCCAGTGTATGAGAACTGGCCTGAAGGTGCCATGACACCAAAGAAGGAGGCCGACAGATGCAGGATAACACAAACTACAATTTATTAGAGACTTATTGACAGAAGCATGGTTCCTGGGCAGCAGCAAGATCAGGTAGATCCCTGCAATTTGGGTCAGAAGACGGGGGCTTATAAAGTAGTCAAAACCAAGCTGATTTCATCCAAGCCAGAATGTACCTGGTTTATCTCAGGATGATATCAAAGAGCCAGGCACATTCTTGATGTCAGGTTTCAGTTCTAAAGCTACGCATACCACTGTAATGGTTGTATTTATAGCATTCTGGAAAACTATTCATGGAAAACTGACCAGGGTTACTCAGGGGCAATCATGCAATTATGACTCAAGTTGGTTGCAGTCAGGTCAAACTCAATACATATAGTTACTAAAAGGGAAAGGGGTGCTGGGCACACAAATAGCCACCACACAGTGACCATAATCCTGGCAGTCAGGCAAATGCACTTAGAAGGGAAAGCAAAGTAGGGGCAGGGGGGTTTCATTATTGCTCAGAGGCACAAAAGCCTGGATTTTATTCTGCTTTCCCTAGCGTGTGAGCTTTGAAGAGTTTCTTAACCACATTATTCATCTTGTCAAAGACAAAACCTGGATAAGACTGATTTCATTCAGGCTATTGAAATGGGGAGAACAGCCCAGCTCTGAACATCAGGGTGTCTGCACAGGGTGATTTTACATTAGACTTGCAGAGGGAGGGGTGAATAGGTCACAGGTGGGCTGATTTGTGATTGGGATGATTTACCATCAGTGGAAGACGCTGATCTAGAAATGTTCATCTCTGTGTCTGACAAGTTTGGGGGCAGGGGTTCAAACAGTTCTGATCTCAGCTAATCCACCATGTGATGAAGAATAAGCAGTTAAAAGGTCTGTTTGTCCTTGTCACAGGTAAACAAGGGAGCTACCTGCGAGTCTTATGGGATCCCAGAGGATTCTGGAGGATCCCTTAAGTGATCATCACATGGAAAATACAGTCTTATTGAAGTCACAGGTGGTGGAAGGTAGTTCTTTTGGTAAGTTTCTTCCCAGAACACAAAAGGCAGAATTTCTTAATAGCTGCTGTTTTCCAGGAGCACAGGGTTTGGTAAAACACAACATGTTCAATCTGTAAAATGCTGAGACTATGATCCATCCTATAATTGAGGTGAGAATTAAATAAAGAATCTAAGTGAAGGGTTATGGAAAATAATATTCCTATAAAATAATTCCCCAAGTAAAATGAAGGGAAGGTGTGGCTGGAGAAGCAGGGAAAGAAACTGGTCAACCATTAAACCTCTCCCAGTGCATTCCTGATAACAATGGGCCCTGGGGGAAAGAGGCAGATGCTGAACGCTGGGCCCTAAACCATGGCCTTCCCCCATGGCTAATCAGTCCTAAATGGAAGCACAGCCAACACCAATGGGCAAGATTTGAGTACTCATCCCTGGAATCTGGACTCTTATCTCCCCAGACAATGAGTTTCAACCTTTTTACAACTGCCTTCCTGAATTAAGATTTTTAACCTGTTCAACTAGCCCCAGACTGTCAAGTCTGCTCCCAATGATGACATCATTGTACCCTATAAAACCAAAACCTCCTCTGTAACAGTTGGCCATTTTCCATCAGGAAAGTGGACCCGAATGACGCCCGAGTCTGCAAAGGAATAAAGGCTTCTCTGAATCCGCCTTCCGTTTTCCTTTTTGCGCTTACACTGATTTGCTTAGGTTGATACTGGGCACAGGGTTGCATATTTAGCACATAAAAATACAAAACACGGGCTGGGGATTTAGCTCAATTGGTAGTGTTTGCCTTGCAAGCCCAAGGCCCTGGGTTCCGTTCCCTGCACCGCAAAAAAACAAAAAAACAAACAAAAACAATGAAATGTCCTATGTGCATCATAAAACGAGGCAATATTTGGGATATACTTATACCAAAAAGTTATCTGAAATTTAACTGGGTGTCCTTTGAAGTCTCCAAGTTGGAGGCATGAAGATGGAAACATGGAGACTCCCACTGCAGAGCCTCCATATCTGAAAGGGAGAGGAAGGGAAGAATTTTCTCCTCCTAGGGCCACTTGCCCAGCCTCCAGCCAGGAGTTGGCCACTAGCAGGTGCCGAGTGCTGCCTAATTTCAGTTCAAAAGCACCCGATTCAAAGATCTGCGTTCCTTTTTTGTTTTTGAAAACCCAAATTTAACATGGGGGAAGAAATGTCTCTAAAATTCCTGGAAACTGCTGCAGTGGAATGGAACCCTGGAACCCGGCGCTGGAAGGCAGATCTCGGGCTCCACGGCGGCCCCAGGCCTCCTACTTTGCTCTCCACCCACGCCAGCTGCCTGTCATCTCAGGGCCTGTTTCTAGAGACAGCGCGCTCCTTGCGGCTGGGTTCAGCCTGCTCGGGCTCAAGCCCAGAGCCCCGCGCGGCGCCTGGCACCGAACGTGGATGAATGAATGCACGAAGGGATGGGCGGACCGCTCGGAGTAGCGGAGGACTGGAGACCAGCGCGCGAGCCCCAGCCGTCAATCACGCCGCGAAGCCTCACTTCCGCCGCCCGGAGTCGCTCGGCGGCCCGCCTTTCCTCCCAGGCTGCTCCGCGCAGGCCGCGTCCTGCGTGATTGGCTGCGCCGCCCCACGTGACGCTAAGCTGGCGGCAGCGGTTACCCGGGTGACGGAGAGAGAGGTGTCCGCGGAGCAGCTGGTAAGCATGTCTTTCGGCGCTGTCGGGCCACCCCGAGCCTGCGGTCCCCGGGCGGGGAGGAGCCGCCGTGGGGCTGGGGAGCTGCTGACCCCTCGCCCAGAGGAAAGCCCGACGCGGTTGTCCTCCTGTCGCCTGCGCCCTGGGCTCGTGCCCCGCCAGGGCCCGAGGCGGCCGCCTGAACATCCCAAGACAGGGCCCCTGCTTGTCACAAGTAGTCCCGGATCTTTGCTACCGTGGCCAAACTTGAAGCGGGTCCTGCAACTTGGAGGGTCGCCCAAGCGGGTGGCCTGGGCTCTAGGTCCCCCACACCTCCATAATAATCTTCCCCAGATTTCACTTTAAGCAAACACGGCGCTTGCGTGCAGATTCGTTTCCCTACAAATGCCACAGCCGTCTCCGGATCTAGCCTGTTTTTAGGCCCTGCTTTTCTCTCATAGAAATTCAGAAGCTGCGACTGCAAACCCCATGCATGGCTGCAATTTCTCTTTTCTTCATCAAGTAGAGCCCTGGTTCTCAAACTTGTGTGTGTGTCGGAAGGCATCCAGGGAGCTCGTTTAAAAGGCAGATTTCTGACCTTCCCCCCTTGGTGCTCAATAAGAGCAGGAATTTTCATTTGCAAAAGCAGGCTGGGCTTAGAAGCACGAAAGAGCATGTTGTGGAGGGAATGGCCTGAGTTCACTATTGGCAGGGTGGGATGTGGGGACATGCTGGAAGGGAGAGGGAGAGGGATGGGGTGGTTGTTCAGAGAAAGGCTGGAGAGGTGGGTTGGCCTTAAACATGAGCTGCCTTTCTTCTCCCACCTTGTGTGTCTGTCAGGATTGGAGGACTTGGGCCCTTGTTGCTTCTTTCAGATCTCCAGCTTTCTTACATCCCCCAGCCCCTCTGAAGTTCATGCTGTGCGCTGTGACACTTGCCACTTTCCTCAAGGCAGTCATTTTCCAGGGCAAGTTGCCAACTTACCCTCTCCACTTTTTCTGCTTCCTTTTTGGCGATTTCAGCTTCTTGGCTGCTCCACTTCCCTCCTCCTCAGCTTGATTCTCCCCATCAAGCTCCAGACACAAGTATCCACCAACCTTTTTAGCACCTCCACTTGATTTTTTGTTTGTTTGTTTTTGGTAGCAGAAATTGAACCACTGAGCCACATCTCCCATTCTTTTTATTATTTATTTTGAGACAGGGTCTTTCTAAAAGTTTCTCAGTGCCTTGCTAAGTTGCTAAGGCTGGCTTTGAACTAGCCAGCCTCCTGCCTCAGCCTCCTGAGCTGCTGGGATTATAGGTGTGCGCCACCCTGCCCAATGCACTTGATTTTTTAATAGTCCTTTAAGACATAGCCACACACATTGCTTGATTTGACCTCTAATCAGGGGGCTCTGTCCTCTCCAAATTTTTCTCTGGGCAAATGGCATAGTACTCATCAGCTACTCAGACCGAGCTCCCAGCCTTCACTTCCCCTCTCACCGTGCACCCAGTCTCCAGCAGGTGAGCCACTTCTGCCTGTTACATCTGGAGTCAGAACACATCTCGTGGCTTCTGTTGCTCAGGAAGTCTACACTTATTTCTGGTGTGCTCCCTGTGACAGCATCCTCCACTCCTCCACTCCTGGTCCCTGCTGTCTTCCTTGATTCCAGACATCAGGCTGGTCACAGAATGCAAATCCACTTGCATCAGTCCCCTGCTCATTACTCTCTCTGGCATTTGGTTGCCTCAGACTAACGCTTAAGCTGCTTACTGGCCCTGTCAGGCCCACCTGCCCTGGCCCCTGTCTCCTTACTGCCTTCCACTGTCTGCCTTGCTCATCTCCTCTTGCTACGCCCCAGCACCCAAGCACTCCAGAGCCCTTTTGCTCAGGGCTTGTGCACCTGCAGAGTCCCCCTTTTCAGTACTTAGTCTTTATTTTGGAGGGTGGGTTTCAGGGATTGAACCTAGAGGTGCTTTACCACTAAGTTACATCCCCAGCCCTTTTTTTTATTTTTGAGACAAATCTGTACTTAAGTTACTTAAGTCCTCTTGAAGTTGCTGAGACTGGTCTTGAACTTGTGATCCTCTTGCCTCAGCCTCCTGAATTGCTGGGATTTACAAGCACCATGCCCCTGGCGGTGCTTAGTCTTTACTCAGCTGTCATGGTCCCAGTGAGGCCTCTCTGACCACCTCATCTAAAATAATCTCATTCCTCTAGGCTCTGCTTGTCTTGTTTTCTCAGATCTAACGTTATTTCTGCTCCTTCATGAGTGCTCCTGAGCACCTACAGTGTGCCAGGCACTGGCCTGGGCACTGGGGATGTCAGAGGGGCATGTGTCCTCCTCAGGCTCCTTGGGCTGGTACAGGGAAGGGCAGACAGGGAGCAGGTGCATCACAGAAGATATGGAAGTCAGCCCAGAGGGCCAGGACGTGGTGAGCTGACCACGTAGAGGGTGGTTACTGGTGTCTCCGGGAGATGTTTGAGCAGAGACCTGAATGAGATATGGATGTCTGCAGCAAGGGCAGCGAGGTAGAGGAAGCAGTATGCACAAGGCATGGAGAGCAGGCATGTGCTTTGGTGTCCAGTGGCTGTCCTCATCCAGTGGAACTGCAGGGTGGCCAGTGTGGCTCACGTCTGCAGAACAAAAGTGAGAGTGTAAGGGGCCAAGCTGTGTAGTGGTTAGAGAGCTGGACCTTGGGAGTCTGGCTTCACCTGGAGGGTCCTGAGCAGGAGGGGAGGGTCCCAGTTCATAGCGTAGAAATTGGAGTGAAGTGGAGAGAGGAGGTGGGGAGATGAAGTCCCCAAGACCGTGATGGTGAGATAGAACAAATAGGGGACAGTTACTGAATCAACCTTCTATGTTCAGATCATTCTGATCAACCCCCCTGGCAGGGAAGTGTAAAGTTTAAGGCTTATGCATCCTTAGACTGGAAGAGATCTCATAAATGCTGTTTTGAAAATGAAAAAGGCTCTAGTTTCAGTGATTTGCCAGTGAATGGTCCAGTTAGTATTGAGAGCCCACACTTGTAATTCCTTTAGGGTGGCGGCACCAGTCAGGCCACAGGCACTGACTGCTCCCCCAGTGGGGGAGGGATGGCAGGAAGTGCTTTTGACTGCATGTTGTACTTCTGCTTCTGTGATGAATTCCCATGAATTTAGTGACTTGAAGCAGTGCCAGCTTATTTTCTTATTTTCTGGAGATCAGGAGTCTAAAATGGTCCTCACTGGCTAAATTCAAGGTGTTGGTGGGGCTGTTTGTGTGTGGAGCTGTGGGGAGAATACTTTCCGCTTTTCCAGCTTCCAGAGGCTGTCCTGCCTCCTTGGCTCATGCCCTTCCTCCATCTCCAGAGCCCACAGTGGCCAGTCGTTCTGACATCCTATTACTGACGCTGACCCTCCTGCTTCCCTCTTGCTGCTGACACCCTCAGTGACTGTCTTGGGCCTGCCTGGATAATCCAGGTCTGTCTCTGTCATTGAAGGTCAGCTGATTACCCATCTTAATTCCTCCCACAGACTCTGGAGATTAGCATGTGGACATCCGGGGGGCCATTATTCTGCCCATCACAGCCACCCTTTTGGACTTCTCAGGTGGTTGAAGTGGAACCTTTATCTTGTGTTTTTGACTTCTAGATTTTTGCTGTGAGAGTTGCCAGTAACAGTTCACTATGGGGGATATTCTGGCTCATGAATCTGAATTACTTGGACTAGTAAAGGAGGTAGGTGTATTATTTAAAACAGGGGTCACAGAAAAATTTATATTTTATTTTATCTAATTTTTTTAAAGTTGAAAAAAAATTTTGATCTGGGGAATTGAACCCAAAGACATTTTACTTTTGAGCTACAACCAATATGTGTGTGTGTCTATACACAAACACATGCCATGGAGTACATCTCCAGCCACGGTGCCTATACACACACACACACACACACACACACACACACGTATATATATATATTTTATATACATATATATTAAAATATTTTTTAGTTATAGATGTGCACAATATCTTTATTTACTTATTTTTATGTGGTGCTGAGGATTGAACCCAGTGCCTCACACATGCAGAGCAGGCAGCATTGCCCATATATTAATTTATTTTCTCCTGTTCTTAGGGACATATGTGATTTCCTTCTTTCTGTTTTTTTTGGTTTGTTCGTCTTTTTGTTTTTTTCCTGTTGGGTACTGGGGACTGAATTCAGGGGCACTTGGCTACTGAGCCACATCCCCGGCCCTATTTTGTATTTTACTTAGAGGCAGGATCTCACTGAGTTGCTTTGTGCCTCACTGTTGCTGGGGCTGGCTCTGAACTCACAATCCTCCTGCCTCAGCCTCCTGAGCTGCTGGGATTACAGACATGCGCCACTGTACCTTGAGATACGTGATTTCTGATTCCATCTGTTTCAAGTGACAAATTCCCAGGGACCTACTGGACCCAAAGCCATCAGACCTTCTGCTGATCCCTTTTACCTCTTTGTGAATGTTGCACACATTATTTTTTTCTATTAATAATTAATAGCAAATCATGCAGCTCACATTTTCCTCCTGAAAGCAGCTTTATATTCTGAAAATAAACATTTTCTGAGATACTTCTTTCTAGGCTTTTAGAGTGCATATTGATAAGTAAATTCTAAGCCGAGTCCCATATTACTTCTCCTCCAGGTAGCGGTTCACTAACTTCTTTATAAACTCATGATAGTATTGAGCTGGTACAATAATATCAAACAGTTACATGTTGATGTGAAAACAGAAATATATGTGCAATTATGTTCTTTTTTTACCATTATTAAGGTATAGCTGCCATAAATGTGTATATTTGAGGGATAAAACTTGATTATTTATTTATTTATTTGCAGTACTGGGGACCAAACCCAGGGCCTCATACTTGCTAGGCAAGCACTCTATCACTGAACCACATCCCCAGCCCTAGAACTTGGTGTTTTGATATACATTGTGAAATGATCACCACAATCAAACTAATTAATAAATAGTTACCTGGGTTTTTGTTTTTATTTTGGTGGTGGGAACCCTTAAAATCTATTGTCTTAGCAATCAGGTGTATAGTGGTTCCCTGATGAGTAGTGAAGTTGAGCACCTTTTCATATACCTGTTGGCCTTTTGTGTGTCTTTGTAGAAATATCTGTTCAGGTCCTTTGCCTGTTTTTTAATTGGATTATTATTATTATATTTTCTGTTGAGTTGTTTATGTTCTCTTTCATAGTATTTAGATTTTGCTGAATTTGAAGACACCTTGAAAACATTTTCAAAAGAATGCAAAGTAAAAGGAAAACCGTTATGTAAAACAGCAGGTGGATCTTTAAGGGACTCCAAATCATTGCTAATTCAGGTAACATTTTGCTTATTTTTCATCTCTGTAGAGATTCAAATGCTCCCTACTTGCAGCACATTGAGTAATGCTGGAATTGTTTCTGAGGACTTGCCCAGGGTTACTTTAGACCACGTGAGTGTTATGGGTAAATTAATCGCTTCATCTTTAAATCTCTGTACCTCACCTGGGAAAGGTGTGGCCACATAATCACTTCCATATTTTTTGAGAAGAAAAAGAGGAAACGATAGGAACCAGGACAATGTAATTTCCATCCCGAGATTATTAATCTAGGTACTGGGGATGGAGCGGTGACAACCAAAGCAGAGCTAGTCCTCTACCCACGCAATGCTTTGGGAGATCGGAGGGGACCAGGAGCAGAGTGATAGTGACAGGGCAGTGTGCCCTCCCAGGAAGGTCTGAGGCAGCTGTGAATATCAGCAGGCCGAGGTGAGCACAGAGGTTTGGCGTTTTCCACTCTCAGGGATGGAAAGGACCTTCAACTCCCCATTTTGTCATTAGATGCCTCAGTCCCGTTTGTATCATTCCTGGTGGTGATCCGTTCACCTTGAATGTTGCCAGTGACAAGGGAACATGTGATACTGACAGGGCAGCGTGTGTTCCCTTCAGGTGATTTTATTATTTGAATAAACGTATTTATTTCAATATACCTACTCCCAGACATAATTTGAGGCTTGGTTTGCAAGCCCCTGAGGAACTGGAGTTCAGGCTGCCTGTCACCCATCTTCTCTCTTAGCCCCTGACTTCCTAGTGGCCACGCATTCGCACTATTGAGGAGAGACTGTTGAAGTGGCCCCTGGAGCTCCCGGAGGCCTGTACCTTCTGCCTAGTGCCCTCGGGCGCCTGGGTGCTGACTGCTGCTGCTTCCAACACGGACCCCTGTGGGGTGCCACTGCAGCCACAGCTGCCTGGCCCCTCCCAAACTTTGAGTGAGAGTTCAGAAAGTAAAAGGAGAATATTGTCATTATTGGAAATAGTAACCTGCTCAGCCTCACGCTGAGCCTCCTGCCTGGAGAAGGACCCTGAGCATGCACCTGCACGTTGGAAGAATATGTGAGCCTCCCGTGCTTGAGGCTGACTTCTAGGAGGAAAATGGTAGCTCCTCGGCATCTAACGAGCAGAGCAGTAAGAATCTTCTGTGACGCTCATGCACAACCAGGTCTTGAGACCACAAGGGATAAGGCCCGTGTGCTAAGGGTTGTGGAGCCTCTCTGCACATCGGGTGCGTCTGGATGGCTTCTGTGCCCGTGCAGCTGCTTTGCTGTCACTCGAGCTCCAGCTGCCTCTGAGAACCCAAGTGTCTCTTTGGGTTTTATTTTTTTAATTGTGATTTAAAAAATAACATAAGGTTTATCATCTTAACCATTTTTAAGTATGTAGTTCAGTTGTGCTAATAATATTTACATTTGTGAATCAGATCTCCAGAACTTACTCACCTTGCACACCTGAAACTCTGCATCCATTAAATCATTCCCTACACACACACACACACACACACACACACACACACACACCCGTCCTTGCTGGCCACCGGTCTAGTTTCTATCTAAGAATTTGACTATTTTAGCTACCTTATGTAAGTATAATTGTATAGTATTTATCTTTCTACATCTGGTTTGTTTCGCTCAGCTTGTCCTCAAGGTTCATTCATGTTGTAGTAGGTAACAAGATTTTTTCTTTTTTAAGACTGAATCATTTCCAGTGTGTATATGTATCACATTTTGCTTACCCTTTCCTTCCTGTAGGGATGCTGGGGTTGCTTTCACTTCTTGGCTTTTGTGACTGCTGCTTTGAACATGGGTTTGCAAATCTCTCTTCAAGACCCTGCTTTCAGGCCTGGGGATGTAGCTCAGTTAGTAGAGTGCCTGCCTCGCAAGCACAAGGCCATGGGTTCTATCCCCAGCACCAAAAAAAAAAAAAAAAGATCCTGCTTTCTGTTTTCTTGACTATATGCCCATGAAATATCCAAGTGAAACTGCTGGATAGTATGAGAGTTCTGATTTTAATTATTTGAAGAACTGTGGGACTGTTTTCCACCTTACATTCCCCCTCACCCATACTGGGGATTTGAACCTGGGGGTGCTCTGTCACTGAGCCCCAGCCCTGCCCTCTCACCTTTTTTTTTGAAATAGGGATTTGCTAAATTGCTGAGCCTGGCCTCAATCTGGTAACCCTGCCTCAGCCTCCCAAGTAGCTGGGACTATAGGCAGGTGACATTGCACCTGGCAGATCCCATTTTATCCACATATTCGCCAGCATTCGTTGTATTCTGCTGTTTGTCGATGGCGATGTCCTAATGGGTCTGAAGTGTGATACCTGGAGATTCTGATTCATTTCTCTGATGTCTTTGGGTCCATTTTTATGTAACCTGACAGACCTTGAAATTTTTTGGTCGCCACGGCGAACCTTTTCTGCTCCTCCCGTCAGTAGCTGTGCCCCACTAGGGTAGGTTTCCCAAACAGAAATACCCAGAGCAGTGGCTCAGCAAAATGCCCGTCAGAGCCTTCAGCAGACGGCGCCTCCCTGGGCACGTGCTGGAAGGAGGGTGTTGAGGAGCGTCAGTGGTGCCTGGCGCTGTGCTTGTGCTCTCATCCTGGTGATTCTGACTCTGATCATGGTTCACAGAAGATCATTGATCGTTTGTGATCTCATAGAAACAGGGGATTCTTTACACATAGGGATTGTTTTAAATGCAAGGACCATTTCCAGGTATAGAATATGAATCGTAAACTGGAATGGATGGTAGATGTGATTCTAAGACATAGCAAAGCCTGTGTTTTCAGATCTACAAATATGACATTTAGGACAAATTGCAGATGAGTCATTTGACATCTCGGCTCTAGCAAGCCATGTTAAGAAAATACCGTGATTCTAGGCCTCAAAATACCATGGGAATCTCTGTTCTCCTCTTTCACATAGAGTGCTCTTAGTCTGCAACGCGCAGGGCGTGAAGGATTTGCTAGGGAGCACGGCAGAGGTGAACTTGGTCTTGAGCCAGGCCCAGCAGCACTGCCTCTGAGAAGATCCACCATTGTATCAATCAATCACAAGAGCGTGGAGCCTCTGACTTGGTTCCCCCAGGGTCTCCCGAGAGGGGGCTGTGCTCAGCTGCCTGTGCTTTTTCCTGGCAGCTCCCACCCACAGTTGTTAACAGGCTGCCCTTGACCTGTTTCAAGGCTGAGCAACAGAGCAAGGCTGTCTGGGAGGAGGTAGAACTTCACTGGAGGTCTCATTTTGAAAAGTTCTGCATTTATGTTGAATGAGTGCAGATACCTCCCACAGTTAGACTGTCTTCCAGAACAGTCGTTCTCCATACACCTCATGGTGATAAGTTTTGTAATAGTCATATTTAAAGAATCCTTATTAGTAATGTCTTTGGTATAACCTGACACTGTGACCTTGTTCTTTATACATTTTCATTTATGATGTTAATAAGCTTGATCATAAATAAAACAACCTCAACATGGTAATTATATGGGAAAATCACATCTAAAATCATTTTTGAAAGTATAAAAGAGCAATGACTAAATAATGGTGCAGACTCTTTTGGGGTCTTTGTGTTTCTACCTCCTGCTTCTGAGGAGGGGTCTGTGGGGTGTCTGTGGTATTGGCTTGGCTGTGAGGGATTTGGGTGTTGGAGGAATAAGCGTCCTTCACAACTAGCCTTCAGCCTGATGTCTTCTCCACAGAAGGACCTCATGGCTGCCTTTGACGGCGGAGACCAGAAGGCTTTCTTCGACTTGTGGGAGGAGCATGTTCCCAGCTCCATCCGAGATGGTGACTCCCTTGCTTAGAAGCTGGAATTCTACCTTCACATTCATTTCGCCATTTACCTTCTGAAGTACTCCGTGGGGAGGCCGGTGGGTTGGCAGTGGTTTGGGGTGGGGGTGTCAGCTCTTCCACGCTCCAGGTGAGCGGGGCCTCAGTTCTGTACCCTTTCATCATTCTGCTCAAAGGTGCGGCATCTCGTGTCTTGAGAAATGATTTTCCACCTCATTCCAGCACTTTATTTTCTAATTTATATGAAGAATTAATAATTTCTGTAATCAAAGATACACTGTTATTTAAATACCTCAAGTTTTTGAAAACTCATCAAAATAGCTTATTTGGCAACTTAAGTGTATATATATATACATACACATACGTCTACGAGAACACGTCTTTGGGCCACATATTAGGGCATAAATTTAAAAGCAAGTAGTGGGGAATGGTTTGCCTATTTATGGAGTGCATGGGAAGGACAGGTTGAATTTAGTTTCTGGGACCTTTTCCCAGGAGGGGAGAGGGTGAAAGTGTTAAGCCCTGGTGGATGAGTCTTGTAGTTCAGAGGAAATGATGGAGAGAGAACAGGTTAGCTGATATGTGGTCATGCACATTAATGCTGCCCTGGGGACCTGTGTTAACTCAGAATGTCAGGGACCCCAAAGGAGGGGGCAGTGACGGAGGGAGTGGCATTATGGTACCTTGCAATACCCATTCTTGGAGTCTGTTCTTTAAGATATTACTCATATGGGGAGGGTTATGGGAGACATATCTTTTGTTTTTCTATTTTTAAATTTTTCTGTTGATGTAAGAAAAAAACCAATCTGTGTCATCCATTTCTTGAGTTGGGTGGGAAGTGAACCATGTGGTCCAGTGAGGTGTGTCCATGAGAAGAGCAGCTTAGGGTATGCACAGGGCTGAGGCCGTAACTTGTGGGGCCCGGGAAGTGGGGGAAGAAAACACCAAACCCAGCTCCTCTGAGTTCTCAAGGCCCAAGAGAAGAGAGGAACCCTGAGACAGGAATTGATGTGCACTGGGTTGCATGTGGAGCAGGAAGTGGGGCAGGATCAGCCCCTAGTTTAATGAAGGAGAGGAGTAGTGATGGGGATACTTGGGCTTCAAGAGCCTATGGTCTGGGTACCTCTGCACACACCTGTAATCCCAGAGACTTGGGAGGCTGAGATGGGGATCACGAGTTCAAAGCCAGCCTCAGTAACTTAGCAAGGCTCTAAGCAACTCAGTGAGACCCTGTCTCTAAAGAAAATATAAAAAAGGGCTGGGGATGTGGCTCAGTGGCTAAGTACCTCTGAGTTCAATCCCTGGTACCAAAAAAAAAGAACTTATGAAGATATCTACTCCCCTTAAAATCATGGGAATGCAGACAAATATCCCTGAATGTCTGGAAAGTGAAGATGATGGGTGTGTGTAATAATGGGAGAAGGTAGTCAAAGTAGGATAAATGGGATGAGATTTTGTCTTGTTAATAAAAATGACATGAATTTGGAGAACATGATAAAATGGTAAAAATGAAGTTAAAAAGCAGTGTCTGGGCGACGGGCTGTGGCTCAGTGGCAGAGCACTTGCTTAGCATTTGGGAGACACTGGGTTCGACCCTTAGCGCCACATAAAAATAAACAAAGTAAAGGCTTTCTAATCATCTACAACTACAAAAATTTTGTTTTAAAGCAGTGTATTGAGCTGTACATAGAATTCTCTGACATTTTCATCAAAGTTTCATTAAGGGGTAAGTGTGAGGTGACATTAGAGTGACTGGAGACAGTGTGCCTGCCAGGCCGGAGGGGGACAATGCTGGTGATGAGGGGCCTCGCAGAGCCAATGGGTGGCTGGGGACCATTGTTGAGCTTAGAAACCTCAACAAGTGTCTCCCTGCTCTAGGACAAGCAGGAACTGGATGAACGGATCTCCTATTTCAAAAACTATCTGGAGACGAAAGGGGCAGCGCTGAGCCAGACCACTGAGTTCCTGCCTTTCTATGCCCTCCCTTTTGTGCCCAACCCAATGGTGCACCCGTCCTTCAAAGAGCTCTTCCAGGTAAGCGGCAGCCTTCGCATCTGTGGCTTCACCGTGCACACTGCTGGTTTCTGAATTATACTTTAAAAAGCTAAAGTCTGCTCTTACTATTAACCCTAATTAGCCATCCTCCTTTGGATGGGTAGTTACTTTAGTGAGTGATTTGGTTTTCGCCCTCCTGTTCTCGCCCTGGCGTGCATTCTCGTACATACATATAAAGCTTGTAATAGCAAGAACTGGAAGTGCCCCTTTGTACATCAGGAGGAACGGGGGTGAAGAAGTTGTGTAATGGTCAACCAGGGAATACTGTGCGTCTAGGAGAGAGAACGAGCTAACCACACACTGACATAACCTTGAATAGGCCATCAACGGGAGAGGGCATGTTATCGATTCTCTGTGTAGATAGATCAAAGCGAACAAGAGTAGTTTTTAGGCCAACATATGCCAGTGTTCAAACAGTTTTACAGAAAGCAAGGATTCTTACCTGCTGCTTGAAGGCTTTATTTTTCTAAGTGTCATACAGTAAAATTAACTTTTGGGGATGTGTGTTTTATGAATTTCAACCCATGCATTGACTCCTGTAACCGCTGCTGCCGTAGTCAAGACACAGACTTTTGGTTTTTTTTTGGTACCGGGGATTGATCCTAGGGGTGTGTAATCACTGAGCCACATCCCCAGTCCCCCAACTTTTTAAAATTTTGTAGTTGTAGATGGACAGTGTGCTTTTATTTTATTTGTTTATTTTTATGAGGTGCGAAGAATTGAACCCAGTGCCTCACACATTCTAGACAAGCGCTCTGCCACTGAGCTAGAGCCCCAGCTACCCAGCTCTTTTTATTTTTTATTTCAAGACAGGGTCTTGCTAAGTTGCTTAGGGCCTTGCTAAGCTGCTGAGGCAGGCTTTGAACTTGGGGTCCTCCTGCCTCAGCCTCCCAAGTTGCTGAGATTACAGGCACCATTGCACCTGGGTAGGACACAGAACTTTCACATTAATTACCCCAAAGTACTTCCTTGTGTTGCCTCTTTGCAGTCACCCTTCCCCTCCCACCCCTGCAAGCACTCTTAAATTACACTGTAAAGGAATATTCAGATAATGGGTTTTAATGAACTTTTCTGTGCCATAAAATAGGATTTTTGGTTGAACTGAGCCCTGTTAACTCAGGCTGGCATAAATATCTTTAAATATAATAGCCTCTTAAATGCTGTGCATGAGTATTTCAGGGAGGCTCCAGTTACGTTTGAAACTGGGCCACACTGCACGGTCTCTGGGCTCTCGCTGTGCTGCCTTGAAGGTGGCTGTCAGCCTGAGTGCTGTCCTTTACGCTGATCTGTGTGTTCTCTCTGGCTTTGGGATGGTGTACTTTCACTTCTCTGTGTCCAGGGAGAGAGTTTTATGTTCACTTGGGATTTATTGGGCTTCCTGGATGTACTGTTCTGTGTCTTTCAACATCTCTGGAAGACTCTCAGTTCCTATCTCTTCGTGTACTACCTCTTCCTTTCTCTTTATCATCTCCTCTGAATATCTGGTCAGGTTGGGCACACTTCTTTTTTTCAGGGCTGGGGATTGAACCTGGGGTCAGTTAGAGAGCTACATCTCTTGCATGATTTCACACTACTTATTGTATCCTTTTTTTTTTTCTATTTTTAAAAATTGTGGTCAAAAACATAAAATTTACCATTTTAAAGTGTATATTTCAGTAGTGTGATGTGCATATACATTATTGGGCCTTTTTTTTTTTAAATACATTTTTTAGATGTCAATAGACCTTTATTTTATTCATTTATTTTTATGTGGTGCTGAGACTCGAACCCAGGCCTCACACATGCTAGGCAAGCACTCTACCACTGAGCCACAGCCCCAGCCCGGCCTTTTTTTTTTTAATTTTTTTTTTTTTTTTTTTTTTTTTGTAGTTGTCAGTGGACCTTTTTGTTAAATTTATAACAGATCATATTTTCCATCACTTGATCTCTCTGGCTGTGCTCTGGGCATTTTATTCACATTTATATTCCAGTTCACAAATTTATTCTTCAGCTGTGATTAATCTGTTCTCATTAAATTTGCTATTTCATTTGTTAACTTTGTGTGTGAGGCACTGAGGATTGAATGCAGGGGCTCTTTACCACAGAGCTACACCCCCAGCCCTTTTTGTGTTTTATTTTGAGATAGGATCTCCCTAAGTTGGAGACTGGCCTCAAATTTGTGATCCTCCTGCCTCAGCCTCCTTAGTCACTGAGAGTACAGGCATGCATGACTGTGCCTGGCTCCTTTATTAACTTTTAAGATAGATGGGTAATTTTTGTTGTAGTTTTTTATTCAGATTTACTGGGTCACTTTCATACTCTCATTCTTTGCTCTCTTATTTCTTTAACATAAGAGGGATGGAGGAGGGGAAGGGAGACATTTATCTCATATTCTCTGTGAATTTCAATACCAAGTCTTTATAAATTTGATCCCACTGTGTTTATTTCTCCTGGCTCTCAGAGTGACTTATTTCCTTTTTTTTAAAAAAAGTGTTGCCAAGTTTATTTTATTTGAAACTGGAGAGAATGTCTTTGAGGCCTTGGTACAATTTGGTTCTTCCAAAGAAGACTTTTATCGGCATCTCCCAGTCACCCGGGGCGTACCAACCTAGGACCATTTGAAAGCAGCTTATTTGCGGGAGGTTTGGGGACTGCCCACTTAGTGTCAGTCTCGGCCACAGTCTTTCAGGGTCCTGAGTGTGGTTATGAAATCTCAAATGAGACTTTTCCCTCCTTCCTCCTAGTGTCAAGGTCAACACAGGTTCTTTCTGTATAGGGAGTTTATTATCCTTAGCGTTTTACTGATGCTGCAGCCCTTTGGAGTCCTAGGTTTGTGCTGGGGTTCCCTTTAGATTATGTAATGTGAGCAGGTCTTATGTCTTCCATCTTATGTGCTCCTGACAGCTCTCAGAACTGAAGTTCAACATCGTCACCATTTATCCTTACAGCAAAAAACTGTCTTGGGGTTCCTGCTTTCACTTCATTTTTGTCCTCTGCACTTCCTTTTTTGCCACTTTGGTACATTTAAAAAATATGGCCTTTTTCGTCCAGATCTTTCAGGTTTTCATTGCTTGCTTATATTATCCCTTCTGCAGTGTTGCTAGAAAAGGAAAATTCCTTTGTAGATATTGTAAGGAGCTCTGTTTGCAAACTCAGTTTATCAGGAGCATCCTCCTGCGGAAATACTTAGGAATTCTTGTGTTGATTACTTCAGGAAAGACTTCTGGACACCTGTTGTGTGCCAGGGATCAAGGCAAGTTTGATTACTGAAGATCTGAACAAGTGGGGAGGAGCCTGGCAGGCTCTGCATGGGACAGAAAGGAAGCCACAGGAAAACCAGGGGGTGAACCCTGGGCCTGTCCCCGCTTCCATAATCTGCTCTGGTTCATTGGATCAGGGTCCCATGTAAAGGTTCCCTTTCATGAGAAGGGTCCGTTTTACAGCCAGACTATCTGCTTGAAAGTCTCCATTCTGTAAGGAAAGAAACCGTGAGAGAAAGTGGGGGAGTGGCTCTTCCAGACCACTCAGCAGAGCTGGCCCAGGGCTTCTCCTGACTCTTTACGTTTATTTTTGGAACCATGGCAGTCAAGTTGCCCGTCATACTTGGGAAGTGTTTTCTCAGAGCTGAAAGCAGAGAAAAAATAACATTTGAGAAAAAAATAAGGGGTTTACTTCCAGAGCGATTTTCCTTCATTCAGTCTTACCCTGTCATTAGCAGAGCATCCTTGGGGAAGTAACTAAATTGGAAATAGATTATTTTTTGATTTTACAAAATGGTAACCAATAGCAGAGCAGCCTAACTGGATCCCTACACATACTTCATTTTGTTTTTAGATGTCTCAGTTCCTGTTGAGACACAGGGGTCCTCCCCGAGCTTCTTTTCCAGATGGTCAAGTGCAGAGAGCCCTGTTTGCTCTCCTCAGGCCGCCCCAGCAAGAGCCAAGGACCCCGTGGCTGAAACCGCAGAGATGTATGGTCTTCCAGCTCAGGAGATGCGCATGTTTGGGATCAAGATGTGCAGGCTGGGGGCTGGGGATATAGCTCAGTTGGTAAAGTGTTTGCCTTGCAAGCATAAGCCCCTGGGTTCAATCCCCAGCACCACCAAAAAAAAAAAAAAAAAAAAAAAAAAAAAAAAAAAAAAGATGTGCAGGCTGCGCGCCTTTGAAGGCTCTCGGGGAGCATCCTCCCTTTCTTCAGCCTCGGTGGTCCCAGGCGGTCCTTGGCTTGCGCCTGCATCGCTGCACTCTGTCTCCATCTCACGTGGCCTTCTTCCCTCTTCATGTTTCCCTTGTCTGAATTTCCTTCTTGTGAGGCACCAATCACATTGGATTAATTGCCCTCCCTGTGCCAGCCTGACCTCATCCTAACTGTAATTGCAGCTGCAGTGGCCCTTCCTCGAGAACCTCACGTGCTGAGGTACCAGGGCTAGGACTTCCACACGTCTTCTGGGGGTTACAGCTCCACCCACAACACACGTTATAAATAAAATGACCATGTGGTGTCAAAAAATTATCCAATCTTTTCAATATATAGGAGTTTCATGCTCATTTGCATTGTATTGTTTCCACATGACACAGGACAGAGTGGGTACAGGTGGGAGGTCTGGAGGGGGACCCAGAGACGGAGAGGAGAAAGTGGGCAAGGATGGGGCTGTCTGAGGGCAGTGGGCAGGACTCTCCAGGGCAGTGCATGTGGGTTTTTACTGGGAGAGCTTCTTTTTTGTGGAACTTCTTGCTTTGGGTAGAAGTTATTTTTGTTTGAAGAAAATTGTCCTGAGAAAGATTGGTACTTGTCACACTTTTTCTTTTATTATTTGTGTCATTATTTTTTCCTTCTTTAATGAGTATTATTTGAGATAAATTATTTTCAAGGGGCATATCAAATTAAAAGTGCCTCACATGATAGGACATATTTGTGGCAGATAATAGCTTCTGGAACCTTTCTTCCTGTCCAGGCGAGTTCTATGAAAATCAGTTTCTTTCTTTGGAACCACTCAGTAACTTAGTGATAATTGTTTGTGTTATGCCTACCAGTGCCATGCCTGCCTAAACTGTAATTATTTTTGGTATTCGACCTAATAAGGTCACTTGTCAAGCTTGTGTTTAAATCACGTGAAATATTCAGATCACGTACAGAGTTGTTTTTTCCCTGCTGTGAAGTCTTGAGTCTTCTATAACTGAATTGATCAGGTGTCCCAGAACCTGTTTCCACATTCTCACATCTTCTGGCAAGATACCTTGCTTTTGGTTTCTGGGTAACTGCCTGGGCTCTTTAACTAAATAGCTCCAACCTGATGCTACTGCTGGGATTTAGAGGGATAGTGTTTTTATTTTTTGTTTCTTTTTTTTTTTTTTTCTTTAGGATTCTTGGACTCCAGAGTTAAAATTGAAGCTGGAAAAATTTCTAGCTTTAATTTTTAAAGCCAATAACACGCCTAAGCTTTTGACAATCTACGTATCCTTTTGAAGCAATGGAGAGCATCTGTGGAATTAGAGCAGGTCAGTGGCTTCATGTGCTTGGTAGACAAGGGTAACAATCATGAATCTGTCATTTGTGCACTTACAAGGTGAATGAAACGGTGGGAGGCTGTGCCAAGACCCGTAATGGGTCACCTGCTGTAGCATTAGGTCTCTGAGGCTCGCCTGGTGTTTGATTTTAATGTCATGGCCCTAGAAGCTGTCTTGCTAGGATAAATGTCTGTCTTTTTGGAAAGTTACTCTTTGGAAGAATTATCCTGTTGCAGAAAGCCATTCAAAACCACTTTGGAGACCTGGAGGCCATGGCACATGGATCTCACCTGTCACTCAAATGCATAATTTACATAACATAAAATTCTCCCATTGCAAGTGTGTAATTCATTGATTTTTAGCAAATGTACAGAGTTGTGCAACTATCACCATACTCCAGTTGCAACAGGGACACTTTTTTTATTTATGGTGCTGGGGATTGAACCCAGGGCCTTGTGCTTACAAGGCAAGCACTCTACCAACTGAGCTGTATCCCCAGCCCAACAACAGGGATACTTTGAGAGTGCAAAGGGGCATTAACTGGACAGAGTACTGGGCTCTTAGTTGTAAGTGAGGCCTCTTCTGGGAACAGTAGGATGTAGACTCACCCATGGGAGATCCGCTTCCCCCAGATTGGTAGAGTGTAAGGACACTTGTCTTTATTTGGAACAAACATAGCCAAAGTTATTTCATACCAAGAACACGACATCTTGAATGTGAAGCTGGTGCTCGTCTTAGTTTAACTGAAGGAGAACTCAGGCTGCTTTGCTGCAGTCACCCTGCCGTGCTCTGCCGCTCCCTTTCTAGTCGTGAAGCCGAAGCCGGAGGTCCCCTTCTGAATCGAACTCTGTCATCCTCAGGCACACTTCTGCTTCAGGCCCTAAGCCCCTGGCCCTCCCTGTTGCTTGTCTTAGGTCCCTCACCTGGCCTTGACACTGCCCCCTTCAGACCAGACCGCAGCTCTTCCCTAGGCCTGTATAGCTTCAGGCTTGCTCAGATCCTTCTCTCTTCCTGCCTACTCTGTTTGTATAGCTCACCTTTTTCTTCTTCAAGTTCCACATACAGTGATTTTCAGTGAAATAAGGGTTTTTCTAACTTGGCTTGGCATTATTATTATTATTATTATTATTATTTTTTTTTTTTTTTTTTTTTTTGGAACCAGGGGTTGAACTCAGGGACACTTGGCCAGTGAGCCATATCCCCAGCCCTATTTTTGTATTTTATTTAGAGACAGGGTCTCACTGAGTTGCTAAGGGCCTCGCTAAGTTGCTGAGGCTGGCTTTGAACTTGCGATCCTCCTGACTCAGCCTCCCAAGTCACTTGGATTACAGGCGTGCGCCATTGGCTTGGCATTATTTTAATACTCTTTTAAAAAGTATTTCCAGCTTAAAACTTACCGGTGCCAGTGTGTTCGCCGTTGAGGTTTGCATGCCCTGGCCACTCTTCATCTGATTCAACAGGATCTGAGTGTTCTCTGAAATACAGCTGGGAACTGTAAGCATCATTCTTTTATTTTCCACGTTACGTGGACATTCTTGCAATACAGTTTAACACATTTTCTACTCAGAGTTAAATATTGTGCTAGAAACTAGGAATAGAAAGAAAAGACGCAAGACAGAGTTCTCCTAGTCAAGACGGAGTTTTATATAACAAAATGGGAGTTTGTGACGTAGACAGAGTGAACAGTAGGGATTCTGAGTAGAGAGAACAGCCTGTGCAGTGGCCCTGAGACAGTGTTTGGGAATCTACCGAGAATCACGTCGCTCAGCAGAAGGCAGAGAGTAGGCAGGGCCCGGGTCACAAAGGTTTGTGTGAAGTCCTGAAAGACTGAAGAGCCTTCAGAGCATTTTAAGAAGGTGAATAATATGTATATTTACCTCCCCAATCGCTTTTAAAATTCCTGATCAAAAAATGAATTGTATTTTTCATAGGAAATTTAGAAAGCACAGAAAAATATTTATATACATACATACACCCAGAAGTTTGCAGTGTTATAAAGAACAGAGACATATATGTGTGTTTATTTTTGCAAGTTTTTATCAAATGAAGAGAACATTTCCTTGTATCATTAATAGTCTTCAAAAAACAGGTTCTGTTACCTCAGAAGGTAAGTTACCTTTTGACCTGGCAATTCCATATCTAGTTTTGTGCCCAAGAGAAGCGACAACATGTGTCCACACAGCAACTTGCAGCATTCATAAGAGCCCAAATGGCAAATGCCCCAAATGTCCACCCACTGATGACAGGGTAAACAAAGGTGAAATATCCATACAGTGAAACAGAAGGAGACATGAAGTACTGATTCAGGCTCCGCGTAATGAGAACATCACGCTAAGTGAAAGAAGCCAGACACAGGGACATATATGTATGATTCTGTTTATGTGAAAGGTCGAGAAGAGGCAGATCTAGGAAGACAGGAAGTGCCTTAGTGGTTGCAGGGCTGGGGATGACAGGGGAAGTGGGCCTGCCTGCTGGTCAATATAGGGTCGCTTTTGGGGCATGAGGAAGAGGTTATAAAATTGGTAGAACACTTGCAAAAGAGAAAAGAAAAGAAACAAACAAAAAAAACCCCCAAAACAGAATCGACTGTAGTGGTGGTTGTATAACTGGGAATCTACTGAAATGTACATTTTATAAATAGGTGGATTATATGGTATGTGAATAAAGCTATTACAAAAAAATTAAGAAAAATTTTATTAAGATCAAATAAGGAAAAAAAATCCCACATAAATAACTTGGTTTGGTAACCCATCTGGACGCATGGGAGCTGAGATTTGAACCCAGGCAGTCTGGCCTTAGCTGGAGTACTTAACCCCATCTCAATTTCCTTAGGATAAAGCTTTGAACTTGAAGTTACAGTGTTAAAGAATTCATGTTTGCATTTTAGGGTGTTTCAGTGGCAGTGGGAAGGACTTCAGAAGCTGGTAGAAGGCCAGTGCATTAGGAGGCTGTGGGATAGGCACAACTCCATCCACACAGGGATCCCCAAGAGGTAGGAAAGAGGACTGGTTAGGGAGTGAATCAACCAAGTGTCGAGACATCGCTAACCATCTTAGCTCTTCACAGAAGCACTTGGATCTGGCCTTCGCTGTCCCGAGAATTATTTTACTCTTTGGTACTGTGTTTTCCTGAACTTGTTTCTCATCTCAGAAGGAGAATGGACAAAGTAACAAAGGTAAGTCATCTAGATTCAAACTTTTATAAGAACAGCTCTGCCAGATATGTTTTACGCTGTGAGAGAGGGACAGAAATGGAAGGAATTTGTGGACTTGGTAACTGAGGGCTCTGAGAATCCAAATGCTAACAGAGTGCTCTGTGGTCATTTCTCTCTGCAGTCCTCGAGGCCCCTCTCAGGGTGTCTGGTGACGCCGGCTCATCTTGCATATGGGATAGCACGGCCTGGGGAAATTGAGGGTCCAGGTAGTGTCCCCAGGGGAGATGACTGCAGCAATCAGAGGCAGGACAGCATGGGATTATTTTAGGAATTATTTTAATATCTTAACTTTTATCTTGAACTAGTCAATTGGGGTTTTATCTCAATACCCATTCTTACAGAGATTTTCCATTTTTACATTCAGAGTAGAAATTCCAGTCTTAAGTTTGTACGTAAAATGATGTTTTCCCCTTCTCAGTAATTTTTACCAGAACAGTTTCCAGCAAGGTGAGAAAAACTAGTTAATATGAAATTGGTGCCCTCAGTTGGGGCCAATTTTTTCTTTGATACTACATTTTGAAAAGTGCTGAAATCGTCATGCTGGGAAGGGCGTGTGCAGTGTCCGTGTCTTTAGTTAAGTATGGGTGGCATATTCCTCCTTTCCCAGCAGGTGGAGTTTTACTACATGAAAGTTTTGGTCTCTGAAATATCACATTTGCCCCTTTCAGAGTAATGTCAGAGAGGATTGCAAAATGTCCTGCCACTGTTTTTCTACGCTTCTTTTAGAGAAATAAACTTTTTTAAAGAAATGAAGTATTAATAAATTATTTAACTCTGTTTACCAACTTGACAAATGAGTAATATTTTAGCTTTGCCACGTAAGGAGAGTTTTGGTAGTGTCAGGGGAGAAAGGCGTGATGTTTGTTTTTGTCCTTAGTAGCCTTGTGTGAGTCGTCTTTTCATCACTGATAAAGTGCTTGAGGCAATTAACTTATAAAGAGAAAATATTTATTTAGCTCACCGTTCTGGAGGTTCCATCCCAAGATTGGACAGCCTCATTTCTTTGGGCCTGCGGTGAGAGAGCCTGATGGTAAAGGCAGGGAGCAAGTGGCAGAGATTTCATCAGAAACCAGAAAGCAAAATGAGAAGATGGACTGGGCCAGACGCAGTGGCACACGCCTGTAATCCCAGCTGCTTGGGAGGCTGAGGCAGGCAGATCGCCAGTTCAGAACCAGCCTCGGCAATTTAGTGAGGCCCTAAGCAACTCAGTGAGAACCTGTCTCTAAAGAAAATATAAAAAAGGGCTGGTTGTGTGCCTCAGCCTACCAGGTCTCTGGTATTACAGGAGTGCACCACCATATCCACCTTTATGTCCATTTTGGAAGGCAAAGTGAGATTGAAAGTCCTAGCCATGGCTTTGGGGCATTGACATGAGCTTTAGGTTTAAACAAGAAGGAGAATTGGGACAGGTGAGAAGTATGCATAATTAAACAGTCTTGGGCAAACTGTGGTCTGGTTTTCAAGATCTCAGTTGTTCTTCCGAGAGATGGCTTTGGAGAAGTCTTTACACCTTAAGAGGCCAGTCTCCATTTGCTACTGAGGACATTTATCTATCAGACCTTTGATCCTGTAAGGAGGCAATTTGGTTCCAATGAGTTGATTGCTTCTGCTTAGGAGGCAGTCATATCCTGGGGTCATGTGCCTGAAGTCTTCATTATTCCTGGAAGCTGCAAAGCAAAGACTCCCTGGCACCGCTCCAGAGGGCTGGAACAGGATGTGGTGGAAGCTAATGGTTGAATGTCACCGCAAATCTTATCTCAGTCTTGAAGGGGAATGAGATAGGTAAATAAATTAAGGACTAATGAATGTTGAGTTACCAGTTTTTAGATGAATAATTCTTAAATAATTAACATGTCTATGTGAGCTGAGCAAGTCACAGAACCTAAGGTCTCAGGAAGAGAGATGCCAAGCTCTATCTTGCTTTCAGTTACCCAGTGGACCCCTGCAGGCCTCAGTAAAGAGTCACTGCTGTTAGCAAAGGCAGCCTTGCTAACTCCCTCTTACACTAGTAGTACCACCCTGGGGACCGAGCCTTTAACACATGGACTTTTGGGGGACACCCATCTAAACCATAGCATTTTGCCTTGGCTCCAAAGGTTCATGTCCATATCACAGTGAAAACGCAGTCATTCTATCCCCCAAATCTGAATTGTTCCAGCGATCTTCAAAAGACTTATCTGAGACTCAAGGCAAACTCGGCTGTGAGCCCCAATAAAACTAAAATTATGAAAAACGGAAAAGCAAGTTATGTACTTTAAAGATACAGTAGCGGGATGTACCTACTATAAACATTTTCTATTTCAGAAAAGAGGACTAGGAAGATAGTAAGGAGGAGTCTGCCCAGAGCAAGACCTGATCCCTGCAGGGCAAAAACTGAGTCCTAACACTCCACGTCTGGCATCCAGGACACACTGTGGTGGGATGTGAGCCCCTGAGGGCTTGGGCAGACTTGTCCGTGTGGCTTTGCTGGTCACAGTCCACATGGCCCTCTCTCTGGCTGGCTCTGGACGCTCCCTACAGCTTTCTTTGGCAGCCATTACATGCCGCTGGGACCTCTGCCTTCCTGGGGTCTCCAGGGAAGCTTCAGCTTTGCTTCCACATCTTTCTGTGCATTGCCGCACTGGAGGTGACTTGCAGGCACTCTGGCCCCGTAGCATTTGGAATCTTCGTGGAAGTCACCATGGCCCCTAACCCTTGCATTCTGCATAAACCCATACATGGACCGTGTTAGAGTCTGCGGCCAGTGCGAGCTGCCCCGACTCGAACCACAGCAGCCCCAGCCCAGAGTGTCTCGCTGACTGGACAGAAAACAAATTCTGCAGCCATCTAGGGTGGGAAGGACACCAGTGCTCCTTTTTGCAAAGATTCTGCCTTGGAAGGTCTTTTGAAACAAGTTAGCATTTTTCTGTCTCTGAGTCTGTGGTGGGTAGAATGGTCTTGCAGATTTCTGAGATGTCCTTCAGCATCTTTCCTGCTGCATCAGTGCAAATCACGTGGCTTCTTTTTGTCTGTGCTTGTGTCTTTAGCAACTACACACTTGTTGACCACACCTTACAGCCACTTCTTTTCTGACCAGGTTGCACATTTTTTAGATCTTTCTGCTTTGTTTCTTTTGGACTTGATTTTCACTGTAAATTTGGCTCAAAGCAGCCAGTAATACCCATGCTGTAGCCTGCAAGCTCCGCTGCCTTGAAATCTCCTTCAAGTCAATTAGTCCATCACCTTTAAGATTGGTCTCTCACAGAGTCCCAGGCCATGGACACAGTGTTTCCCAATCTTTGCCACAGTGTGACAAGGGCAGCCTTTCTTTCAGGTCTCAGTAGAATCCTCATTTGCATTTGAAACCTCATCAGTATGGCTTTACTGTCCACTTTTCTATTAGCATTCTGGACTTCTGAGTCCCCCGCTTAGTGCCAAATCATTGATTTAGCTCCACTTACAGCATTTTAGGTTTTTCTAGTCTGCTTCTCCAAACTCCTGTAAACCAATTGCCAAGGCTGCTCCATACCATCAGGTATAGTTAAGAGCCGTCCTCCTCCTTGGTTCCAGTGTCCCTCACATAGCTCTAGCCAAGTGGTTCCAGATGTGCACCTGGTTCTGCCTGCTGTGCCACCCCACCTGTAGCTCAGAGTGGCAGGCCCTGCTAACCCTGGATGGAGGAGCAGAAAGACAGATGTGTCCCTACAGGGTTAACCAGGCTGCTGCATGACTGGAGCGCAGGCTTGGAGCCCCTCAGGCTCCTCTGCCCCAGCACAGATGTGCCTGAGAAGCCCTGGCTGCTATCATCAGGGCCACAAGCCTCTTCCAGTGTGAGTTCAGGTCTCGTACTCGGGGTGGTGGGTTCTGCACCAGTTTTCTCACACCCAACACAGTTGGCACTCTAAAATTGGCCAGACACTTGGCTCTTATCCTGCAACTCCTGGAATTGCTCCTTCATCCCACTGGTCTGCTGCTGCCTAACAGAGTGCCCCAGGTGTCATGGTGTGCGCAGCCATAGACACAGACCAAACTTGTCTTTCCAGTGTCAGTTTTATTGAATAATAATAAATTCATAAGCTACATCACTTTCTTCAGTTGCAGTTCACCGAGTACTTGTGGGTCACATGGTAGTCATAAGCTGGACTTCAAAGGTTCTTTTCCAATCCTAATGACTAGTATCTGTAACTTTAAAGTCACATCATACTTTATCCAATATATGTGTATGTATATATGTATATATGTGTGTGAGGTGTGTGTGTGTGTGTGTGTGTGTGTGTTTACACACACAGGTATGCATGTATTACTGAAAGGTTAAGCTCTCGTTGAACCTGCTCAGTCCCTGTTCAGAATTGGTCTCCGCATGCCTTGGCAGTGCGGGGAGGAAGATGGTGAGAAGCTTCTTTTCTGTTCCCGGTTTCTGCAGTTTTTCAGTGTGGCTTTCTGTTGGGAGCCAGTTATATCTTTGACAAGTGGCTCAATTTCACAGATCAAATAACTATGAGGGGGAATGTAAATTGGAGAGTCTCTGCTTCTCCATTGGGTTTTCCTTTGGAATTTCAGCAAGAGGCCCAGGGTTTTCAAACCTTCTTTATGTTTGATTTTAGCTGAAGTTTTTAAGGGTCCAAGCAGAATTTCCGTGAAATTGAGTCTGTCTGGTGAAGTAAGCTCTGCAGTGCGGTGTTGCCGTGGAGATCAGAGATTAACGATGACCAGCACCTGTATCAAGGGCTTGGGCCAGACCTAGTGGCATGACAGCCAGTTGTCACCTTCTTGTCTTCTCCTTCCATTGTAGCTAAGGCTACAGTGACCAAAAAGCACAGACACACCCCCAGTTTAATTAAATTTTACTCTCAGCTATTGTTTTAAAACCATTCCATTTGTGTGTCGTGATAGGAAACTTACATGGATAAAGTGAGATTCCCACAACTTTTTGAAAAAGATAAGAAAATATATGTAGTAGAAAATTCTCTCCAAAGGAGAAGAGCTTTGATTGGAATATAGCTCACTGGATTATTATTTTCACTGAGCCACTTAAGAAGAACATAAAAATACTACCTTTTGGTGTTTTAGGAATTAATTGGCTCACTCCCTTCAGAAAATAAGCAACTAATCACTTTATAGAGTTAAGAGCCCTGGACAGTATTTTTAAAAATGATGACCTATATTCATAGTTATACGTTTAACTTTCTTTATCCAGTATTTGTGGATTAGCAAAAAAGCCAAGGTGGTTTATATCTGAATGCAGAAAGAGTATGTCAGCATAGAGTGATTGATTTGGGGTTTTTAGATTTGAAAAGCTATTTTGCAGTGCTACGGATTAAAACAATGGCCAGGGACATGGGGGACATGGTAGGTGAGCACTCTGCTGCCACTGGGCCGCATCCTTCAGCCCCATATTTTAAAATCAATCATATTTTCCTGAGCAGTCAAGGAGTCTCTGAAATTAAAATTGCATTAATTCTTTGGTGGGGATGGGAAGCAGTGCCCCTAAATGAAATAGAAATGTTAACAAACAATGCTTGAGTGACCATGGGTAAGATTTTTTATCACTTTCATGATTGATTCCTTGAATGCTAGAATCATCAGAAAACTTTCTATAACTTTAACTGACATTCTTTATACACACACACACACACACACACATATTTATTATTTAGTTGTTGATGGACCTTTATTTTCTTTGTTTATATGGGGTGCTGAAAATCAAACCCAGTGCCTCACACGTGCTCGGCAAGCGCTCTACCACTGAGTCACAACCCCAGCCCTAACTGACAGTCTTTTAGTTGTTTATATCTCTTACATCTCAAATTTTTATAAATCTGAGATGCAGTTCTTTGGATTTTTGTGCAAATCATGTCAGTAGTTTTAGAACATGAAGAGTCTAAAAATACTTCTCCATTAAAATTGAGTTTGTGCATGGCAGGGCATCTTAGTTGTGTTAGCTCTTTGTGGCTGTGACCAAAATACCTGATGAAAACACAAAAGGAGGAAAAGTTTATTTTATTTTGGCTCAAGGTATCAGAGGTACAGCCCATGGTCAGCCAGCTCCATGGCTCTGGGCCCCAGGTGAGTCAGGACATCATGGCAGAAGGGCATATTGGAGGAAAGCTTCTCAGATCATGGCAGCCAGGAAGCAGAGAGAATGCAAGAAGCCAGGGATAAAATATATAAACCCCAAGCCATGCTCTCTGCGACCTCCCTCCTCCAGCCATGCCCCTCCTGCCACAGTTACCACCCACTATTCTACTGAAATTGTTAATCCATTAACCTATGGATTGGGTCATGGTCTCATAATCTAATCATCCCATCTTGAACATTTCCTGCATTAACAGAGGAACACCTCATATCTAAATCATAAGAATTGTCCTTATCTCATAAAACTTTTGACAGGGAAAGGAGTCAAAGTGCTGTTTAATGTTCTGGAATAAAGTTGGTACCTTTGAGGGTCACTGAAACCATACAGTCATAGTCAGGGGTTAGAACAGGGCCTTGCGCATGCTGGGCAAGGTACTGTACCACTGGGCCACACCCCCAAAGTCCCATGCGTAAAATCGAGTGTTTTTTCCTGAGAACCCAAGGAATCTCTAAAATTAAAATCTGATTTGCTCTTTGTTCTTAGCTAGCTAGGATGTCTGCAAGCTGATGTCTCTGGCTGGCAGGTTATTCTGCCAAATGGTGTATTTGAAATTGGTCATGAAACTTTCAGTCCGGTGGCCTGCTTCTTTCACCCTGAAGGCTCCGGAAAGTGAGGGCTCCTCTTCCTCGGAGGTGCCACATTTGAAATTGTGGTAGTTATAATTCTGGGTTCCCAAGACAAAGGTTCCACAAATAATCCCTTATGTTTAATTAATTACAAAATGCGCTTCTGTGGAGCAGGGTGCCTCTGTGCAGTTGCCTCTGGGGAGAGACTGCTTTGGGGACATTCATGTTGATGGCTTGGGAGGTCATTTGGCCCAGACTTGGGTTTTGCTCCTTGGTATCTCATCTACCCCTTGGTACATCTGGACAGTTTGCACGGCGTTCTCCTGTGGGTTACCATGAAGTGGGACTGTGAATAGTAGAATTTTCATCTTTGGAAGTTTTAGTTTATGTGTTTTTGATTTTGATACATATGAAGAGCTTTAATGATAGCACATATTTAAAAAGAAGTAGAAAGAAGGTAGTGAGCCCCTCTCCCCTACAGTGTTTAAGGAGAAGCTTGAGAAATCATTTCCAGAGATATTTTCTAGGAGTTCAAGTACTGGACATAAATTCGAGCCAGCTGACTTTAAAGTTATTTTTCAACACTGAGATTTGATGGTTGCTGAGTAAGAATAGTAAATAGTTCATTATCACGGTATTTTGGGTTTTGATATTCAAAATAGTTTACTTTTGCACATTGTGAAACATGGAAGTTTTTGAAATACAGTCTGCATGTGTGTGAGCTGGAGAGCAGTTTATAACACAAACATGAAAGAATGAATAGCTTAGGACACTGGTCCTCAAACTTACGTTATGCATCAAGTCATTGGGGAGTTCGTTAAATATATAAGCACAGGACCCCCCCCCAGTATATGCAAAATCAGTCTCTGGGTGCAAGGCCTGATCATCTTTATTTTTGGATGTTTCGGAGTATTTCAAAGCTTGCGTACCACTGCTTTAGAAGGCAGACTTTCTGCCACTTTCTCCAGTTACCTATTTGCATAGAAATACATTTAGAAAGTCTTTGATCACTTTCTGCGAAATGAAATAATAGCAGCCACCACTTATTCATCACCTGCATATCTATCCCAGCCATTGCACTGGGCACTTGGAGTGTGTGTTTTTTATTTAATCCTCACAGTAACCCTTCTAGGCAAAATTATTATTATCCTCATGTTATAGATTAAGAAGTGAGAATCTCAGGAGGCTGAGGCAAGGAGGCTCATGAGTTCAAAGCTAGCCTCAGCAACATAGCAAACCCCTTAGCAACTCTCTAATAAAAACCAAAAAATGGCTGGGGATATGGCTCAGTGGTTAAGTGCCCCTGAGTTCAGTACCCAGTATCCAAAAAAAAAAAAAAAAAAGTGAGAATCAGAGAAGTTAATATTTTGTGTATGGTTACTCAACAAGAAAGTGATAGAGTAGGAATTTGAATTCAGATTGTTATAATCTTAAAATCTCTCTCTGTATCCATGAAATTTATTCTAAAATGAAGACTAAATGTTACCCAGTGCCTGCTGAATCAGTGCAATAGTGAGTTGATCTCTTTGGGGGCGGGGTATCTCTTATCCAAAGAAACCACGAAGGAACGGAGAGAAGTAGTGCTATCATCTGGGTCTGGAGTGTCCCCCAAAGGCACATGCGTTTTAAAGGCTTGGTCATCAGTCTGTGGCACCGTTGGGAGGTGGTGGGTCCCTGATAGTTGTGACCTAGTAGTACAAAGTTAGGTCGTTGGTGTGTGCCTTTGGTGTGTGCCTTGACGGGGATATTGGGACGCTGGCCCCTGCCTGTCTCCTCTTGCTTCTGGACTGCCGTGGGGTGAATAGGCCTCCTCTGCTTTTCACTCCTGTGCTGTGCCACCATAGGCCCCAGAGCAGTGGGCCAGCACACTGACACCTCCAAAACCGTGAACCAGAGAAACCCTTTCCACCTTCTAAGTTGATTTTCATGGGCTTTTTAGAGTGACAGAAAGCTGACCAACCCAGGAGGGTGGGGCAAAGAAGTCTGGCCCTGGTGACCCTCTGCCCTTTCCAGCTGTGACCCGAGTGGTGTGGCCTCAGTCTTTCTAGGGCTGCCCTGTGGAGGGCTTCCGGGCAGGGCGCCTGGCCCTGCAGAGCTGCCTACAGAGGCCTGGGCGAGTGGCTTTCTGCTTTATCAAACTGGCAGCGCAGCCCTGCGGCCTTGTCTCCTCCTGGGTTCTTACTCCTCCGGCGTCTGTCTAGCAACTCCAGTTTTTATTTAAAATGGAGACCTGTCCTGCAGATAGGGATGTCCCCCAGATAGCCTCATAGTACAAAAACAGAGGAAAGGACACGGGTTTGGTTCCATTGTTTTGTGAGCTGGATATGGAAAAAAATGTTGATTTTATTTCTTAGACACAGAGAGAGGAACTAATAGAAATTGTGTGGGGTTCAGGAAGGGAAGAGATTTTGTTAGGGAGCCCAGTGATGATTCAGTTGAACTTACAGCAACAAGAAAATTTAAACCAATGATTATAAAATCCTTTGTAAACACAGGTGGCATGAAATAGAAGTGAAGTGTTAAACACAATAGTGTCAAGTTTGTTGTTACGGCAACATATTCTGACAGTAGGTATGCTAGTCCTTTAAGAAGAAAACGATGTATTTTGTGGGTTTCGTCGCTCTTACGTGTGGCTTCCTTGTGAACTGTCTTCCTAGAAACGCTGCAGCAGCTCCACCAGCAGCTGGTGGAAGCCGAGCGGCGGTCGATGACATACCTGAAGCGGTACAATAAGATCCAGGCCGACTACCACAACCTCATCGGAGTCACGGCGGAGCTGGTGGATTCGCTGGAGGCCACGGTCAGCGGCAAGATGGTAAGGAAGAGTCCGGGAGTGGGCTGTGTGGGTGGCGATTCCCGGCCACTCCCTCGCCAGCAGAGCCTGCCCCTCTATTAAAAAGGCCACGTGGATGGAGGCTGAGCTGATGGCTCACGTGGTTTTATCAAGCTGCTTGTAGTATTTTATCCATTTTCCTAATAAATCCACATTATTTACCATATCTTTATCTTTTTTTTTTTTTTTTTTTGCAGTACCAGGGATTGAACCCAGGAGTGCTCCACTAACTGAGCTACCTTCCCAGCCCCTTTTTATTTTTTATTTTGAGACAGGGTCTCACTAAGATGCCAAGGATAGCCTTGAACTTAGGATCTTCCTGCCTTAGCCCCCTGAGATGCTGGCATTGTAGGCATGCGCCACCAACACCTCTGCCTCTGTTAGCAAAGGATAAATTGGGAATAGAAAAAAATGTGTGACCCCCTCCAAAAAAAAAAAAGAGGAGGCAATGCCCTGCTGGTAGACAGGAAAGCAATTGATTTTCACGTGTTGGTTTGTTCCATTTACCTGCCCTTCTGAACCCTGCTACTTGCTCTCCTGTGTTCTAGATGGACAGTCATATCATCTTAAAACAATGATGTTTTCATTTTATTTTTTTTGTTTACCTTTCTTTTCTTTATTAGTATGTTGGCAAGACCTGTGGGACATTGTTGAATAATGCCATGGGCATCTTCATTTTCTCCCTGACTATAATGGAGAATGACTTTAGTATTTCACTTTTAAAAAATGAGAAAGTATGGGCTGGGGATATAGCTCAGTTGGTAGACTGCTTGCCTTGCGAGCACAAGGCCCTGGGGTCAATTCCCAGCACCGCAAAAAAAAAAAAAGAGAGAAAGTACAATAAAATCTCTTTGTGAAAATGTACACTGTTTGAAAAATTGAAGTAATTATAGGTTCACGGTGCAGTTGTAAGAAATAATGCAGAGCCGGGTGTAGTGGCGCACGCCTGTAATCCAAGCGACTTGGGAGGCTGAGTCAGGAGGATCGCGAGTTCAAAGCCAGCCTCAGCAACTTAGCGAGGCCCTATGCAACTCAGTGAGACCCTGTCTCTAAATAAAATACAAAATAGGGCTGGGGATGTGGCTCAGTGGCCGAGTGCCCCTGAGTTCAATCCCTGGTTCAAAAAAAGAAAGAAATAATGCAGAGAAATCCCCTGTCACTTTGCCCTTACAGTTTGTAAAACTGTAGTATATCACAATGAGTGTATGACATTGATACAATCTGCTGATGTTTTTCTTATTTTCTTAATTTTACTTGTATTCATTTGTGTGTATGTATTAAGTGCTTATTACCAGTGTAAGTTTGTGTATTAAAATTCTACCAACTTTTAAAATGTGACTATAAAATAGTGTGCATTATAGAAAATTTCAAAAATATAGAATAATGCAAAAAAGAAGAAAAATTATATATAATTGTGAGTCCTAGTACTTGTCAATATTTCAGATTTTTTCAGAACTTAAATACACGTTTTACCAAAATGCATTCTAGGCCACACACACAGGGCCTGCTTTGTATTAATACTGAGTCACATGCTTGATGCCCTTGAATATTCTTCTGCAGTGTCTGCCTTTAGCGGCTGGAGGATTTGGGGTCATATGGCAGTGAAGTACTTTATGTAGTGTCATGTACCTGCTATTGGGTAATTAGGTTGTTTTCATAAGTCATTAATATAGTGGCAAATACTCTGTTAACATTTTTTTTTATATTTTTAGTTGTAGATGGATACAATATTTATTTGTTTGTTTGTTTGTTTGTTTTTTGCAGTGCTGGGGATTGAACCCAGGGCCTTGTGCTTGCAAGGCAAGCACTCTACCAACTGAGCTATATCCCCAGCCCTATTTATTTTATTTTATTTTATTTTATTTTATTTTATTATTTTTTTTTCTTTTTGAACCGGGGATTGAACTCAGGGGCACTTGGCTACTGAACCACATCCCCAGCTCTATTTTGTATTTTATTTAGAGACAGTGTCTCACTGAGTTGCTTAGGGCCTCGCTAAGTTGCTGAGGCTGGCTTTGAACCCACGATCCTCCTGACTTAGCCTCCCGAGTCTCTTGGATTACAGGCGTGCACCACCATGCCCGACCTATTTATTTATTTTTAAAAAAAATTTTTTTAGTGATTGATGGGCCTTTATTTATTTTTTTTTTCATTTATTTACACACAGTGCTGAGGATCAAACCCAGAGCTTCACACATGCTAGGCAAGCGCTGTACCACTGAGCCACTACGCCAGCCCCTATTTTATTTATCTTTATGTGGTGCTGAGGATTGCACCCAGCGTCTCATACATGTGAGGCAAGCGTTCCACCACTGAGCCACAACCATTTTTCAAAGTTGATTTGCCAGGTTGAATTCTATGCTTAAGTCCTTCAGGAAGATTAAGCTGACTTAATTCCTTTGATAGTTAATTTCTTTATTTAAAAAAAAACCTTGCTAACCCTGGGTATTGTTATTAAAATTTTCATGTTTTGCAAATTGATAGGTATGAAATATTATCTCATGATTTAAATATGCGTTATATTCCTTACATATGGAATTGAACATTTTTATATAATTCATTCGTTTGAAAACAATCTGTGGATCACAGACTATATGCCAGTCCCTGTTCTAGGAATTTGGGATGTGTCCCTCAGCAAAGCCGAGGTCCCGCCCTCAGGGAGCAGATCCTGTAGTAGCCAGCGCATATGGTAAAGAGCAAACGTAAGGAGAAGAGATAAGAAAGTGGGCTCAAAGACGACGACAGCTCTGGGGGGCAAAGGGAAGCCAGATGGAGGGATCAGAGTTTGGGGTGTATGTGTGTTTGGACAGGTCCAGGCAGGCTGAGCTTCCTTGCTGAGGGACACTGGGAAGAGACAAGGGAGTGAGCATGCAGTGGCGGGGGAAGATAGTTCCAAGCCAAAGGCACAGCCAGTGCTCAGGGCTAGCTTGGCCTGAGCCTCAGTGTTTAAGGAGGGAGCTGGGGCCAGAGGTGAAGCAGGGCCAGGGCCAGGCTGGGGTTGGGTGCAAGCAGGAGGAAAAGGTGCAAGGCAGGGCAAGTGGCCTGGAGGCCATCAGAAGGCTCCGACTTCACCTTGAGGAAACCGAGTAGAGCACTCAAGTGGGAAGGTCTGACTGATGTGGCAGAGTCACCTGGCCACTGTTTCAGAACAGTCTGCAGTGCTGCAGGGAGACTGGGATGACAGGCAAAGAGGCAGTTGCAGTCCTGGGAGACCTGGTGTTGGGAGGAAGCGGATGCGGTTGAGGCCCAGGGAAGTACTTACCTGGATATGGGGTGAAGATGATGCTGAACAGGACCTGGGTGGGAGAGAGCACAGTCAAGGGCAACTCCTGTGCTTTTGGTCTAAGCAACTGGAAAGATGGTGTTGCCACCAACTGAGACAGGGAGGCTTTGGGTGGGGAGCCCGCCTCGGGGAATCAGGAATTCAGCTTTGGACAGGGCCGTTGGACTAGAGCCTGTTCACAGTTCATCTTTTGCAAGTGTTTTTCTCAGTTTGTTGTTTGCTTTTCAAGTTAGTTTTTCTCAGTTTATGCACCTTCCTTTTGCTTGCTTTCCTATTAAAAAATAACCGCCCCCACCCTGGGTATCCCACCTGCAGCCAGGTTCACATGACACCTGGTAAGGTATGTGACCAAAGATGAGCACATGAACTCCTATTGCTGGAATTTGTGAGCAGAAGCTTGCAAACCACAGGCAGGGGTGTGAAGAGGCTTCAAGTGTCGAGAAGGGGCAGAGCGGAGGCTGGATTGGCTTGTCTTTAATGTGAAAGAGACACGTGTTCATGGCAAAAGATGGAAATGGGTCAGAGGATCGTGTAGGACCCTTCTGCACCACCGTTCTTTCAACTCATTTCCTTTTCGAGATCAGTATTAACATTTTCTCCTGTATTATTTCAGTTTGCTTATATGCGCATGTGTGAACAAGAGAATGTTTGTGTTTAGGACTGTAGGAATCCTTTGACAGTGACTCAGGGCGATGAAGGAGGGTCAGCCTTCAGTGGGGCTCTTCTCTCTCAGTGGTTTCTTATGTTGTTGTGTGTCCAGGGATGATCAGACATCTGCCATGGAATGGACAGAGTGACCCAGGAGTTTCCAGTGGGACAGGCAGGAGTCCCAGCAGACGAAAAAAGGGTCTGGGCCAGTGTCCCCAGGTCTTGCCAGCTCTCCAGTGGGGGATGAGTGAGTGAGGGGCAGGGACAGAAGCCAGTTCCATTACCATTTGGAAGTTTCAGCACAAGGAATCATGAAACTGTGCAAAAGGAGGTTCCCCGCTGACCATCATGCAGAGAAAACATTTTGGAAGGTTGCACAATTTTTAATTGCCCCCTGGGATTGGTTTGTGGGGGAAGGGTGTTTTGGGAGAGAGTGTGGGACTCGTACATTTTAAATAAGCCTGTATTATTTTTATGAAAAGATATAAGATGAAAGGAAAAAATGCAGAGATCACCCCCTTAGATGTTGCCACCTTGACTTAGGGTACCCATGAGAGAGGCGAAGAGATACTGACGAACACCATGGAATGGCAGCCTTGATGGTAACTAGTTCAGCCTCTGTTGTGAGCTCTTGATTGTTAATAAGGTCTTCATCACCTACTCAGCCAGCACTTCCCAGCCATCGTGTGCGTGTGCTGGGCGTATCCCTGACCTCATGTACCCCTCACTGTGACCCCACAGGCAAACCTGATTCGCTTCACACAGGTCAGGACACAGGTCAAGGGCGGAGCTGCTGGTCTCTCTAGAGCCTGGGCCTCCAGATTTGAAACCTGGTCTTCTTTCTACCACATTATGGCCACCCAGTGACTTTATTACTTGAATTTACAAAAACGGCTTAAAATCTATTTATTTTGCATGGCAATGGGAACACATCAGGTAAGACTGCCCCATATGAAGCTTGGTGTCCCATGATTGCACCTCAGGACATCAGCAGTTTTTTCTGTCAAGTTAGTGCATTAATTCCTCTCACGAGCTCCAAAGTTAAAGCCAAATGATTGTTTTTCCAGCTCATCATTTCACCACCTGTGCCTTACAGAGGCTGTTGAGGGACAGCGGCCTCACACTGTCCCTTGGGTGAGTTGCGTGCCTTTCACCACATGCCCCTGTGTCCTCTTTGCAGATCACCCCGGAGTACCTGCAGAGTGTCTGCATCCGCCTCTTCAGTAACCAGATGCGGCAGAGCCTGGCGCACAGCGTGGACTTCACGAGGCCCGGGACGGTGAGGCTCTGCCTGGGCGGAGCACCGCTGCTCTGGCCCCTCAATTTAAAATGAATGTAACTGAAGAAAATGAATGTGCGTGAGAAAATCTCATTTAAGAGGCTGAATCGCAGCTGGCTGTGGAGGTCTAGAAACAGTACTGGGGACGGAGCCCAGGGCTTCAGGAAGGGCAGGCAAGTGCTCTGGAACTGAGCTGCGGCCCCGCAGGAAGTTGTCTTTGAGGAGAGTGTAGCCTCTGGGGGCTGGAGTGGAGAGGCATGTTGTGATCTGCTGGGGGCAGCTGCTCCCAGGGCCCTGAGGCCTGGGAATCGGTAGGAAAGGAAGGAAGGAAGCCTCATTCTCTCCTTTAAAGAACTGCCATTTGGGGTTGTGTGGTCTAAGGCAGGGACTCTTTCTTTTCCTTTAACTTTTGCTTGGAATAATCACAGATTTACAGGAAAGGTACAAAAGTAGCACAGAGGAGATGGGTATACCCTTCACCCCCAGCAACTGCTAGCTTTATCCCATTTGCTTGTTCTCTTTCTCTTTCTACACACACACACACACACACACACACACACAAACACACACACACAGTTTTCTGAACCATTGAAGGACCAATTGCATATATTACGGCCCTTTCCTGCAAAATACTTCAGAGTGTATTTTTTAAATTTATTTTTTAACAACTACAGAAGAATTGTGTATGTTTATAAGGTTAGTGTGTATCTCTTAAGATTAAGAATATTCTCCTAGGGGACGGGAGGTGTAGCTCAGTGGTAGAGCACTTGCCTAGCACTCCTGAGACCCTGGGTCCAATCCCAGCACCTCATAAAAAGAAAACAACCCCATGATTACAACTTCAGTAAGTTTGACATCCATGTGGCCTCCTGTCTAACCTGTCCATTTTCCGTTTGGTCAGTGGAGCCAGTCAGGCCCTCTATAGTGCTTCCCCTGCCCCAGTGGCCCGGGGTCAGGTGTGGCATTGAGTTCTCAGGGCTCCTAAGGAGTTTAGACGGCATGTCCAGTGATTGCACTAGTAGGATTTAGGATTAGGAAGGAGAAGAATGTTACTTGCTTTTTTATCTTTTAAGGGGATAAATTTATTTTAGGGTCAAACAAAATGCCACCAATTTCAGCAAAAACAACTGGCTTCCTTTTAGAGTGGTCCCAGGCCTGCTCCTCCTCGGGTGCTCTGTCACACTGAGGTGTCCCAGCCGATGGCACTCTGTAAAGGCACTTGCTGAGTCCATGGGAAGCCCTTTGGTGCCTGGTAGTTTACCACCTTTGATACTTGTCTTTGGATCTGGCTGTTAACATGAGCCTGGGCTTCTCTAACTTGCTTTAATTTTGAAAGTTCGGAAGAACCCAGGAAAAACCCCTCTTCATCCCCTTCTGAGTTCCAAACCACTGAAAAACATGACAGAAGAATGGAGGCAACAGAGCCGAAAGTGTCACAGTCACTACGGACAGGGTTCTGTGGGAGAACGCGGAGTGGATGTTTTTGTGGTTGTTCTTTTTAGATATACGTGACGGTAGAGTGTATTTTGACATTTAAACATACATGGAGTATAACGTATTCTATAGGATTCATTCTTGTGGTTGTACATGATGTGGAGTTACCCTGGTCGTGTATTCATATATAAGGTTAGGAAACTTATATCCGATTTATCCTCCTGTTTTCCTACCCCCATCCATCTCCCTTCCCATCTTCCCCCTTTGTCTAATCCAGTGGACTTCGATTTTTCCCCCTCCCACCCTCCCTCATTGTAGATTCGCATTGTGGGGTTGATTGATAGGGAGGTGGGTTTCCTTCTCCGAACTGCGGATTTTTGGAAGCATGGTCACCGAGTCCTGGACACCTCTGCCAACCCAGGGCCACTGCTGTGACCACCATGCCCCCATGTGGGAGCAGCATGGAGGAGCTGCGCTGACTGTGCCCTCGCTGGCTGGCTTGCTGCAGGAGACAGGAGAGGATGGTCAGGCGGTGTGTGCCCAGATCCACCCAGTCCTACAAATGCAGGGAGTCTGCCCTCTCATCAGAAAGAGAAGCTGTCACTGGCCAAGTGCCCCATAACCACCCTGGATGGAACCACCAGGGAGGGAAGGTGTGTGCTCCTGCCCTCCTGCAGTCCAAAACGCCTCCACGGTCAGAACTGGCAGGTGACTCTAGGTGCTCCCAGAAGGCTGAAAAATGCTGGGATTCAGTTTTGGATGTTGAGAATTCTCCCAGGGAGCCTCCACTAGTTCAACCCTGCATGCCATTGCCCAGCCTCGGGTTTATCTGCCCCTCATCCTTATCAGGCTTAAAAACTGGGCTACAGAGGAACCAGATTTTGTATTATCAGCAATCTAGTGAAAAGAAGTAGGTGTTTTCCCTTAGGGCATAGAGATTAGGAAAACAAAAAGCTTCTAAGACTTCCTCGGCAGACACATCTGCCAACAGCAGACTGAACTACGTGGTCTCATAAGATTATCACCTGGTGACCTCGGAGCCATCTTAGATTGTGTAAGGACACTCTGTGATGTTTGCACATGACAAATCATCTAATGACACATTTCTCAGAATGTATCCCCGTGAGGCAGTGGGGTAGCAACACCTGTAATTCCAGTGACTCAGGAGGCTGAGGCAGAGGATTGCAAGTTTGAGGCCAGCCTAGGCAACTTAGGCTGCCCTAAGCAACTTAGTAAGACCCTGTCTCACAATAAAAAATAAAAAGGGCTGGGGATAGGGCTCAGTGGTTAAGCACGCTTGGGTCCAAGGCCCAGTAATGGGGGGACAAAGGAGTGTATCCCTGTTATTAAGCAGCACTTAACCGTAATTGTTAAGACTACACAAGTCACACAACGCAACCTACGTTCAAGGGGAGCCTGATGCTAGACCAGGCCTGGCTGACCTGCTTCTGGGTCAGGCTTCATGATTCATACGCAGCTGAGCAGCTCACGGAGCTCCTTGCTCCCATCTGGTGAAAGTCGGCCCTAGACCAAGGCATAGGGTTAGGACTATGCAGGTGTGTTCCCTGGAGCACATCCACTCACCAGTGAAAGGAGCAGCACACAGACCCTTCCTTCCTTCATTCACCCGTATCTCAGCCTCTCCGTTGCTAACCCTGTTGCTGCGGATGTATGCATCTCGTAAACCTTATCAGTTAATGTACTAGGCATATAATTAGGGTTACATATTAAGGTTTCATCACACTTATTCTACAATGTTTTCTCTAACAACACACTTTTGAGAGTTTTAGAGCGTGTGCACATTTCCCTTTTAGAGCTTCAGCTTGAGAACATGGT
>JAJEJO010003144.1:0-183715 GCA_020662805.1 Glaucomys volans
GACAAAATGACAGATTATAATATAGTATTTGAAGGTGTGCTGGTTTCAAAACACACTTTGGGGTTAGTCTTACTAGTTTCTAAACTGCCTGGTGGGGAAATTATTCTTACAAGTGCTCGAGGGATAAAACTCAATGAAAAACCCCCAAAATCAACAATCTACATCTAGGTGCAGGATGACAGAAATGACCATGTCCACCACAAGACAACACAAGAACGTTCACAGAAGCCCTCTGCTTAAGCGCCCATACAACCCAAATGTCCACCGAGAACAAGAAGTTGTGCTGTAGTTATACAATGGAACATGATACAGAGTCAAAGGAAATTATAGCAATATCCACCATGGAGTCTCATAGGGATGATATGAAGTGAAAGAAGTCAGACACTAGAAGGTGCCCATCATGGGATCATGAAGGCAGGAACATAGAAGTTGCGGGGAAAGGAGTGAGGGAGATTTCTGGAGGTGGAATGTTCTCTGTCATGATCTGGGTGGTGGTTATGTGGCGGGTGCATCTTGTAAAGATCCATCACTTATAGTGTGTGTCCTTTACCAGATGTAAGACGTATTTCAGGGACAGAAGAAGAAACAGCAATATTCAAGGACATATAATTGGGAATTGAACTTGGGCCCAGCCAGTGGTCCCAGGGTCTCCAAGGGTGCCCCAGTGGAAACCTCCCACAGCTGTTCCCAAGCTGGTGCTGATGCAGTGCATGACCTTGACCTATCAGGAATAGATGGGGTGCACACACTACTGGGAATTCGTACCTGGCCATCTCTGTCACATTCTTGGCATCCTTCTGCCGGGTGGCTTTTCCTGACCACTGATCCAGTCATATTTTGTGAACAGGTTCCCAGTAGGCATGTAGCTTTGCCTTAACCCTGGGCCCATTGCTGGGGGTAGTGAGAACAGGCTTTTTTCCTGCCAGAATCTTTGTCCCCAGGCAGCTGAAGCCCATTTTTCATGGGGCATAGGATGGACTGATCTTGCTGAACCACACTGATAGGTAGGTCCCCTACCTAGGAGACCAGTCATGGGGCATAGGATGGACTGATCTTGCTGAACCACACTGATAGGTAGGTCCCCTACCTAGGAGAATCCGCATGAGTCGAGCCTCTTGCTGACATGTCCACTTCAGGCCTCTCTGAGGCCTCTTTGAGATTCTACACCTCTGAGAAGCAGTCTCCATTCACCTGCGTGCTGATCCAAGCTTCCTGTTAGTACCCATGGGGTCATGTCAGCGAGGGCCCAGCATGTAGCACACGGCCCCAACCCAGGTGGGACAACTGACCTCCACTGACTGCTTAATTTCTGATATTCCCGTATCAGACCCAATACTAAAGAAATCACAGATCTTTCTCTAAGTACCATGAAACCCAGTGCACACGATGACACCTATATTAGCACTTTTTTGTGCCCTTTGTGGTGGCATTTCTTTGGAGAGGAAAAGCTGCTGAGCACCTTCCCATTGACGGCTGATGTTCCGAGGCCCTGTGAGGAAGGGAGAAAGCAGAAGATAAAGGGGTAACGCCTATGAGACCGTCAGCCGGAATGGTTCACCACACGAGAATTATTTCAAACATGTTCGATCTGCTTCTATAATTTCGTTATTCATGAGGCTGAAAGGGAATGAGAGAGTAAAGTAAACACAGCCACTTACCAGACGGATGGCACACACAAAGAGAAACGCAGCCACCAAACGCAGTGAGGAGCAGAGCATTATAGGCAGAAAAATTACATCTGGATTATTCCACTTAAATAGAAGGAACATGAATCAGACCGAGGGGCTCATAGCAATGTGCACTGGAGCGATAATGAACAGACCACCCGACTGTCCTCTGCCTTCCTCACTGAACCAAATCCCTGGCTGCTTCTGTGACTCGGAGAAGTCCCAGGAGCCCGTTATGGTCCCGCCTCTGCTGCCCAGGCCTGTCCAGTGCTGCCCAGTGCAGCCCAGTCCACGGTGGTCTTACTCCTGGCTGCTGCGTGTTGCTGCTTGTTTCCTTGTTAACTTTGACCATGGCTCTGCTCAACTTCTGTCTCAGACCACAAGCCTTTGAAGGTCCTCCCATCTAATGTTTCTTGTATTTTCCTCAGGGCTTTAGGCCAAATGCAGCAGGTCACATGTATTTATATACTCCAACACAACCATGTGTTTGTTGGTTGGTTGATTTCAAGTGCTGTGATTAAGTTTTTTCTGCCATTTGGACAGCGATCAGGAATCCTACATGCCTGGCACTTTTGGGGGGCAGATGGTTACTTACTGCAGAACCACCCAAAATAGGATCCAGTATGGCCAAATACCCATTTATAGCAGCCGTTTCTCCTAAAATACCTCTAATAGATTGATTAAAAAACAATGCAGGGGCTGGGGCTGGGGCTGGGGCTCAGTGGTAGAGTGCTTGCCTAGCACACCTGAGGCACTGGGTTCGATCCCCAGCACCACATTAAAAAAATAAACAAAATAAAGGTTAAAAAAAACATGCAAAAGTTTCAAACATTTTAAATAGTAAACATTTAGTTTCTCCCATTAGGTATATTCAAAAGTCATTGAAGTTGACTTCAATGAGCTTCAAAGAGCTGATGACCATATAACCCTGAATATGTGCATACAGAAACGGGTCTATTGGTCCACTCATCAGCTATTGTGTTTGAATGCCTCAGTTTCCTTTGAGGAATTAACACAGAGGTGGCACTATACGCACACCATGGTCTAATATCATTGTCAATCAAAAATGTCCCATTTTCCTTCTAGCCTATAGGTGCTGATGTTGCCTCATCCACTCTTGAACTTGAGTGTTGGCGTGACTGGGAGGAAATGGTCCAGGGCATTGGTTAAGCTCCAGACGTGAGTCACACCCCATGGTCCTGTCCTGCATCTAAGGTGGTGAGTGTGGAATCTTTGTGTCTGCCCTTCTTTATCCATAAAATGACAACATTGAACCAATATTAAAGCATGCTTGAAGAAGTAGTTAATACATGTAATATGTGACCTTTGATTGATGACTGGCTCACACTAAGTATAACATATTTGTTGAAGAAATAAACATAAAATAAATTTAATTCCCACAACAAAGCATCGTGGTAGGTACATTCAAGTACCTCTACCAAGAATAGTTAAAATCCAGCTGGTTCATTAGTTTTCTCTCATCAGATTTATATACAAGGGATATTGCCAAGCAATCTTCTCTAACCCTTGGTGACAATTATTTATACAGCCTAGCAGTTTCAATTATTTGTTTTGAATAAATAAATATAATTATATCCACCTTCAAGGCTCCAAGAAGCATTTTCCAACTCGAAGAGTGAAAAGATACACCGACAATTTTTTTTTTAACATGATACTAAGCCAGTTTCACACTTGGCAAGGGAGAAGCTTAATAAAATGGGGAGATGTCTTAAAATATTAATTATGCATTTCCAAGTTTCATAAATTTTTTAATTTTCTGAAAGGCGATAATAACAAGAACCTGTAATGACTCAAGGGAAACAATGGTGCATTTGCATTTTGTTAGTTAAAGTAAGTACAGTAACACTGGAGTTATCTGATTGCCACTAGAAATGACCATTTGATGTGCGAAATTTTTTTTCAAACCATTTGTGTCTTAGTCCTTCAATGGTAAAAACATTGATCATTTTAACTTTTAAAAAATGGTGTGAATATATAGCCAATTTATTACCTTTTATTGAGATCATACTAGAGAATGTAAAGTTGCTGAATGTGATGTTAGTTTTTTTCTGTAAAACAAGGATCAACGTTTGCTTCACTCAGGGAGTTATAGTAATGTGCTCAGAGACCTCCAGGCATGGATGAATTCGGCCCCCACCTCAGTGAATGGCCCCACTGTTAATGACACATGCAATACTGTTGGGATTTTATATTTTAATTATCTCATGGAGTTCTGTGTGACTGCTAGGTGTCACTTGTGAGGTACCAGCTATTGCAAACAATTGGAAATAGTTTCTGGGATTAAGAAAAAGTAGATCAATCATGCTTTTTAAGAGTCTGTACCATCTACTCAACAAGAGCAGGTGCTACTGGTGATCCAAACACTGGGGGATAAAGGAGAAGCAGAGGCCAGGGGTCTCTGGGAACTTTCTCTTCTCTCTCTGAGGTTAGAGTAAGTTGAAGATGGAGCCTGCCCCAGAGTGGGGGGGTCTGATGGATTCAGGGGAGTGTTTCAGGAGAGAATATCCACCAGATAGGCTCAGGGCAGTTCTGCTCGTGATTGCTCCTGAAGAACCCTGGGCTGCTGTCCTCACATAACTTGGCAGTGTACCATAAATAAACTAAGCCAATATGGTGGCGTGTGGGCTTTCCATCCTTGACCCTAGTGCCATCAGTGACACAACTGTGCCTGATGTCCTTGGCCTTAGCTTGGGATAAACCAGGTACATTCTGGTTTGGATGAAGTCACTTTTTTTTCTGACCCAAATCACAGGCGTCCACCTGTCTTGGGGTTTAGTACGTATGTCCAATGGATTGTGCCCGGTGCCATCCTGGAACCCTGGATGTATCTGCCTCTTTGCTCAGTCTCTTGGCATCTTGTGGCCCCTTCTCAAACACCCAGACTGGGTTTTTTCAGTACAGTGTCCCTCCAAATTTCATGTGTTGGAAATTTAATCTCCAAACTCATGTGTGAATGATATTTGGAGGTGGGTCTTATTAGGATTAGCTGAAGCTGTAGGGTGGGGACTTCATAATGGAATCGGTGACTTCATAAAAAGAGGAACAGAGACCTATGATTGGGCACTTGCTCTGTCTCGCCATGTGACTCCCTTGACCATGTTGTGATGCTCACGGAGGCCCCAGTAGATGCCACCAAGAAGCTGGTATCAAGCTCTTGGACTTTCCAGCCTTTAAACCACGATGCCAATAAACTTCTATTCTTTATAAATTGTGTGGGCTCAGGAGGTTTGTTAGAGCGACAGAAGGTGGACTGAGACATTTCATCTGGAAGGGAGTCCAAACTATTTTAAACGGTTAAGCTATTTTCACCAAAAAGAATAGCCTTGCCTAGAAAACTAAAATTCTGGCAACCTTCACAACACAGCTGCTCCCAAGGCTACTCTTTGATTAGGTTGAGTTTTTAAAGTTAAAAGCAGTGATGCCTCTGAGTTGGAGAAGAAAAACAAATAGTGGGTAAATGGAAAGGAATCTAAGCACTCTGAAGAAAATTGTGAGCAACTAACAGTGTTACGTCTCGTTCACGGTGTTTAGTGAGCATCACCAGCCTGGCTTGACCATTGCTTTGGGATGCTTGACCATGGGCTTCCTCCTGTCTCGTGCACTCGTTCCTGGCTTTTCCTGTGCTTTAGAACTAAGCATGACAGGTCAGGAGCCCACAGACGCTGCTTGTGTCTGGGAAGGAGTCTTGCATTGATGAACAAGAGCAGGCACCTCTTGAGGAGAAATGTAAATACATGGAGTTGATACTAATGTGCACTTTTATTGGTGCACATTATGGTCTATCCTTGTGTCTGAGCCAATAACTTCCTAACGCCCCCCACTGACTGCTAAGCTTTTAGCAAGAGGCAACTGCGTAGGCTAGAATCATCCAGAAATCTTGTCTCTCTCCATCCCTTTAAGGAAACGTGGGCAACACATTTTCGTAAGGGAAGACTTTAGCCAATTCTATTCCAGGCATCTGCTTCAGTGACCCTCTCAGAGTTTCATGATGAAGTAACTTTGCCTGGTATTGAAATCCAATTAACTATTATGATAAGGCCGATCGCTAACATATGCTGAGCATTCATGGGGTAGCAGATGCTGCTCTGAGAACCTTTGAGTTCTCTAATGTCTCTGTGATGCTTGTGTTATCTGTCCCAGAGCAGAAAGCAGCTTGGGTGAGGAGGCGGCAAGGCCCAGGGCCACCCTCTTATCACAGATGTATAGTGCACCTCCATCAGCCTATCAGGAAGCAGTGTGTCTCAAAGCTCAACAAGTCTAAAATAGAGATGGGAACACAACTGTGAGCCCAAACTTCTGGGGTGAGGGAGGGGGGATTGCAGAGTGCATTAAAACTCATGCCCTTAGCTCCACATACCGGGGACCTTCCCAGGGTGGAATCTCATCCTTGGCCTCAGTGGGGCTTGCAAGGTGAGGTGGACTATGAAGTTGCTCCACTGAGGACAGGGACAGCATGCAGAGTGGAAGAAGCCAGTCACAAAAGAGCACATATTGTGTGATTCCCTTTATATGCAATGTCCAGAGGAGGCTGATCCAGAGGAAAAGGAAGTAGATCAGTGGGTGCCAGGGTCTGGAGGGAGCAGGTGGGAGGATATGGGAAGCGTTGGGGTGAGGGTCCCTGTTTGTTCTAGAACATGAAAATGTTTAAAATTGGTTGTGATGATAGTTGTCCAATCTGTGAACACATTAAGAACCACTGAGCCACACTTTAGATGGGAGAATTGTATGGTATTGAATTCTATCTTAGTTAAGTTGTTATTAATAATAATAATAATAACAATAATAATAAACCCTGAAGGTTTGAATCTGGTCCCAACTGACTTAGGGCAAGAGAAGAGGTGGCACAAGAGGCCTCAGGCACATGTGGGTTTCATAAAATTCACTTATTAGAGGAGGAAATGGCTGATTAATTAAATTTATATAAATAATTCATGTTGATCATAAAAAATTTAAAGCACCCATAACCTTGACACTTAGAAATAACCATTGTTAATATTTTAGGTTTTGCCCTTGAGGATATTTTTCTATGCATATATAAGTTACATAGAGAACCCGGATCACACTGTCTCTGCGATGCTGTAATTTGCTTTCTTCACTAAACAGTGCTCCATCATGGTGGCTCCCAAGTGCAACACCTGGACCATCAGCATCCCCTCACCTGGGCATGTCTTAGACCCCCGCACATTCCACAGCAGCATTCCAGCAACTAGGCTGGAATCTCAGGGATGGGGCCAGAACTCCGGCTGTAAGAATTCCTGCAGGTGATACTGATGCATGCTAACATTTGAGAACCAATGCTTCCATGACCATATTTGTTTTTAAATACACAGAGAATTTTGCCATAATTTTAATGGTTTTGCCATAATTTTTAATAATTAATATCTTAATTTTTGGCTTTTATAAGTATGCTGTAAAGATCATCTTTGTTTTATCCTTGTGCACTAGCTTAGTTATTTCCTCAGTTTGATTTCAGAAGTGTAATTTACTGGGTCAAAGTCTAAAGTTTTAGAAACTTCCAAATTGTCCTCTAAAAGACCATTTTATGGCTGGGTTATAGTGCTTGCCTAATATCTATGAAGCCCTGGGTTCAATCATCAGCACTGCAAAAACAACAGCAAAAATAATGTACATTTCTACTTACAATATGTGAGAATGCATCTGTATTGCCCCACATATCTTTTTATTGTTTGCTCTATTTAGTTGTACTTGACAACAGAGTGCATTTTGATTCATTGTACACAAATGGAGCACAACTTTTCATTTCTCTGGTTGTACATGGTGTAGAGTCATGCCATTCCTGCAATTATACTTGTACACAGGGTAATGATGTTTGTCTCATTCCATCATCTTTCCTACCCTGGGGCTCCCTCCCCTCCCCTCATTTCCCTCTACAAGATCCAATGTTCCTCCATCTTCCCTTACAGCCCCCACCCCAATATGTATCAGCATCCACTTAACAGAGAAAACATTCGGCCTTTGATTTTTGGGGGATTGGCTTATCTTACTTAGCATGATATTCTCCAACTCCATCCATTTACCTACAAATGCCATGATTTTATTCTTCTTTATTTGCCCCACATATTTGACAATAATGAAGATGATGATGATTTAAATGATGATGATGATGATTGGGAATTGAACCCAAGGGTGCTTAACAACTGAGCCACATTCCTAGACCTTTTGTTTTGTATTTTGAGATAGGGTCTCATTAAATTTCTTGGGGCCTCACTAAGTTGCTGAGACTAGCTTTGAACTTGTGATCCTCTGCCTCAGTCTCCTGAGTCTCTGGGACTATAGGTGTGCACCACCACACCCAATTTATTTTTTAAAATCTATAATAATATAATAAGTAAATAGGGTGGACCATTATGTTCAGCTTATACTTTTTGATACTAGTGATCTTGAATGTTTGCATGTAGCTGTTGACTGTTTCCTCATTGAATTTTGTTTGTGTCCTTTACCCAAATTTCTATCTGATATTTCTGATGAAATTTAATATTTTTTAAGTAGTAAGGACACTAATTCCTTGAATATCATGTCTATTGAAAATACATTCTCTGGAACATTTGCCTTTTAACTTTATTGGGTTTTCCCACCATTTAGAAGTTGTAATTTCTAATGTTATAAAATTTTGCTCTGGTGCCATTCTTAGGCAATTCCTATCAAATAGTATATAAATATTTATGTCTTTTTACATTAATTTTTTAAGCACATATGAAATTTATATTGTAGAAAGTTGTCTGTATTTTTCAAAATAGTTATCCCTATTTTTTTTTATTGAGTAGTCCTAGCTTTTCAGCTTGATTTGAAATCCCAACTATATGTGGTCTATCAAAATTTCTTATATGCTTGGATCTACTTCCAGATTCCATAGTTTATGTGATTCATCTGTCTCTTTTGGATCTTGTTTTAATTATCAGACTTTTAGTACATTTTAATAGTTGAAAGGTAGATACTCTCTCAATGGCCTTTCCCCTTCCGACTCCCCTGCCCCTGATTATTCTCACATACATAATCTTCAAATAAACTTCAGTCAAGTTTGAAAAAAGTGTGTTGGAATTTTAACTGGGATTGCATTCAGTTTATAGCAGGATTTCTCAGTATGACCATCTTCCCATCCTGGAACATGATGTGACTTTTATAATCATTCACATACCCTTGTGTTCCTGCGTAGGACTGTGTGGCTCTATTCATAGGGTGGAGTCACTTATTGAGAGATCCATTTCTAGGCACCAATCTTTATGGATGATCCAAAGCACACATTTCCTGAAGCATTATAGGCACATTATTGATTTTTGTGAGTTGATTTTATAACCATCCACCTCATTGAAGCTTCACATTATTTCTGATATTTCCTCATGAGCTTTCCAAGCAGATAGTTATATCATTTAAAAATAATGATGGCTTCTGTCTGTAGTTCCCAACAGTTATTCCTATTTAATTTTCTCTTCTATTGTTTTAGCTGGTGCTTTTAGAAGATGTTCAGCAGCCCAAGTGGGTGGACAGCCTTGCTTTGTCCCTGTCTTTTAACATGAGTGTTTCCATGTCTCACTGTTAATCATTAGGTTGGATGTTGTTTGGGAAAAAGCATCCCTGTGCACACACGTAAACACACATAGACAGACATACAAATACAGCCGCCCACCCGTCGATCTGTTAGTAGCTCATGTTCCTGGTTTATTCAGAGTTAGCTCTGGGTTGTATTTTTTAATGTGGACATTATATTTTATCAAAGGTCCTTTCAGGATCGATCTATCAAGATGATAATGTTTCCTCATTGCCCTATTTTACAATTATTTTTAATTCAACATTTGCCTAACTAGCATCTGTTCTATGACTAATCATTTTATTTAAAATATGGGGACACAAAGATAAACTAGAAAAACCAGGTTGTTTGGTTTCTCAGCTCTTAGCAAGTTAGAAGGCACCAAGGGGAAAGGAGGGTGACTGGGCGGAGGCAGGCGAGGTCATTCAGAGGTGGCCGGGAAATGCCAAAGAGCCACACAGAGCTTGTCTCTGCGGTTCACACACCAGCCACTCCTGGGGGATCTCCTACCAACAGAGTAGCAATCTATGACCGGGCACATTGAATCTGTGTGTGTGTATGTGTGTGTTTGTCTGTCTGTCTTGTTGGGGGACAGGAGGGCAAATTAGGCTCCTAGGCAGATGAACATAGTAGCTAAAATGACACCACTGGTTAACTGAGTCACGGCCTTAACTTTGCCTCAGTGGATGTCGGTAGCTCATTATATAAAGCCGGGTGCTCAGTGATATTGCTAATATTCTTACTATCAGCATGATCCATATTTAAAACTGCCACTTCTGGCAGGTAAAATATGGCCAAATATCAGCAATATCTTACCACCCAACCTAGCACTATTATTAATAATTACCATTTGTTTGCTGTCATATGCCAGCGTCTGTTGCGGTATTTCCCACAGTTGTCTAAGTTCATTTGCATAACATCTCCATGAAGTGGGAACTATTCATCCCAATCTACAGGTGGGAAAATTGAGCCCAGAGAAGTTGAGGAAGCTGTTTTAAATCACACAGCTAGTAAGTGGCAGAGGAGGCAGACTCAGGTCAAACTGAATTCAAATCTCAGGCTTTTTCTTTGATAACAGGACTGTCTTGGGACTGTTTCATATGCTCTTTTTAAAAAATTTTTTTCTAACCACCGAGCCAAGCCAGGGATGAAGACTGTTGAGCTCTCAGTTCAGCAGAACAGGGTTCTCAAAATATGGTCTGCAGACTGATGGCCCCACCTGGGAATTTGTGGGAAACACAAATCTTGGGGTCCCCAGACCTACTGGATCAGGGACAGGCAGTTATCTGTGTGATGTGGGTGCTCCAGGTGACGGTGAGAAGACCTGTCCTGTACTGAGCCCTCACTAGGTTCCAGACCTGAGCTGTCTCACTGCGCCGCAAGGTGGGGTGATGGTGACCTTAATGCTTAGTCGGCAGAAGCCACAGCCTGAGGGAGGGTAAACAGATTGCCTGAGGCTCTGCCAAGAGCAGAGGTGGCTGTGGGTTTGAGCCTGCTGAGGTCCTGTCGCTAGAGAGCCAGAACCACTGCAGCCCCACTCCACTCAGCATCGTGACGTCCAGGAGTCTCCACTAAAGGGTGGAAGGACAAGCGATCCCATGCAGTAGTGCAGGGCCTTGGAGGGGATGAGGCAGCCCTTCTGCCACGGGCATCCCTGGCGAGGGGAGGAGAGGGAGCCGGAGTCTTGCTATGAAAGTTCCCGTCGGGGGCTGGGCCGCTTCAGATAAAGCGCCCTTGTTTTCCAGCGCAGGCCGATGCCTTGGTCCAGACGCTTCGGTGACTGCACCTCATCTGCAGAACGCCCGGTGCGAGCCGGGGGCTTTGTATGTCGAGGGTCTTACCAGGGATTATCTGAGGCAAGAATAATGGCGATATTGTTTGCTGAGCCAAGGTGGAAAACCAGACCCTGGTGGAGGATTTATTTTTCTGCCACAAAGCGGATGCGGGCTCTTCAAAAGTTCACTGACTGTGGCGCTAAGTCTCCCGCGTGGAAACTCCTGGATGACAAGGGCAGGCCCGGCTAATGCCGTGCTCACCCCTCTATCGCCAGGCATCCAATTCCCTGCGAATTTTGCAATATAGGGACAGTAATGGAAAGCAAAATGATCTCTAAATAATGGTTTAAGATGGCTACTTGATAAAGGGCCCTGCAATAATTATGATCAATGGAGCATGGATTCAATATATATTGCCCATTTAGATGCACCAGATTAGCTTAACAGCTTTCTTTAATGTTCTCAGTATTTTGTGTGTGTGTGTGTGTGTGTGTGTGTGTGTGTGTGTGTGTGTAGAGAGAGAGCGGCAGAGAGAGAGAGGAAGGAAAAGGAACCGAGTGAAGGGAGGGAGACAGGAGCTGCCCCACGCTGCTTGGACGGTTCCTCTGGTTCACATTGATCCTTGTGGAGGAGGAGACAGCGCCCAGGAGAGGAAATTGGGCTTCAGAAGTCGTGTGATCCATCACCAAGAGAAAGCACTCAGCATCACGTGTGGCAGACAGGGCCTTTGTCAGGGGAGGCGGGGGCAGGGGAAAGGGCGGAGGAGAGACACCTGATAGGAGTTTAGCCGTTTTGCAGAGGGCACTTTGTGGATGATGATTTGGTGTAATCATGGAAATTAGGCATGCAGGCTGCCGGCCAGAAGAATCCCTCACCATGCCAGAGACAGATGCCGAAAACTAAGTGAGCCGACAGCGCTGGTCTGGGAAAGCTAGGCGAACCCTGGAAATGTGCTTCACCAGGAGGTGGGGGGATGATTTACTCGACGTTGTCCTAGACCTCTCCTCCCCAGTCCCCCGAGGAGGGAAATTCTCCATGACAACCTGTCTAGAAATCTGGGTCTGTTCCTACCTTTCACGTTCCTGGGCTGATCCCAGGTAACACACGGGGTCTGTGATCAGCGTGGAATGATGAGGGTGACGTGCCATATGGGCTGAATTTCTTGGGCTAATGGGGATAAAATGATTGCAGTATTAGTCCTGCCTTGCTTTGATTTGTCAGTTAACATAATGGTCCCTTCTTCACCTTTTCATGAAAGGACATCAGTAGGAAGTGTCACTGTTCCTTGTGATGAGAAGCCAGCTTTCTAACCAGGTCATTACCACCCATGTCCCTGAAGACTGGCTCACTAGCTCAGTGACTTTCAGGCTGCTGTGGCAGCTGAAGTTTAGATGATAAAAATGGCAACAAATGTTTATTGAGCATTTACTAGGTACTTACTATGAGCATTTATTATATGCTTACTGTGCCTCTCAAATTGCCATATGCACAAATCACCTGGGATGCTCATTAAATAAATGCAGATTCTGGTTCAGTAAGTCTGGGATGGGACCCCAGGGACCATGTTTCTAGTGGGGTCTCGGGTGGTACCAGTGCTGGTAGAAGCAGACCTCACCTTGAGCAACCAGGGTTCTGAGCCAAATTTCATTTGATTCTTAGGTGAACCTCATGAGGGGGCACTTTGTTTAGTCCTGTTTTACAGAGGAAGAAACCAATGGAAGTTTAAGGAGGTCACGTGTCTGCAGAATGACTCACAGCTCTTAATGGCAGATCTGAGATTCCAAACTTGTCACTGCCTCCTTACATCCTCTTTCTCCTCGGCAGCAATCACGGGGACACAGGTAGCATGGAGCATTGTCGAGTCACATGCTGGAGCAGCCTGGATTCTGAGTGACTATTTGGAAGAGAGACACTCTGCAGAGTCCCCCAACCCAGAAGACTTGGGCCACACATAAGCCACGGAGATGCTGGGGCTTGTCTGCTGAGGCCCCTGGCTGCAGTATCCTGACACCCACCGTCAGGCTCTTGGCCCCTGGGTTGCGTTGTTGAGTATTCAATGCCCACTCACTGCTGGTCACCAGGCATCCAGACATGTCCAGAGCATTGAATTGTGAAGTCGCTGTCCTCATGGGGCCATGAAGCAGAGATCAGCCAGGCCCCTCCAGCGGTCCTGGGAGAAGGGAAGGTGACACCTTCCAAGTGGTAAAGCTGGGGCTCACGGCTGCACCCAGGGCTCATCAACACCTCAGACCAATTTTCAAATGCTCCGGGCTTGATTAAACCCCAGGGCAGCTTGCCAAGTGCTTCCTCCCCCACCTTAACTGTTTAGATTGTGTAGAATTCGAGTAAAATTTAGTCCAGATGTTTCTGATTCGTTTAAGTTTAAATCACCAGAAAATGCTCTTAAGTTGCTATTTGATGTTGAAGAGGTTTTTCAAGCATTTTCCCCTTCTTAATAGGAGAGGTCACATTTTGGAGGGGCAAGGAGCCCCATGCACCTTCAGGTTTTCTCTGATTTGATTTGAAAACCCAGTTTTGTGAAATCTGAGTCAGAACTCAAGTTCACTTTGACCTCCTTTTCAAATCCCTACCAGGACCATCTCACAGGGGGCGCTGGAGTAGGGTACCCACAGTTGATATCAGGGATTCTTGTCTGAAAAGCTCACCCCCAGGCTTGGCCTTCTCACCCTGTGTTTTGGTGGGAGCTGGCAAGTGGCCGCTCCCTTTCTGAACTGCAGGAGAAGCAGTCAGAGCAGGTCAGCTTGCTCCCGAGATGTCCCAACTCGTGTTGGCTCAGCTGCTGGAGTCTGTCTGTCAGTCAGTGTCCCGATCTGATAAGTAAGTTCTGCAAAAGTCTAGGCCAGTGGTTTTCAAAGTGGTCCCTGGAACCGCAGCATCAATCTCACCTGGGAATGTAGAAATTTGAATCTTGATCCCATCCCGGAGAGACTGAATTGGAAACCCTGGAGGTGGGGCCAGCGGAGTTATCCTAAACCTTCCAGGTTATTCTGGTGGCCCCCTAAAATTTTGAGATTGGGGGATTAGGCCTTTGGGTGATCCTTGTTCTCCTGTTCAGCAACATGTGCTCCCTGCTTTGCAGGGATTAGTGATTGTCACGTGATCCAAGAGACTCAGGCTGCAGGCTTTGCTGTATTGACACACAGTTGTAAGAGTGGCCTTTGGGATTGAGTTGGAAGGCCAAAGAAATCCCACAAACCCATTGAGTTGATCATTTCCCCTTTAGAATGGACTCCCTCTGAAGGGACAGTGGGTCAACAAGGCTGCAGTCATTTCTCCCCTGCCATTTTGCTGCCGCCATTATTCTGCCTCCCCCCTGCATTTCACAACCCAGATTGTCAGCCCGCGAACTTCCTAGTCAGTCATTGGACCAGATTGTTAGCCTGTGAACTTCCTGGCCAGTCACTGGTTGGATTGTTAGTAGCCTGTGAAACTCCACTTCTTTTTTTTTTTTTTTTTTTTTTTGGTACTGGGGATTTGAACCCAGGGGCACTCCACCATTGAGCCACACCCTCAGCCCTATTTTGTATTTTATTTAGAGACAGGGTCTCACTGAGTTGCTTAGGACCTCGCTAAGTTGCTGAGGCTGGCTTTGAACCCGAGATCCTCCTGCCTCAGCCTCCCAGGTGCTGGGATTACAGGCAAGCACCACCACGCCCTGGCTAAACTCCACTTCTTAAGAGCAGTTCCCCTGCCATTCTCTCCCCCTTCCCCTCCTCCTCCCCCATCCCCCTCCCCCTCCCCCTCCCTTCATGGCAGACACTCTGCTTGTCTACCTAATAAAATCTCTTGTGTGAGTTCCGCGTCCGGAGTGGTTTCTGGATGCCCTCACTTTCCCCTTGCCGCTGTGCGGAGATGGTGTAGATGGAGCCCAGAGGTCTGTTTCTAACAGCAGCACACTGGAGCGAAAATCCTCCTGATGACCACCATCATTTTCTGGAGCTTGGAAACTACAATGTTTCCCCCACTCTGACTTTCATGACGTGCACCTGGAGAGAGGCCTGGATTTGCAGGTGGATGGCCAGGGTCGCCCTTCCTGCCGTGGGTCCCCAAGTCCTGCCTTACCTTTGTCTGACGCTAATTGAGGTGCTGATACATTTGGGTGCTGTCCTAGGGGGATTTGGGAATTAAACTGGAGATCAAGCTCATAACCCTGGTGCCTAACCACAAAGTCACCAGACTAGGGGTCGTCAAGGAACAGTGAATACATGGTCACCAAAGAAATGTTCTATGCCAGCTTTCCCAGAAGGATCAGAGTGGAGGGCAACTGAGGTAAAACGGGGTGAGCATTGCTATAGTTTCATCTAGAATGCCTCCCACTCCGAGGTCTATAGATTAAAGCCTTAGAACTTGGCTTCGTTGTGTTAGGAGAGGGTGACATCTGTAAGAGGCAGGGGCTTAGTGGGAAGTCTTAAGTAGTTAGGGGTTGTACCCTTGAAGGGGATACTGGGCACTCAGCTCCTTCCTCTCTTTTGCTTCCTGGCTGCCATGAGGTGATCAGCTCTATCTTCCCACACACTTGTAGCCATGGTGTGCTACCTCACCACTGCTGCTAAAGTAAACCTTTCTTCTTTTTAAGTTGATTATATCAACTCTTTTATTACAGTAACAGAAAGCTGACTAGTGCAGTTAGTTATGCAGGGCTTCCCAGAGAAAGGAGCACTTGGGTATCAGAGTTCCCATAAGGGTAGGTAGGGGTGGTGCACAGAGGCACAGAGCAAGGAGCAAGAATAGCATGTGTATAAGGCTATTTTAGGTTCAGGAAGCATGAAGGAGTGTGAAACTAGAGACATCAGTGGGTTCAGTTCATGAAGGGTCATGCATGGCATACTAAGTTCCTTAGGCTCCTTAGAATTCTACTTAAACCCCTCTGCCACAAGGCTTATGCTGTCTGTGCCACCTGTCACTCATTCCTCTCCAGCTCCCCCAGCACTGTTGGCTCTTGGGAAGGCAGGGAGGGGCAGTAGAGAGGGTCTGAAGACCTAGGATTAAGTCCTAGCTCAAAGCAGTGAGGATAAGCAGCACCCCATGAGCACCATCCATTGGGGTGCTAGCAGTATTGATGATGTCATCATGACTCTATTTAGTTGCCTGCAAGATGGAGTCTGAACGCCTTCCTCTATCTTTCATGCTTGGACTCTCATTTCATCTCTCTCCTGGTCTTACCATTCACTGCGACAAGACAGATGGCTGTTCCACTGTGTTTCCTTCCACCTTGCTCCCTGACCACATCATCCCTCCAGCCCCTCTCAGAGCAAGTCCCACTTCTGGGAACCTTCCCTGACCACCGTGGCTTACAGCAAACCACCCTTTGGACTTCCAGAACTTCTTGCTCTATGGGACCTGAGGGATCTTCTGTTAATTTGGCACTTGTTAGGGCTCATGGTTTCTCCCTCAGTCTCAGCAAAGCTTGCTCAATGACTCTATGCCCCATTGAGCCACTGGATCCACAGATGGAACCTGGGAGGCTGACCTATGCTGTGGCTTTGGAAAGGATTGTACTAATGCCTCGGTTTTATTTTTCCTGGGAAAATGAACCATAAATCATGAGGTTGTTACTATATTAACCATAAACCAATAGGACTTTTTTGGGGGGAAGTGATTAGTATGGACAGAAGAGTTTTTTGGATCACTATTTCTGGAATGTAAATCAGAACATACAGCTTCTCTGCTTAAAGCCCATGGCAGAGTTCATACTCCTCATCATGACCCCAAGCCCTGCACAGTGTGGCCCTGCCGACTGGCTCTCTGCTACCCACAGTCCTCAGGGGCCAGGCTCTACCTTGTGAAGGATCCTAGGGCTCCAATGCACATTTTTTCTCACCTCTGCCCCTTTGACCAATTGCCAGGCTCTGTCCCTGCCTCGGTTACCTGGGTAACCCCATGCTGTCATGCAAGAGCATATGCATCACTTCCTACAGGAAGGGGCCTGCTGGTCCTCTTGGTCTGAGCCGAGCATCCTCTTGTGCGTCTTGCAGGGCGGTGGCCCACCTCCTTGAGGCACCCTTCACATTTACCGTACCTGCCTCGATTCTTCTTGGATGATGTGCTTCTTGAAGACAGGGAGCTGGTCTCATTCAGGATGTTCAGGTCAAAGGCTCTGAACAAGCTCATGAGCGAATTCTTTGCTGAAAAGGCAGGAGCCAGTGCCTTGCAGGTTAGACCTCATTCCTTATGCAATGCTGGTTGGGATCAGCCGCAGCGTTGGGCATGCAAGCAGGGAGTGCATTTGTGCCTCTAATAAAAACATCTTTTCCTGAGGGTTCCAGCAAATCCTCTTAAATGACTCCATTTCGAGGCTTTTATTGACAGATATTCTTGCTCCTGAAAACCTGTCATGACAATTTCACGTGTCAGAGTGCTCAAAGAATGTACCCAGGTTGAAACTTCCTGCCGTTTGCCAGGATGCGGAGCTGTGTTCCCGGATGCATTGCTTCCCAGCCGGCTTTTCTCTTCTTGATAACACAGGGTGACAATGGGACGGCTGCGGGATGGCTCGGCTGCGGTGTGGCGAGAATCCCTGCCACAATGCGGCCGGCAACAGGCCCCTGGAGCCCGGGGATGCCGCTGGCCTGAGTGCAGGAAGCAATTGTGACAACGTGGCACTCTCGGGATGCATTGCGCCTCCACAAGAGCTGAGGGATCGCCAGAAAGAAGCGAGTCCACACTCCTCCTTCTTTCAAAGTGGCTCTGAGCAGTCCTGAGGAGGTGATATCTGCGCTCTTAATGACACCAAAAACGAGGGCCTTCTGTTGTTATAAATGCTCACAATAGCACCTCGAGACAGAATCCCAAGAACTGGCTTCCAAATAACCTGCCAGCCAAACACGTGCCAAATATACTAATTAGTCGCATTCACAACGACGCTGTCAGGGTAAGAAATGGGATGAGGACTTTGGAGATGATAGAATGGGTGATATACAAATATTTTGGGTGAGACATAATCAGTTAATTGGTTTATTAAATTATAAAACCATTGTTTGCCCGAAAGAGCAATAAAACTAACTAAATGAATAGTCACCCCTTTGAAGACTTCTTACATTAATTATGTTTATGCATCACTTGCAGCAGCTTTGTGAGACAAAGGGCTCTTTATCTTTACATGCCATAGCTACAATGTATTGTGGCACAGATGACGGCACCGACTTTGTGTCTACATAATTACAGAAATCTTATCCCTTTTGTGTTTGCACATCATTTTCGGTTTTTTGGAATAGTTAAACTCCATTTTACTTTTTAATAACATTTTAGAAATCATTGTGATTCAAGTAAACAGAATTTGATTGCTTTGATGGATTGAAAATGGTTAGCTCAGCCCGAGTTTATTTGATTTGTTTCTTCAGGGATTACAAAGAATAGGATTTTATCTCCAGACTGACTAAAGAGACAAACTCCACATTTTTCCCTATGCGGTGGCAGAGCTCTGAGCCACCGGGGTCCTCCACCAGGGAAATCGAGTGGGCGGGGGTTGGATTTTGATTCATGATGGGAGGTTTCATTCCATCAGATGTCGGGTGCGTGGGTAGGAGGTGTCCTTCATTCTGATTTTGCTTAGTGGGTCTTTTTCTAGTGAGATAAAAACTGGTTATTACATGATACGGAATACAACAGATCCCAGGGAGATAATTTGATGGAGCAAGGCTGTCCTTCCTCGTAATAGTCACTTTAAGCAAAAGCCCATCTGCTCACTGAGTGGGTTCCAAGAGGCAACGTGCAGATGAGTCCCTTAGGCTCACCTACAGACATGTCCCTTGGGTCTCCCGGAAGCTCAGTTCCAAGGCCAGGCAGATGGCAAGGTGTTTCAGGTACTGACGTCATTCTTTCTTGTGTGGCCTGACAATGGTGTGGCAGGAGGAAACCAGGAGGTCACTGTGCAAAGTGGCAAGTGTCCCTGCTCAACAGCCCTCTTGGCTCAGGAAGGGTGGGGTCCCCTTCATTCTCAGTTGTTCAGGAAAACTTATTTCTCTCCTGATTTCCAGGGGATGGGAACCTTGGCTGACCAACCTTGAGCTGTTGAGCCGTGGAGACCTGCACTGATCCTGTTGTGGGCTAGGAGCAAAGTGCTTAGAGGAAAAGACATAGGTATCAAGGTACTTCTTAATTTTTTTGAGGCAGAGTCTTGCTGTGCTGCCTAGACTGGCTTTGAACTTCTAGACTCAAGCCATCCTCCTGCCTCAGCTGCCTGAGTAGCTGGGACTACAGGTGCATGTTACTGTGCCTGGCATAGAAAGGGACTTAGAAAGAAAATCTGGAACTAGATTCCTATACTGTCTCATTACCTCTGTGACCTTGGACAAGTTTTGTACCTCACTTATCTCAGTTTTCTCCTGGGGTCACTGAAAAGACACATTAGTCCACATAAGACCCCGTCACAGTGCCTGGCATGGAGTGGCTGTCCCATGAGTGCTTACTGATGCTACTGTCTATGGAGGGCATGGCGTTATCCTGGGTCACCTACCACATGGTTAATAATGAACTGAGATGAGGGACAAACATTTGAAATGCACTGGCACCTTTCTGTCCTGAAGGTTCCTAATGAAGGATGATATTTCAATGCAATGCATCTAGGGTTACAGGAAATGGTGTCACATCATAATGGGTTCCTTTGATTGTGGCTGAAGCAGACCAATTTCATAGATGCCATGCTCAAAACAATTACAAATGTTCACCAAATAACCACATGCAAATAACCGGCAGGTCAAATCTCATTACAACAAATCATTTGTAAAAAAGCAAAAAAACAACAACCCAAAATGTCCCAAATGGCACCAAAATGTTCCCCCATCTTATTTGCTGGTTAATTGATTTAAAAAGGAACTGATGCAATACAAATAATAGTTTGGGCAATCCTTTGAAATTTTATATGATGCCATTTGGTTTTAATATAAACCTAATGCTGAGTAATCTCAGAATCGGACTGAGGGGCTGTTAATCAAAGAAGGCTCTCAGGTGGAGGTGTTCCTTTTCTTTTTTGAGACAGGGGAGGAAATTGAAGCTGGGAAATTGTGTCCAAAGGAGGAATAATGGAAGTCAAGAGGGAAAGAGGCAGCAGCGTGGCAGGGACAGATGAAAGTGCTTTAAGAGGCAGTGCTGGTCCTTGGGCTGAGAGGTCAGAACGATGCTGGAGGAAGGGGGGCTTCTCCTGCAGCAAGAATTGGCTGAACACTCAAAGTTGACCTCTCCACTGATTTTCCATAACCTCTGAAGCTTCATATCGACCACAGGCCTCCAGATCTTCCAGCAAAACTTGCAAGGAGTTGACACCATCCTGCAGATAGGGGCACATAGGACCCAGTTCTCTTTCTCCAGGCACCTGCTCTGTGGTTGTAACCAGGCCCCTGGAGGAGCCCCTCTTGGCATGCCTCCTGCATGCCCTGCCCTTCTGATCTCCTTTCTCCACTGGGAGTCCTTCAGGGAGATCAGTAAGAAACAGGATTTGTGGTGCGGATGGGAGGCGGGGAAGGCGCCATGTCTCAGGGCAGCGGAGTTGGCAGCAGAGCTTGCTGGTATCCATGACCACAATGGGTGGCAAGATTGTGCCCCCTGGGTGTTTACATGACAATCCAAAATTCTAGGGAGTTGAGCTGTCTTCAGTGCTGGAAGTCAAAAGAAGGTCCGTGGATGATCACCGGAGACAGGTCAGAGCCCTGGACAAGCAGATTTATGAGGTCAAGGCCAGCAGAGGTCTGTATTGGAAGTGACAGGTACAACAGATGTGAAGACAGGTCACCTCTGTCTAGGAAGGATCTGCTGCCCAGCTGTGTGGAGTGGGTCAGCAGAAGCCTCCCGCTGGTGGCTCCTTCAGGGTCTGCCTCAGCTGCAGACAGCCACTTTGCCCAGGGTCACACCATCCCTTGGGGAAACCCACATTTAATGACTGAGCAAGGCAGGATAAAGGCCCGGCCAGGCTGCCTCACATAAACCAACACTGCCAGGCAATGTCCACTCCAGAGGTCCTGGCCAAGTTGGCAGAGTTTTGTCAAGTCTGCAGACTTCTCCCATCTGACCCCAAATTCCTCCCCATCCTTCCACAGGTGTTGATCCCTAATAAACACCATGCAGCCCAAACTCCACCATGATGTCAGCTTCTAGAAAGTTCATCCTATGTCCATTGGAAAGAACTCAACATGATGTCCAGGGAGAGAACAAGGAAGGTTTGTCGCCAGCAGGTGCTCAAGTTCCATGGCTGCAGAATTAAGGGGTCTGTAGGCACCTCCTGCAGCAGAGAAGGCAGAACTTGAGGCAGAGCCAGAAAGTCAGGGGAAGGCACAGGCAGCCAGGAGAGAGGCTGACAAGCCTTTTGCACATCTCCAGGAGCCCTCGTGGGCTCCCTGGGGACAGTGTCTGAATACATTTGAGACGCTATAACAAAATACCATGGATTGTGTGACTTGGAGATGAGAGTCATTTATTTCTCACAGTTCTGGAGTCTGGAAAGTCACGTCAAGGTGATGGCAGATTCCATGTCTGGTGAGGTCCTGCTTTCTGGTTTCTGCCTCCTCCTGTAACAGGAAGAGCAAGGCAGCTCTCTGGGGCCTATTTACAAGGGTTACTACCCTTATTCCCATTCATCAGGGCCCCACGCTTAGGACCTAATCACCTTCTAAAGGCCCCGCCTCCAACTATCATCACATTGGACATCAGGATTTAACATAGGAATTTGGGAGTGGGGACACAAACATTCAGACTGCAGTAGGCAGGTGACCATGTTAAGGTCTGGGCAGAATGGATAAGTGGAAGAGCAGTGAATGATCTTACCTTGCTAGTGAGAGGCACAAGCAAAGAACTGAAAGAAGATCCAGAGTCTTCTTTTCCATGAGGCAAAGCATCTCAAGGCAGGGGTCATTCCACTGGGTCTGCAAGTAGGTGGTGCTTAGTTAATTCTTCAGGTAAAAATCCAGGAGCGGGTGAATGGTGAAATGTCCACAGCCAGACCTGAAGCAGAGGGTGGCACAGCCCAGGCCCCGCAGGGCAGGCTCTGGCTGCTTGAGCATTTGGCCAGGGCGGCTGGCTTGCTTGGGTGCACCCACTTTTGTCTATGACTCTGAATACCTTTCAGCATTCAGGCCTCAGGGACACAAGTGATGGCTGATGGGCACAATTCCAGCCCATTTACATATATGTAAAGCTATTTGACTTGGTACTGCTTCCTTTGCCTGTCAAACATTTCCCTTTTACAGTTGGCATGCCGTGAAAATTCTACATTCTTTTTGTCAATCTGCTCTTACCATCGACTACACCAACTGTCCTGCAAATGCATGTCAGAAACGGTGACCCACAGAACGTAGGAGTATCTTTCTCTTTTTTTTAAATAGGGGAATAGACATCATGAACATCTTCTTTGCACATGGATAATCCCCTCTCTGGATCTTGTGGAAGGGAATATATGCATTTAAGTTTTAGAGGACGAAAAAGGACTTAACCTTGAAGACAGTCCTGGAATTTATATCTCAGCACCCAAGGAAATCATAGCTGATGATTAATTCCAAATGAAAACTAAACTTAGAGCAATTTTGATGGTTTCCATTTATAATTTGCCTTAACCATAATTTAAAGGAAAAGTGAGTATTTTGGAGACCTGGAAGGAAGTATCCCTGTAAAATATTACTAAGTGCATTTTATGCCCTAGAGGACAGTTTCTGGCAAAGACAGACAAAAAGGTCTAATTTGCATTTATGATATAGATATATTTATGATTTCTGGAGGGAAAATTTTGTACACAGTGTAAAGGACAGTCCATTATATTTCTATTTGGCTTTCACATTTTGACAGGCCTTTGAGCTACCATTTCTGAGGGTAGATACTGACAGGCAAAAACAAAGATGGCATTCGAGGTTGGTTGGTTTGTTTAGCAAAGCGGTTCTATGAACATTAGCTCATAGGAATTGATGTGAACCAAACATCCACCCACCCACCCAAAGGTGCGTGATGTCTTCCCCCCTTGCCCAATAGTGCCCTACCTCTTAGCTTGGTAGGCGTTTGATGGTGGGAAGGCTCATTCTCTGTTCTATACAAAGCCCAACTTCAGTCTTGTTTCTTTTCACCTGATCTGACATCCTTCAGGTCCCCAACCTGTGGTCTTGTGTCAAGTTAATTACTTCACCAGGTACAGTGAGCTGACTTCTTGGTCTTCCCCGTGGCCAGGTTAGGTGTGCAGCATCAAGCCCAGGTAAGTGCTTTAGTAAATAATGAGACATCTCACAAACTTAGTGCCTGCATCTTAATGATAACCAGGAACCGAGGAGATCAAGTGGAGTGAGACAGTATAGCCAGGTACCGCGTTCCACTGGTCTCACCACCAGTGGGAGGGGACCAGCCAAATGGCTGCCGCAGATGAGGATTGGGTGTTGGTGAGACTCTGGTTTGCAATGCAGTGATGGTAAGACTGCTTGCTCACCTCTTGCCATTTCACTGTTGGCATGCTCTGACCATCGTTCTTACTGTTCTAAGAATTCAGCATGGAACATTCTTTCTTGATATCTATCTTCCTCATTAGAAAGATAATTTCTCCTGGGTCATAAATTATTATTAATCCCCAGGTGTGTCTGTCAGCTTTGTGTTGCTGTAACCAAAATACATGAAAAAGATGACTTAGAGAAGGAAAAATTTGTTTTGTCTCATGATTTCAGAGGATTCTGTTCACCATTGTCTGGCTCCAAGGCAGAGACATCATAGAGGAAGGGCTGGAAGGGGACAGCTGTCAGCTCATGGCAACCAGGGAGGAGAAAGAGAATGGGGTTGGGGGCAGCTGTGGAGAAGACCAACCCTTCCTGGGCATACCTGCAGTGATCTGCTTCCTTCAACTAGGTCTTACCTCCTAGTAGCCCATCTAGATATCAATGGATTAATTAATCAAATGGATTAATCCACTGGTGAAGTGAGAGCCGTCGTGATCCAATCATTTCTTAAAATCTCCACCTCTGAACTTTGCTGCCTTGAGAACCATACTTTCAGCACATGAGTTTTGGGGGGACATTCCAGATCCAAACTGTAACACCATTTCAGAGAGTCATGACGAAGGCAGTGAAAGCAATAACAGCCATTTGTTGAGCAGATACTTATGTGTCAGGCACTGTGCAAAATATAGATGTCACTTACATGTCCCAGTAATTTTAGGATAGAGACATGACTATCCCTACTGACAAATGAAAAAACTGGGGTCCAGAAAGAGTTATGCAATTGTGGAAGTCTACACAGCTATAGAGTAAAACCCCCTCCTTCTGTGTAATTCCAAAGCCCATGCTTGCAGACACTTTGCTGAGCTCTACAGAAGCATGTCATTGGCTCTGGAGGACATCGAGGTTAGTAGTGCAACAATGTCCCCTTGATCTCATCACTGCAGAAACCTCTCCTGGTGTGCACGTGTGAACATTCTGTAGCCCCAGAAGAGCTTGGCTGTAAAGAGCGTGCATAACTTTATAGCCATTACTTAGATGTTTGTTGTATAATATCAACTAGATATGCTAATTAGATATTTGTTGGTTGTTTATTAATATTTATTTAATGTCAAGTAATAATTTTGCCAATTTAAACTTCTACCCGTGATGTGGAGAATTTCCACTTTCTCCATAATCTTGTCTCTGGGTCTGATATTGCCACATTTGTTTTTAATGGCTGATGGGAGCCAAATGCTATCTCAGTGATGTTTTGATCTGCATTTTCTTTATTTATGAAAGATGATGCAACATATTGGCCATTTGGCTCTCCTTTTCTGTGAGCTGCCTGTTCCTGTAGTTTCCTCTCTTCCCAGGCTGGTCTTGAACTCCTGGGTTCAAAGCGACCTTCCTGTCTTGGCCTCCCAAGTACCTGGGATTACATGCATGGGCCACCACACCTGCCTTTTTCTCTTGTTTCCTATCGTGCTATTTGCTTCTTTAAAAATCAAGTTATAGGTTTTCTTTCTACAGTCTGGACACCAAGATTTCACTGGTCATGTGTGCTTCTAGTCTCATCTGTTCACTTTGTTTAAGAAGACTTTCACAAAAGTTTTTTTTGGGGTAACTGTGCATATCTACCCTTGCTCTTCTTCCTCCTAGGTACTTTGGCATCTTGGGTGTAGTCTCCTATATTTTCTTCTAAACCTTTAATTCAGAAGAAATTATGAAATATGGTATTGTTTTCTCTATAACTTGATGTATGACCCAAGTTTATTTTTTAGAGAAGAATAAAGAGCTGTCTGAGTACCCTTTCTGACGAGGGCACCTTCCGCGCTGATTGATACTGCTCCTCTCTCCAGGTCAAGTTCCATGCATATGTGGGATCATTCTGAACGCTGTCTATCCCTCTGCCAATACTGATTCAAGTATCTTTATAATGAGCAAGTATCTGATTCTTCTCTGAATGACTTTTGTTATTCTTGGACACCTAGATGTTAACTGTCCAGTGGGTCTAGAATATATTAAACAATGAACTTGTCAGATAAATTAAATTCACTGATCTTTGCAGTGTTCAAGGTTTAAAAACACAGTGTGCTGGATTTCACCCACCAGGTGAATTTATTCATTACTGTGGTTCATCTGCAGCCCACATGAACCAGTATGCAGCTGGCTGTTGGGACACATTTGAACCCTCTGTCTGTGTTTGATTAAGAGAAAGTCAGTATTTCACTCAGTTTGAATAGTAAACGGAATACAAGGTCTGAGGGTCAGAAGACAGTGGTTTTGCAGCCCTGTAATTGTAGAAGAATCACAGGAAATCATAGGAATCCTATGAAGAGAGAAAGTTCTTAATGTGGCCTTCCAGGTAGCAGTTTATAAAACCAGCCACCAGAGGGCAGAATGAGTACGAGAGTCCCACAGGTTTCCTGGGTGAAGGAAAATACTGAGTCCTTTTTAGTTCATACTACAATTCGGTTCAGTGTGTGGAGCTGGTAAAACTTTTTTTTTTCATGCAAGGGATTTTATTAGTCAGACAAACAGTGTTTGCCCTGAAGAGAGAGAGAGAGAGACAGAGGAGAGAGAGAGAAAGAGAAAATGAGAGAGAGCATGAGGACAAGAGTGAGAGAGTGAGTGAGATAGGCAGTGAAGTGTAAGAGGGGGAAACAAGAAAAAAAGGCTTTTTTTTTTTTTTAAAGAGATGTTTTTCAGACATTCAGGATGGTGTTTGCTACTGGTCTTATCTCAGGTGAAATATTTTTCTTTCACATGCTGAAAGAGAGAAATTTACTTCCTAATTGTTGAGATCAAAACTTTAACTCTTGTGAAGAGGAAATGCTGGTTCAATGAAATTAAAAAAAAAACAAACAAACCCATTCCAAGCACTTACCAGAATCTCAGACACACTCATGCAAAGTCAAGTGACTCTCCACATGAAATGGGTAATATTTCCAGCGAGGCTATTTTCTTGCTGACCACAGGATTTTGCTTCTACTGGTAAAGAAACCAGTTTAATTGAAAGTTCCTAGGTGTGCATCCCATGGCCTGGATCTTATTTGGTGGCAACAAGTCTACCTTTCCTTGTGTTGCCAACACAAATAGCCTGATTTTTCTGGAGTACTGGTTTTTCACAAATAGAAAATGTGCGCGCGCGCACACACACGCGCGCGCGCACGCATGCACATACATTATGGTAGTATTTTCACCCAAGGGACCAGTCAACGTATCATGTCAACTTTCCTCCCAGCCTAGGCAGAAGGAAAGAGGAGCTGAGCCGCTGGGCGGTACCTTGGGTGAGTGTGGTCCGCTGAGCGCCTGTTGGGGCTGGCGGTCGCCTTCCTGTTTTTAATTGGACCTCACTTGGGAGAGATGCCCTCAAGCGGGAGAAGTCATTAATGACAGCTTGCAAACAAGATCCTTTAAATGAAAAACAAAAGATGTTTCAGAAGGATCTTGAATTTGCTGAAATCTGCAATATCTGTGATTTGTATTAGTGTTGTTATTTAGTTCCATATTTCTAGAGGCTTTCTTTGGTTTCTCATGGAATTCTTCCTATTTGTCCTCGTGGCAAGGAGTAGATGGAACCTCCATTCAAATGTGCCTCCTCTGGGTGTCACCAAGCGACATCACTACGCTTTCCCTCAGTTGCCCTGGCCTTCATCACTGGAATGACCAGCGTGACCACAAGGCCTCGGAGAACAGGCACCGTGGGAAGCTGCTTGCCTCTAGCCCAGCACCAGCACTGTGGGGACATAGCAAAACTCCTTGATGTGCTGACAAGGAGTCAGCCCTGTCCCCTTTCTGCAGCCCCTGCAGGTGATCTTCAGGGGGCCGGAGCTTTCGTGTTACCATCCTGGCCCACATGCTGCTCTGCGAGGTGCTCCAGCCACGTGGCCTAGCTCTGCGCTGGCCTTCCCCGCGTGTTCTCCAGAGCTCTGTGATGTCCCAAACCTGATTTACACAAGCTTAAATCCAAGCCTGTTGACACTTCAAAAAGTGGACTTTTTCTCATTCAACATAATAAATGGCTTCCCTGTGCCTAGGAGTTTAAGGTTTGCATTCTGAGAGGGAAAGGAAGAGGGTAATGAAAAGAACCTGGCCTTCTGGGTCAGTGGATAGGGACTCAAACATTTGCTGCGTGCATGAATGAGTGATTCACATTTAAAAATATTAAATATGCTACAAATAATGCATGCTTGGAGTGCTTTGTGAAGTGACTCAGAGGTATGCGAAGCGCTTGCTTTAAACTTTTATCACATTTAATCTTCAAAACTCTTTAAGGTAACTATTCTTGTTAGCTCCATTTTACAGATAAGAAAACCGAAGCTCAGAGAGGTCAAGTAAGTCTCCCAATACCACATAGCTTGTAAGTTTCTAAGCTGTAATTTGAACCCAGGCATTGAGACTCCAGAGCCCATTCTTTAAACAGCAGAGTTGCTAGCACACTGAGTGTGTCAGATAAAGAATGGATGGATTCCCTTTTCCTGATCATGCTGCAGGGCCTCTGAAAACCTTTTAAAAATAATTATACTTTTATGGAATAATGTAGGCCTAACAAAATGTGATATACATTTCTATTTAATTCCTGGACCTTCTGATCTTTCTCTGGTAAGGAAAAATCTGGCAAGTACCATATTGGCTGAAGACAGAACCCCAAGTGTCCAAGGCTGTGGGCCTCCTGGAACTGCAAAGAAACCTCAAAGCAAACTGGGCTTTCAAGGAGAGACTGGGCTTCCTCACCATGGTGACTTTCTTTCCTCTCATCCCCTCCCAACGGCATTGGACTTGCCTTTAAGATCCTCGGTTGGGAACAACTTCAACCGGGGGGCGGCACTGGGGGATGGGACAGGAGCCAGAATTTGCCCTCCTAAATCTGGCTCAAGCGATAGAAGGCATCTTTGGCCTGAAGAAGTGTAATACAAAGAAAATCCTAATTGCTACAGCTAAGTAATTAGAAGATCCAACCTATAAATCATAGCGCAGCAACCCCTTTAATTATGTGCACAATTAAGTAGGTGACTAACGCATACTCTCCCCTAGATGAGCATATTTAATATCCTGTAATGGCAACAAGTTTCAAGCTGATTTATCGTTATTTTGTTTGGTCAGATGGTTTTTCTGCATTTTAATGTGTTTTGTGGTTACATGTTTGCTGTGAACAAACAATGCTTTTCCCAGGTAGTACGCTATGAAGGACTGGCTGCCTGATTTGTTTACCATTCCTGTAGGCCTCTCAGAAATCAAACAACATTATGTACTTATTTTTAAGTAGCTGCACTAAAATCTTAAACAGTCTCCTTAGAGCTCTTCTTTCTCTGCCAGTATGTACATACACAACGGAATATTTGAAAAATTATCAGTTTTCTGGAGTCTCATTTTTGACCCCTGATGTAAAGTTTTGATAGGAAACTTTAATAATTACACAATCAAAAGCATCTCCTCACTCTGAGATAGGATCTTATTCCAAGGGGCTGAAGGCAACACTTTGGTAATGTAATATCCAGGCACGCACGTGGCGTCTTGCATGAGGTGCGTCATGGAAATTTAAAATCGTGATGTTAATAGGACTATGACAATAAGGTTACCGTGCATGCTAGGCTCCAGGCTGGGACTTGCACTGGGTTTGAATCCCAGCTCTGCCTCTTATTAGCTGTGTGACTTGAGGTTCGTTAACTTCACAGGGAAGAAAGGAATACGCCACCATAGTGGGGGTGAGGATCCGGCACGTGGCATAGCATGCCCATCTAGTGCCTGGGACGCAGCTGGTACTTGGTGAGTGCTGGTGCCCTCCTGCCCACAGCATCCAAAAGAAATGCAAAATGTGATTGCAAAGCCTTGCTGATCCATCCTATGTCCCTACAGAAGCCTGTCTTGAAAGGACAGCAGAGGAAAAATTACACAGCATACAGACACGTCTTCAGTGTCCTCTTTATTCATCTTTCTCTCCAAGGGGCCAATGAGCTCCAAATAATTTTCTCTGCTTTTTTTTCTTTTTTTTTGTGGGACTCAACCCAGCACCCCAGACACCCCCCCTCCTAGCTGCCCCAGCTCCCAAGGCTGTCCGGCTGCTCTCCAGGCTCCCAGGCGCTTTCCTGTCTGCTGAGCTGTGTCCTCCCCTCCTCAGGAGGGTCTCATCTTCCTCTGATCCACACCATCCGGGCCTCAGATCGGCAAGAGTCAGGCCAGTTGTCCAGTGCCAGGGACACTTTGCCCTCAGGAGAGGGAGGTGAAAGGGGCCCTGCTCTGCTTGTCCAAGAAACACTGTTATTATGTTTGACAGACACTATTTTTAAAAAGTAGGTCAGGATACTGGAGTTCACGCTGCTTTGTTTTCAAATGGAGGAGGATGATTGGGAGGGATGAGAAAGGAGCTGGTGCAGGGCGTTGATCAGAGGACGAGAGGGTGGTGGAGGATCCAAGAGAGGAGAGGGAGGGTTAAGTGCAGGTGGTGGTGAGGGGGGTGTCCCTGCATTGGGGTTACAATGTTAATGATAACGAGCAGGCGTGTGGAGTTCAGCCTTGATCTAGCCTCTTTTCCATGTACTGGTTTAGTCTCACAAGGGCCCCAGGAGGTAGGGCTTCAGTATCCCCGTTCTACAGATGAATCAACTGAGGTTGCAGGGACTTGCATGAGGTTCCAAAGCCAGGGCCCAAATAAAGGCAGCCTGGCCTGTGAGTGTCTGCTGTTACTAGGGCTACCCAGCCACCTGGCCACAGAGAGGGGCCTGGGACCACTACACTGCAGATCAGTTTGCACTGAACTAAAGAAAAGAGAGGGGGCCCTGGACTTCATGAGCATCCACCAAGCCTGACTCTGCATTGCAACCTGGTGGGCCCTCGACAAAGATCTGGGGACAGCAAGACAAGAGTGCCTGTCAGGAAGGGAATAAGTATCAGCATGCAACGGAAAAGGCAGGGATCTCTCTGTAACCATGCTTGGAGAGTCTTCTCACTCACAGATTCTGTACTACATGGGCCAGAGCTAAATTTTCACAGTTGCAAAATAATCAGCCACCCAGAAAGATGTAAGTTATCAAATTTTCATGATGGTAGGGGTGAGCAGAAATTGCATTTTAGTTTTTCCTTAAAAGAAAAAAGGCCTGGAAGCATATGGGATTTATCTTCAGAATCAACCCTCTTATGAATGATACAAACATCCCAACATCAAAGGATGTGGGTAGAAGCATGGGGAACCTTCCCTGGCATAGGGACAAGATCTCCCAGCAGGGCATCACAAAGAAAAGACCCAGGATATCCAAACGTTTGTTTTGCCTTTGTTTTAAGACAGCATGTGAAGAATAAGAAGACTTTTCTAAGTTTCTGACTTAGGGTCCCAGTTTAAACAGAAGCCATTGAAACCCAGTAACACTAGCCCTAGACCAGCTGCAGCCTCAGGGGACCTCTTGGCCCCAGTGGACATTAGAATTGTCACTGTGTTTCTTGGTGGCACTTGAAAAAAAGCAGGGGATCATTGCAGAAGGTCCATTTAAAAAAAAAAGAAAAAAGATTTCCTAATGCGGTTTTTCATGCGCAGTGCTGGGCGTAGGATTAGCATCCAAAATGCAGGTTGCTTCTTTATGCCCGGCTCCAGTTCCAGATCTGTCGAGGGCTGCCTGTCCTCTTTAGTGCTGGGAATTTCACAGGCGGTGAGCAGCATCTGGGCATCGCTCACCTCCTTTGATGTTTAGCACAATTTACAATGAAAGCTTTGGGAGACGTTTAAAACCGTGCAAGGTCCTAAATCATTAAAGGAATGTGGTGCTAGACTTAAGAAATGATAATTGAATGCATTCAACAATAAAGCTGCCAAATTTTAGTGGCCTGTTTGCTGGAGGCTCTTGGAGAGAAACTGAGCTAGATTAAAAAAACAACAACAACAACACGGCAGAACTTCTCAAATAAGAAATTGTCATTACACAAACTAAACATGGATCAAGGCAGGTAAAAAGAAAAAGAAAATGAATTTGTTAATTGCATTAAAAATACTAAATGATCAGAATAGAGTCATGCTCGATACTTTGTACCCAGGTTGACCCACCTGTGCCTTTTATTCCTCTGGACGCCTTTAACTATTTCGGACTCTGGTTCCATAACCTCTTATCCATAGGGTGGGTGACAGCCTGGTTTGTCTGGGACAGTCCTAACTGATGTTTGTTATCCTAATGTAAATGTTTAAAAAACTCATTTTGTCAAATGTCCAAAATATACAAAATTATACATAATAGAACAATAAATCTCCATGGATTATTTTCCTCTCCTGTACTATTTTTAAACAAATTCCAGGCATCAGAATTATAAAAGATAAGAACTTTTGTTTTTCTTTGTATCAGGGATTGAACCCTGGAATGCTTTATCACTGAGCCACATCCCCAGCCCTTTTTACGTTATATTTTGAGACAGGTCCTTGCTAAGTTGCTTAGGGCCTTGCTTTGTTGCTGAGGCTGAGTTTGAATTTGCGATCCTCCTGCCTCAGCCTCCCAAGCTACTGATAAGAACATTTTTAAAAAGCATATCTTCAATACCATTATCACAAGTAAAATAATGAACCATAATTCCTTAATAGAATCAAATAGCAAGTCAGTGTGAACAATTCCACTTTTCTCATTCATGTTTTAAGTGTATTTTGTTTTTCAGCTTTTGGTGTTTTTTTTTTTTTTTTTTTTGGTTTGAACTAGGTTTCCAATAAGAGCCTACATTAACATATCTGTTAAATCTCTTTTCCTCGCCAGGTTCCCTCTTCATTCATTTTATTTATTTTTCTTTCAATTGATTATTTTTGCATCATTATGAATTTGTGGATTTGAGTATATGCTACTTGTTTGAGTTCATTACAGCTCTTATGCTTGTTGGTGCTCAACTTACCCTGGGCTTGGCGGGTGGGAACCCCTTCACTTTGGTTCTTAGGTTCCTTGACAGGTGTCCGCCAGCCTTTGATGGCCTGCTTGCTTCTGACGTTACAGGAAGGCCCAGGCTCGCCTGGTTCATTTCCTATAGCTGCCACTTCTCCGGGGGCTCTGTCCTCCTTCAGCAGGTCTTGTGCTGGAGACCACATCTGTTCCAGGTGCTGGATTCTGTTGGTTGGTTGTGATTTCTAGATCCTTCAGTAGCTATGGCTAGGACATTTTAAAAATAAAACATGACATTGAGACTTCCAACTCAAGTTCAGGATGGCAGAATTTTCACTTAAAACTTCTACCCATGTTCGTGTCTCCATTTTCTCCCAGCAGGAATCTGAATCCGAACTTGTTATCTAATAGACTTCTCAGGAAGAAGTTACCAGAAGAATATTTTGAGTTATGTTATCTTTATGAGAGTTTATCTTCAGTACTTATTCTTTAATGTAAATTTAACTGGATAAAGAACATGGAATTGCATTTTCTTTCTTTGATTATCTTAAAGTATTCATTCCTCTTTCTTTTGGCATAAAGCATTAATCCTTGACAGCATATTGATAATCTTATATTCTTTCCAAGTGACTTCATCTTTATCTGCAGATGGAAGGATTCTTTTCTGTAAAGTTTAGTAATTTTTCAAAAATACATTTCAATGCCAGTCAGCCAGCCTTCCTTCCTTCCTTCCTTCCTTCCTTCCTTCCTTCCTTCCTTCCTTCCTTCCTTCCTTCCTCTTTCTTTAGGTCTACCCTATGTCCTTCAATATGTGGTTCTAAGTGACTTTCCACTTCAGGGACATTTTTATCTATTTTTGGTTTTGGTTGATCTGCTCTGTCACTGAGGCAGGAGGCTCCTATTATACATATGTTGTCTCCTTTCTGGACTTATCTCCTATACATGTCATTTTCTTTTGAATATTTTTAAGAATTTATTTCTTTTAAAATTTAATTCTTTCTTCTTCTTTTCCTCCTCCTCCTCCTCCTTTTTCTTTTTTGGTACTAGAGATTGAACCCAGGGGCACTTAACCACTTATCCCCAGCCCTTTTTAGTTTTTATTTTGAGACAGGGTCTCACTATATTGCTTAGGGTCTTGCTAAATTTCTGAGGCTGGCTTTGAACTCATGATCCTCTGCCTTATCCTCCCGAGTCACTGAGATTACAGGCATTTAATCCTTTCTTCTTTTTGCCTTTATATCTTGTAAGGCACCATGTGTGTGTTCACACACACATTTCTTCCAATTTGGTCTTATGAAGTCACTTATGGTTTTATTTCTAAATTGTTCTGGACTTCTATAACCTCATTTCTAAATTTTTAAAATTCTGACCTATTATTTTCTTTCCCATTTTCTGTAATTTTAGATCATTTTATTCCTTTTAGCTTATTTTGAAATGTTAGTTTTATTTTTCATCAATCTTGTGGACATGTATTTCTGACCTGCTATTTGTTCTCCTTTTTAAAAAATACCAACTTTGAACAGGATTTGACTACAATCCTATTTTGTTGGTCGTATGTCAAACTCGTTTTACTTTACTTTTAGGTGGGATGGGGAGCTGAACATTTTTTTCCTCCTAGTTTCATGGCTGTCAGGCTCCCTCTTCTGTTTGCTTCCATAGTGGGATTAAAAACCACAGCAACTGGGGTTTTTAATGGGGGCTGGGGATGTAGCTCAGTGATGGGGCCATTGCCTAGCATGCATGAGGCCCTGGGTTCCATCCCCAGCACTGGAGGAAGAAAAGGAAAAAAAAAAAAAAAAGCTTCCTGCATAAGAGAACTGCTCCCTTCATTGTCTTTCCACAATTTTATCTGGATCTTATTTTTTCCTTGCCATCCATGTCCTGTTCTAGATTATGCTCCTGACATTTCTCTTTGATGAGGAGTTTTGTTCCAGATGGGAATTTTGCTGCTTGAGAGCCCAAGAGGCCCAGATCATTGTTTCCTTTCAGGTATTTTTTGCAAACTCTTGCACTCTCCTGAGAATTGAGTATGCTAAATCTCTCCCTCTTTCAGTTGCTGTTTTCAAATGGAACTGTCACATTTCTGATAGGTACTTGTAGCTCTGAAAGATTCATTGCCCTTGGAGTCTCTGGGAATACCTGCCATTCAGTTCCTGCATGGATGTGTTCCTTGGCTTTAGATCTTGCTGTAACTGGGCTGGCTGTTCTTAGGAGGGTTGGAGACAGCAAAAAGCTACTCCGCCAGTCCTGTGTATTCTCAGCTTCTTCTCAGTGTAATTCCTAATAGCATCCCCCTGTTCTCAGAAATGAAGTTTGGTTGATAGATTACATCACCCTACTTATCCTCAATCAGAAATCCAAATGACTCTGAAAACCAAAAGATTTTCTAACTCATTTGGGACAAATTCAAACCTGATCTGAATTTATTTGGCAGAAAAGCCTGACCTGGCCTGAACTGAAGCTGTTTATCATTTTTATTTGTCTCATTAATTATGACCATTTCTACGTTTTCCTACAGAAATGTTCAGAACTTCAATTTTAAAGTGTGGTTCTATACCCAGTGGTGACATGACGTAGTATATAGTCTGTGAACCATAATACTGTCATCAGATAGAGAAGGCCATAAAAAATGGAACACATTTGGATCCAGAAATTTCAAATAGGGAATTGCAGACCTGTAAAAGATGTCATCCCCATCGCCACCAAAAATCATGTCAGGAGAGACATCTATCCCAAGTTTCAATAAAACTCATTGTACTACTTTGGCCTACTGGCTCGGGGTTTCTGTTATTGGCAACCCAGTGGCCTTTGATAAGACACAGGTCCTTTCACATGGACTTGAGTCTGTTTTCTTCCCCAGCACCATCTTCACATGGTTCCACTGGATTACACCACAAGATGTCAGGAAGTCAAAGTCTCATAGCAAACCCACTAACTCTATCATTTACTGAGGAAGCTCCTACCCACCACCCAGGACTGTAGCAGACATATTGCAAATAAATGGGATATAAAGGAGTGGAAGGCATCGTTCCCACCTTCATGGCACAGACCAAGAGTTCAGGCAACGATGGCTTCTTTTGGGCTCCACCAGCTCCCTCCTTCTAAGGGAGATGCGCAGGCCTAAAAATAGTTCAAAGGGCAACTGCAGGAACAAGAAGAGGGTCTTCCCAGGATCATCTTAAGGAATGAGGAAAAGGCCTGTAGATCTGGAAGAACTGTAATTTTTTCATCATCCTACATCTTTGTGAACACCTCCACATGGCAGTGGGCTCCATCCGGGACATCAAGGAGGCAGAACAAGCACTGTGGCCTCCCTAGAGCTGACAAGGTCCCTGCGGGGAGACAGAAGTGAGTGAACAGGTCAGATGGGTCTGTTATGGAGAACAAGAAATCAGGAAAGGGGAAGGAGGAGAATGTGAAGGACAAGGCCGCCATTTTTGAAACTGCTGGTCAGGAAGGTGTCACCGTGAAGGTGACTCTTGAGCAAAGCCCAGAGGGGGAAGGACCAGGCTCTGCACATACATGAGAAAGCGAGGGGGGGTGGGCAGCAAGCCCAGAGGCCCTGAGGCAGAAGCCTGCTGGCCTGGTGAGGGTCAGAGTGAAGTCAGCAGGGCCGGAGCTCGGGACAGGGGACAGGAGTAGAGGCTGAGATGAGACAGGTAATGGTCAGGTAAGGTTCAGGTGGCCAATCTGCTAGACCACTGCAGGGATTTCTGCTTTGAATGCAGGGGAGGTAGGAGGTGTCTGGAGTGCCCTGTCACTCGGGCTGCTGTGTGGGGCACAGACAGAAGGTGGCCAGGTAGGAGCAGGGAGATGCTTCAGCAATCTCAGGGACAGGCGGTGGTGGGAGGGGGTTTGGGGCAGGGCCCTGGCCTTCTGGCCCCTGCACCCTCTTGCTCCCCTGCAGTCAGATATGCCCAGCTCTGCCTGGGAGTTTTAACAGCGTGCTATTTTTATGGTAATTACGTGCTACAGGTTTATAGGCGTCCCCTGTTTGATGCAGCAATTTATGGGACAATGACACCATTTCACACCTTTCATCTTTAGGTTGTGGAGAGGATGAGGATGACACATTTTCTGCTCTGAAGAAGCCAATTAATTAACCCGATTGCACCTTTTCTGCAGAGGAGGGTGCTGCTGTCCCCGTTTCTCAGCTGGTTAAACTGAGGACATCTACTGCTCTGTGAGGTCCGCCCAGTTCTCAGTTCCTCCCTCTGCAGTTCATGAACAGAATTTTTGATCCAGAATACCTTCATACAGACTTGTCTGAACTTTCATCTCACGTATACCTACAGAGAGGAATTATTGATTCTGGGGTCTTCATTGTGGGGCAACAGGTTGGGTAGGACTTCTGAATAGGAAGGAAGTTGAGCTCCTTTCCCAGCTAAATTCAGGGATGAAGATTCTACAAGCCCTGTGCAATGGAGTTACTTTTCATGCTCATTTAACCCAAGCAAATTTCAACTCTGATTGGAGAAAAAATATGGAAGGGAGGAGGCCAGGCAGGGAGTGTCCCCATAGAAAGTGAGTCACGTACATGTTTACCTGGTGCAGCGATTCTGTGTGCCACCCCCCTTGGGGATACCTGCCAGGGTGACACAACATCACAACAGGTCCCAGGCCCAGTTTTGAGCTTCTTGTTCCTCCTACCCTGCGTCTTGGATTAAAAGATACACATTTTGGGTTCCTGAGTCTAAGCCACTACTTCATCTGGCAGTTTGGTGCTGGACCCAAGCGCAGCCTCGTGTGCTTTGGTCTGACAGTTTGTGCTCCCCAAGCAGGCTTGACGCAGTGCTGGACCCCATGGGTGACTTGTGATTTTTTCAGGAATAATGTGATGTCACACTGTGTCCCCTTTTCCTTCCTCTTCTCTGCAGTGGGGTCTTCTGCTGAGAGTCAGGAACTCTTCAAGTGGATTTTAGTAGCAGTGGGAGATCCAGGGAGGGGCCCTTTGGAAGTGATGTGCATTGATCAACTTTACCTTGATATTTTTCTTCCAAAGTCAAGGTCGTATGTAGCTATGTGGGCTAAAGCAGCGCTTGGGGCTTGGGAACACAGAGTAGTCAAGAATTCTTTGGATTTGGGGCAGATTCAGTAAGCTTTCCTTGCTCCTAGGGAGCAACTGCTTCCTCTGGCCCCCATCTGGTCCTCTGCTGTCTTTGTGGAGAAGGAAGCGGGGCAGCACCAGTCACACAGCGCGTCTCCTCTGATTGGTCTTGGTTTCAGCGGCAGGCCGGCTGGCTGGGCAGGGAAATGAAGAGCTCATGCACGTTGCCCAGGCTGGTCGGCATCCTACCAGTCTGCCAAGGACTTAGGGCCAGCATCTGCATCCACGGCTGTCATGGGCATTCAGGCTCTTGGATAACAAGATAAAGGGCAAAAGCTGAATTTTCTTGTGCCAAGAAGAGGAAGAGTATCAGAGCCAAGAAGATCAAACCCGTGCTGCAGAGAGTGGCTAAATGGTACCCATTAACCTCTGTCAGAGCTGGAGTCCTGGAGTGGGCACTCTGCCAGAAACCAGCCCTGAGTGGAAAACAAGGTTTGGCTGGTGCAGAATAACCACAGAATGGGGGCATGGGAACTTACAGAAAGGGGGCCAAGCTGTCCCATCCCCCATCTGAGAGGATGAGCCCCAGGGTTGGAATCCTGGTTTGTAAGCTGATAGGACACAGGTCCGTGCCTTGGCCTGTGGAAGTAGTGGACGGAGGGAGCTCTGCTTGCTGTGGCCCTGCTGCTGGCCAGCCGCCCTTCAGAAGGGAGGTGTGCACACTGAGAGGGCCAGAGTCTGTCCACGGGAGTGTCTGAGGTCTCCTGGGGATGCTTCCATGCTTCCTGTTCCTGGCATCTGGGGGACTTCTACAGAGCCCTTTGCTGGCTCTGTTCTTCACCCTGGTGGGAGAGTACGACCACATGTTGAGCAACACAGATGTTGACACTAGGGTTTCGTGTGCTTTGCTGGTGGGGAGACTGGAGGCCCTGATCACCTGAGGGTATCATTTAGGAGCCCGAAAGCAAATACCCCAAAACCACTCTAGAAGAGATATTTTCCTCTTTATTTGTTGCCAGGTTAGCAAGCCTGGCTGAGCTTCTTAGCAAAACCCAACTTTCCCCACTGCTGGTGAGACTGGAATAAGGATGCCATCCAAAGAAACCAAAAGGCCACGCTGCTTCATGGGGCAGTTATTACAAAAGCCATTTATTCCAAAACAAAGAGCCCTAAAAGGAGGCCAAGATCTACACAGGGCTCTCTGCAGACTAGTAGGCCCCCACTCAGAGAACAGCTCACCTCTGAGTAAAGCTATTGCTTCTGGCTCTTGTGTTATTTGGGTTTTCTTTTCTAGTTCTTTAAACATTTCTGGTCATTTAATATTAAGGGAAACTGGTAACTTCTTGAAGGCATCAGTTTTGTTTTTATCAAACGGGGCAGGTCAGCAGGATCCGAGGCTTGGATGGGATTATTCCGTGCCACCCCGCTCCTCTGACAGCAAAGTCAGAGCTTATTTTTAGAAGACCTTTATTAAAGGAAATCTAATAAGTAATTTTTGAGCAAAGGAAATTTAGAATAGTGTTTTTAACCATAAGCAAGGACCCTAAATAATTAACAATTCAGGACCAGTGTGGAAAAAAAATAGGTGACATAGAATAAAGCAGAAAGGATCAGAGGAGTGAGAATCCCTTTCTGGAATTTTATGTGCCACTGGATCACCATGGGAAACATGTTTCTGATGGCAGTTTCCGGGGGAGAAAGCTTGGACGTCCTTGGATGTCATCAGGAGGCCTTGGATGTCATTGGACGTCATTAGGAGTCTACTCCTAATTCTGCCACTGCCTCTATGACTTGGGATCAAGATACTTTGCTCTCATCATCTCAGTTTCTCTCTGTAAAATTCAACGTCTCCAAAAGCTCCTCAGTCCTAAAATATAATGATTAAGAAAAATCTCCCCTAATCAATTCCAATATTCAATAATTATCAATAAAAAATTTCTTGGACCTCGTCTATCCTACCAGATTTCTCCAGTTACACTACAATTATATTTTTGTTTTATTTGAAATACATAGGCCTCTTCTGGATGTGAAGGGCGGGTGGGTGGAGAAGGATAACCAATGGCTCAGGAAATGCTGGATTAGATTAATTTGGAAACCACTTCCAGGTAATGGTGAACTTTGGGCCACTCGCAATTTCTGCTTTGTATTGTGAATGATGGGATGCCAGAGAAGCGGTGGGCTAATGAGAGGGACCAGGGGTAAGCCAGGCCTCTGGGTGGAGTGTTATTGAGAGCTTCTTAGTTTTGGGCCAAGGTTGTTTCAATCCAGTCTTTAATTATTGATTGCTTCACTCATAAATTCAAAAGAGCATAGTCCAGAGGCATCGCAGACCATGCTTTGGATCTTGCTATGCTTCTTGGGCATCGTCTTCCAAATTAGTATCTCCCTAAATTCACGGAGACAGAAGCCAGAGTGCTGTGGGCTCGGCCAGGAGACATTTAGATGTTTAACTTTGAGGATGGCTCTGCTGCCGCGCTGCTGGATGGCTTCCAGGGAAGAAATTTGTTCAGGTTCTTAAACCTCAGATTTGATTCTGGGCTTGGGTCCTGCAACGAGGAAGAAGCACATGCTCATTACCATCACCTGTGTTTATTGTCCTTCCATTCCACCAAGGAATCCCGTGGCCACCAAGATGTCAGGACAGAAAGGGTGCCCACAAAGCATCTCCCTCCACAGCCTTATTTTCAGAAGGGGAAAATGCTACACTCGCCCCTATCCACCCTTCCACGTGTTGACGCGACCAATGCTTTCATCTCTTGCTATAAATTTAAGGAGCCTTGCTCTTGAAGGTTCAGTACTCGCAATGGATGGGCTAACTGTGAAAGGACCGTTGCTTGGTGCCGACTTTTGCAGTACAGAATATCAGGATGGGTGAACATGGTGCCTACCCACGCCAGACATCAATCTGACTTTTCTATCCATGACACAGTCCCCTCAAAACTTAAAGCCTGAGATGCTTTGACACGTGCAAGAAAAGTTGGGGGACCTTTATTAGCTTTGATTTCCACCCCATTCTCATAAATTATGCAAAGTGTGTCATTTATAGGAACAGCCCCGAAGAGCAGTTGCCAGTTGAAATATAAAAAACGATACCACGGAAACCGAGAGCTGGTTGTGGCAGATACCCTGTCAAAGGAATGATTTATAATCTGGAAATACAAGCAGCAAGAGAGGCCCACCAGCTAGGGCTGTATCATCTAAAGCAATCAAATCCCGCAAATATAAAGCAATTTTGTATTACCGTTTCCCAGTGCTCCCCACAATAAGGACTCTTGTATGCCCAAGTTTAATATTCAGAGCAGAAACCACAAACTCTAACAGGCGCTCCTGGTCAAGATAGTTAATCACAGTTCCCAGCAAACGCAGCCTGTCACAGCCGCGCTCCAAGCAGCTGGGGATTTGCCTGTGCGTCAGCCCCTCTCGCGCTGAGAACTGGGAAACGATGGTGGGTCAGACATCCATTTGCTTTGTATATTGATATAATTTCATCAGAATTTATGATGTGGGAATTACTGCACAGGCAAGAAATGTAATCTAACCTTCATCTCACACAATGCAGAAAAGATATTATGTTTTTGAGAAAAAATACACCGACTTGTTGAATCAGATTACGCACGTGCAATCCTAATGGATTTCAATATTTCCTTGGACAAGTCATTGCTATTTGCATCGCGTGTATTAAATTGGCTTGTATATAGACATTTTTTACAAATAATGAAGAATTCTGATGCTATTGCTTCTTTCATTTTCTCAAGTTCTGGCATGTGTGCTCATTCTGGTAAATTTTAAACATCTGTGTGTTTGCAATAGCTTACCCTAATTTCCCTAGCCCATATTTAGACTCTTAATATCTAAATATTGCAATAACGTAGATGATTCTCTTTCATCCTTACGAGAAGTTCGTGGGGTTGCAGTTGTCAACTAAATGCCAACGTCTGTCCAAAGCCATCTGACACCATCATTGTTTGGTCCTTGAAATAATTTTGATTACCTTGAGTTCTGTAGTCTTCTTTCACTGGGAATCTGAGTACAAAATAAGTTTTAAAGCTAAGGGCTTTCAAGATGGCACTTCATCTAGAATTAAACATCCCTTGACTCAAAAATTATTTTATGTACTTAAAGAAAGTGATGGTGACTTAAAAGCAGTGCCCCAAGCCTGGGCCGACAGATGTTTCTTCTTGTAACTCTTTTGGTTTCTAGTGACATGACTATGGGGCTCAATGACCACGGTTAATCCAGGTCACCTTTACAATCATCCTATAATGGTTCTGTTGAATGCCAAATACATCCTAGAGTTCATCATTTGGAACTTAGTTTTTGAAAATATGCACTGAAAAGGAGTCGTATTTTATCTAAATAAGAAAAACACTCCTAGTTAATTGGCAGGTGTCTCCAAATAATCATCACTACTTTTCATTTCATATCTACCGTCATGTGGCTCGTAGCACACTGCCCCACACTAGGTGAGTTAAAAAGAAAGGTCTATCTTGGCTTACGTTCTGGAGGTGCAGACGTGGGGTGCGTGTGCCCGGGTGTGTCTTCTGGCCTCTAGGACTCAGTTCTGGGGTTCTGATGACCTCATGCTCTTCACTCTCTGAGGCCCACCCCTAAGATCTTCTGATTGCCGCACCCTCGGGGTTAAATCTCAACGCCGGTCTCAAGCAGAAGAACTGCATTCGCCACTGCATGCCCGCATCTCTGGCCCCCCAGCACACACTTTGAGGTTCCTGATGTCACCCTCAATTAGCAAAGGAGGACACACGGGTGGCGTGTCTTGCTCAAAGGCACATAGATAAGGTGATGACCTGCACTTGAACCATGGGGTGTTGGATCCCGAGCCTGGGTTCTTTCAGTGCATCCTCAGCTGCTCCTTCCAGAAACCAGGGAAGGGTCTCCTTTGAACCTTTTGTTCAATCCCCTGAAAGTCAATTCCACCTCCTTGGTCCTACTACAGAAGATCAAACATCTCTTAGGAATCACAACAAAAGTTTGCAGACACGGGCAGGGTTCCCGAAGCTGTTTGTTTCCACAAGAAAGAATGGACTCTGAAGTTGCTGAATGGCCCTACCCTCTTCTTCTTCTGTCCTTGAATAGGAATGTGAGGGCTGATGCTGTGGCAGCCACCTCGTAAGCATGAGGTAGAAACTGGCACTTCAAGCATGTGGTCTTCACTTTGCTGAGCAACAAAACCAGTGCCCTGCCTGCAGTTTCCTACCTGCGAAGGTCTTGTGATAGAAGAAACCCAAACCCCTGTGGAAGATGTTTTAAGTAGGGATTTTGCAGCAAAATATCCCCTAGGGTATCTACCTCCCTCTATGTGGAAAATCTGTTTGGTTTTTTGTTTCTTTCCAGACAGAGAGAGGGTCTTCTGACCCTAAACCTCTGTGGACTGAATCTGGTGGTGGTGGGGCGGGGGTGGGGGGGACTGGCTGCAGGACAGAAGCTACGTGCAGGAATTTGTAGGTTCAGGTGAGCCAAGACACAGGTGCAAACGTCCCAGGAAGGAAAAACCTGACATTGGCTGTCACCTCATTATCTTCCTCGCTAAATCCACTCTTGTCTTCTGAGAGGCTTCCTGACCACCAGATAACAATGCATATGGATGAAATTGCCAAGTTGTGACGCCTCGTGGGATTTAACTTTCCATAATCCTGTCCCACCAGCTTTGTCCATGCTTACTTTAGCCTGGTTATTCCCTGAAGGTAGGAGTGCCCGGTTTAACAAACAAAAGCCCAGGACACCCAGTTAGAGTTGAAATTCACATGAAACAAATAATTCTTTTTCATAGAAGTATGTCCGGTGGAATATTCTGGACACATTTTATCTGTTAACTCCACTTTAAGACTCTGTCTTCAGCCCGAAGAGGTTGTGAGCTCTTTCCTGGGGACTGTTCCACCAGGAGCGCCTTCTGGACACACACCTCTCAAACCCTTCTCCAGCAGCTGGTGCCCTCACAGACGGTCCCCACTGGCATGGGGACAGGAAGGCCATCTCCCCCGTTTGTGGACATGGCAACTCGATTCCCACTCTGATGACAAAACGTCGTCCACCTGTTTATCTATTGGACAAACACTACATGCAGCCATCGCAGGGAGAGGATGACCAGGACATGGCACCCAACCTTGAGGAGTCCACCATGGGTTGCAAAGATGACCTAGGAGCATTGACTCAGACAGAGCTATGAACGCCATCAGACCAATGGCAGGGCCACGCAGGCCCAGAGGAGACAAGGGCCTGCATTTACCAGGGCCACCGTCGTTGCTCCTCTGACTGAGTTGCTCTCTTTCTGTCCCCTCTCCAAGGCCACTCTTTCTCTTCAGCTCAGTTTCATACAACTCCCCACTGACCCATCACCTGCCTTCTTGATTCCTGGGGCCTGGATGGAACCGTCTTTGGCCATTCCTGGAGGGCAGGCACAGGGCCTTCATGTCTGCCTCACGGTACAGTGAGGGTCCCCAGAAATATTTTTAGAGTGAGGCATGGATGTGCTTTTTAAAGCAAGGCTTTTAAGAAATGGAGGAAGTGTGGCTTTTTAAGGGCTATAGTGTGAGCAAGTTGCTGAGCAACAGTGAGAGGCCACGCCTTTGAAATTTATGGTCACTTGTTGAATTGGTAGAGTCAGGTAAGAACGGTACACTCGGTTCCCGACTCCACCTAGAGTAGAGTATCTTCGTGCCATTTCCTGCCAGTTACCTCAAAACAGGCCTGTCACATTGCTTTCAAGCATGCCTAAAGTGCACGACATTTCCAACAGGATGGAAAGCTCTGCTCTCTCCTGCAGTGTGGCCCCACGGGCCTGTGGGTTCCCCATTGGGGTCCTCTTGCTGGCCAGTCTCTGCATGCCTGTTTATTTGGAGACCCCCTTCTGCTGTCTTGACTGTTGTGGGTCTGTTTCTACTTAAGAGCACACAGCAATGAAAATGTAGCTGTTGAATTAGTCTGGCCTTCCTGAAGTATGTCTACTTTGCTGGTAAGATTACTAAAATTTACATTTTCATCACTCTTCAACACAAGCAGGCCTTTAGCTCTTCTTTGCAAGATCTTTCCAGAATTCGTCTTAAGTGACCCAACTACATAATAACACTGTGGGTGACGTTGGGGCGATGTGAAAGGAGGAAGTGACTCCATTGCTGTGGTATACCTTTCACATCACTCAGGGATGAGGGTGAGCTCTGGGCTCCCACAGAGCAGGGATGCTCCTGCTACTAGGACCCTGGTCACCTTGTCATGTTGAGCTGTGTTTACCAGGTGACGGGGGTGCTTGCACAGAGAAGGCAGAAGAAAAGATAACTCTTAGGTGTTTCTGTCAGGGAAATGTGTGCTCCTTCCTTCTAGAATACTGAGAAATGGTGCTGATTGTCAGTTATGTCTAATAAAAGTGATAGGAACCAACATTTTGCATTTGTACAATCTCAGATGGGTTCAACGACAGAGTGACCCATTGATTGAGTTCATGCTGTGGAACATCTGACTTGGATGAAGTCCGTGAGAACACTTTCCTTCATCAGCCTTGTTCCTGGGTTTTCCGTTCCCACTGTTTTCCGTTCCTACTTAGCATGAGCTGCTCTTGCTATCGGTTACTGCAATGTCTCCCACCCACCCTAATCACTGCCTGCAGCCACCCCTCCTCACCCATCCTGTGTGTGAGCTCTCAACTAGCCCTCTAAAAATATCTCTTTACAAGGAGGCACTTGGAATGGTGATCAGACAAGAACAACAGACACCTCCTCCTCTTAAATTCCACCAGGAAATCTTTAACATCTGGAACATAGGCCACTTTCAGAAGTTTCAGCAAATATTGGGCAAATTAAAGAATGCATGGGTAAGCAGAATTATAAGTAGCTTTGCAAGAAAAGATTAGAAATTTGACAAAAGATTACATATGAATGAATGTTCATCAAAAGCCCCAAAACATTTCTGAGCATGGCTGGAATCTATGGTCAGATAACCAGAGATGCACAGTTCAAACATGTGCGCTCTCAAATGGGAAGAGAGGGAGGGAGGGAGAAGAGAAGGAAGGAAGTAGAAGGAAAGAAAGGAGGAAATGGAAGGAAGGAGGGAGGGAAGAAATTAAAAATAAAAAGTTGAGAAGGAAGAAAGGAAGGAAGAAGAATGCAAAATAAATAGAACAATAAAGAAAACAACATTACCTCATCATTGGAAGTGATAGGAATCAGAATTAAAATACTGAAATTGAGATCAGTAAAATATAAGATGAACCAAAGTCATCTGAGCTGAATATATAGCAAAATATTTATAGAACTGGAGGATCAAGAACAGATCCAGGGAATCATAGGAATTCCTGAAGAAGACAGCAATGTGTGTGGACTCAGCCTGGAGACCAAGATGACCCAGGGCTGATGTGCCATAGACAGAGACCAACACCAAAATACAGCCTTGAGAACAGAAAAGGAATGTTGCCAGGTTATGAAGGAAAAATCGAGGTTACTTACAGGGAGAAGAGGTTGGAGAGGCCTTCTGTCCTTCTGCACTTACGTGATCAAATTGAGAAACAACCGAGTGACAATTCAAGGTGAAAGAATGTGACTGAGGTGCTTTCCACCAACTGAGGCAACTGAGTCTGTGGTCCACCTATAGGTTGAACTCAGAGTGCTGAGGAAACAGTGGAGGCTTCCAGGTGGTGATGGGGCCTGAAGGAACCACGTAGGGAAAGTGACAGAGGAGGAGAGCAGAGGGGTCCCCAAGAAGCAAGGCTGTGTGGGCCCCTGGCAGACAGACTGTGTCGAGGACACAGTTCTGCTCTGTCCCCAGGGCACTGGGGAGCGAGCTAAGTGTTTCAACCTACTGTTTAGACAAATAGTTTTACATTTTAAAATGAGAAGAGAATGAACCAAAGATAAATCAAGGTCACAGGAAGAAGGTGAGTAAGGATGCTGCTGCAGTTGTTCGGACAAGAAATGATGGTAGCTTGAACAGGGTGGTGGTGACGAGGGTAGAAAGAAGCAAACATACTAGATTAAGAAGCAGGTGGAGAGGCTGGGGCTGTGGCTCAGTGGCAGAGCGCTTGCCTAGCATGTGTGAGGTCCTGGGTTCAATTCTCAGCTCCACATAAAACATGAACAAATAAAATGAAGGTATTGTGTCCATCCACAACTAAAAAAAAATTTTTTAAAAGATTCAGGTGGAAGGCAGACAAGGAAGAGCGAGTGTGAACTTGAAGATGATGTTGATGTTCCTGTGGGGTAACTGGACTAAAGAGTTAAGAAGAAGTAGGTTTGGGAAATTTGGAGGTATAGGCCATGGAAATATCCTGTGGGCAGATGACAGAATCAGTGTGATTGGGCAGAAATACAATTCTGAGTGACTCCAGTGTGCAGTGGATGATGCTGTAGGACGGATGCAGTGACCAGGGTGAGTAGGGAGAGTGAACTGAAACTCAAAGGCATTCCAGAATCACGGTCTTAGAACATTCATAATCCATGAATGTTTCTCATCAAAAATGCTGGAGGATGCCATGATCATGGACCAACAGCTGGTGAAAAGCAAATAGGGAACTCATGTGGAGGGCAGGGCTGCTGCGGGGAAGTCTGACTTGCTGGAGCTGCTGTTAAGGTAAAACATGTAAGTCAAGACATCTGAAGGAAAAAAGAGGTGTTTTGGGATTTCGAATAAAAGAAAAAGATGAATTGGTGAAGGAGAAAGAGGGAATCTCAGAATGGTCTGCCATAAAAAGTGGTCCAAAGGTCTCAACGACAGATGTGGTCAAATAGAGCATCATGGAGGACTGACAAATGTTTGACAGCAATCACAGTCCCCACTTGTAGGAGTACCTGAGGATACAGAGCTCAGGCTTTTTGTCTTCCCTTAATTGGTCTGATCAGGAGCCCAGCACAAGCATGATTGGGAGTGTGGCACGGGGTGTTAACAGCTGTTGGCAATTTGTAATTAGTGAATGTCTGCTATATATGCTTGCTTGTTTCACATAAAACCTGGTCTTCAGAACTTGAGCTCCCGGCGTGGTGTTAGCGCCATCGCATTCATCCTCCTTACCCCCACAGGCTGCTTCTGTTCCACTTTACAACACCCACTCACAGTAGTGGGACCCTAGCCTACAGGCCAAAGATTGGGACCTCCAATCCTAGAGTAACCCCGGGATGCATCAGATACGCCACACGAGAGCAGGGGATTGCTTGTAGCAGGTGTGATGGACATTGTATTTTGCAAACTGGAAACTGAGGCTGAGCAAGGCTCAGAGACTGAATCGCACTTGTGCTTTTAGGACAAAGGACTTCTCTCTTGTGGATTTCTTCAGAAGCAAGAGACAGGTCAAGTGTGGTAGTAATTATTTCATTCCTGGGTAGTCATAACTACCCTGAGCACTTAAAATACTACCTGGCACACAGTAGACCTTCAAATGAACAGGTTTCAAATGACTGGATTAATTAATTAGCTAGTTAATTAAAATCATAAATAGAAATGCTCAAATTTGCTCCCATTATAAAAAGGCAAACTATCAAAATCAATTATAGTAGTCTCTGACTTAAGTAGTTGGACTAGCCAGTTTTTAACTTCATGATGGCGCTGAAGTGCATTCAGTTAGAAACTGCACTTGGAGGTTTGAATTCTGATCCTCTCTGGGGCTCGCCACCTGTGGGAGGACACTCAGGTAGTACTGGGAACAGCATCAGGTTGCAGCCCCTGGTGAGCCCCATGATCACAAGTGGAAGCACCCAACCCTCTCTGTTGTGCTTAGTTAGGATTTTGGCAGGTGAGGTGCATGCATCCCACTGTGACTCACAAAATCCCAACTTAGGGTGGGTTTATTGTGAGGTAGTCCTGCGGTAACTTGTGAAGCATCTGTAAAAAACCTAAGGAAGAGGGGCTGGGGATATAGCTCAGTGGGTAGAGCGCTTGCCTCGCAAGCACAAGGCCCTGGGTTCAATCCCTGGCACCACCAAAAAACAAACAAACAAACAAAAAAAACCTAAGGAAGAGCATCATTTAAAAAAATCAATGATTTACACAGAGAAATCCTTTTTGGGAAATAGAAAAGGTTAGAATAAGTAGAAAAGAACAAGCAAGGCATCAAATACTGTTGGTTGTTTCCCCCCCCCCCCCAAAAAAAACGTTGCCTATAGGTTGAAATGCTCACTTGAAACTTCAAAAATTTATTTTGGAAACAAACAAAAAAAATTCATGACTTTGGAAAAGCAAAATGGGTATAACACTCAAAAATGCTTTTCACAAACCATAGTCCTATCCAAAAGAGCATCTGCAAAACATTGGCAGTAAAAAGACAGGATGAGAAAGCTAACAGATAAAACAGGTCAGTGGGACAGGAGAGAAGCCCATAAATTAAGCAGAAAAATGTAATATGTAGTAAAGCATCATAGCAAGGAGGAAATGAAGAATTACTTAATAAATGCCGAGAGCGAGGAGAATGGCTCTATTCCTTCCTTCCTATGTACCCAAATAATTTCCATATGACAGAAGGATTAAGCTGAAAAAAATCAAATCAATGAAAATTGCCCAAAATACAATAGAATCTGAGACATTTGGGAGAATAACTTTCTGAAGATTGAAGCAACTGAAGGATTTATGAAGAATATATTAAAATAGGCTTCAAAACACCTCTACAATGAACACATGGAAAATAAAAACAACTTAAAGCAGCCTGTTAGAAAATACGTTCATATAAAAATGATGAGCTATAGTATTCTATGGTTTGCAGTAGCCTAATCAACTTTGTAAGGATAATATTAAGATTCTGATAAATAAGTGGGTCAAAGAGTTTCCCAGACAACTTAAGTATGGAGAAAATATAAAAATATGTATAATTTGTTTTAAAAATGTTTAAATTAGCTATTAACAAAAATACAAGTGAAAAGTACCATTTATTTCTATTAAGTAAAAATTAAACCACTCTAATAACGGTGATCTGAGACTTTAAGTGAAATAATTGTTGCAATTAGCAGAAGTTAGTCTAACCTGCTTGCAAAACAATCTGGTAATACCATTGAGGGCCTGTGAAGTGTTCATTCTCTCTGACACAGTACTAGCACTCTTGGGAATCAATGTGAAGAAAATAATTAGAAAGTAAAACAGGATTTGTGAGACAAGGCGTTTACTGAAATACCATTTGTAAGAGCAAAAGAAATAAAGAAAGAAAACAGACAAGGAAAAAGGGAAGTCAACAACAGCCTTTAGAAATTATAAATATTATGCAATCATCAAGAAAAGTTTTACTTGATAACATTAAGTAAAATAGAGCACATCACAAAATTGTTTAATGGCTGTGGTACAACCATATAAAATGTGAGTAATAGCCCAAAAGAAAGTATGAAGAAATTAGGAGTGCATCACGCTGAAATTATGGGTCATTTTCCTTGTTAAAGTGTTATGTGATTTTTGCTAGGAAAGCCATTTTGATGGGTGTGTGTGTGTGTGTGCACGTGCGTGTGCATGGTGGTTGGCAATTATGTGACCCTGGGCGGGTTACTGGAGATTGCTCAGCTTCTGTGCCCATTTGTAACAAGGAGATAATCATAGGATGCTCTCCATGGAGTGAGGTCATGCATGCAGGGAACCTAGTTCTGATCCTGGCACTAAGCAGAAGTTCATCCAGGTCGTGACAGTGACCGCAGCTTTGGAAGTGGTGATGACTTGATCATTGTTGCTGGATCCTTGCTTATCCATTTTGATTGTCCATGCTGTTCAATTTTCTAATCTTGAAAATTAAAGCCCACCACCATTTGACCTGATCCATCTACACATGATATCATTTTCACCTCTCCAAGATGAGCGCTGAGTTCTGGTCAGAACAATCTGAGGTTTTGCGTTCAGTGTTATAAACATTCAGCCATTGAACAAACACTGAGAAGGGGCCACACTCAGGCATTCTGTCACCTGCTGCAGGCACATTTACATACCAAAGGAAGGAGACAGACCCCAGACAAGCGAAAAACACCAGAAACCTCCAAGGGTCCCCAGCCAGGCTGAGATGTCACTGTTCCGCGCTGTTGGGTTGTGTTGGTTGATGGTGGAAGGTAGTGTGCACTGTGATTGGTTGGTAACTGCACCACACCTGTGAACTATTCAATATCTTATCTGTGGTTAAGTATTTTAAATATTACACAGGAAAATGTGTCATGGCCACTGTTTTGCTAGTTATCATTTCCAACAATAAAAACACTATAAATAAGTCCTCTTCACCAACCCAAACTTCACTTCTCAAAGATTTTAAACTTCACCCTGCAAGATGCGCCCCCAGGATTCTGTCCTGTGTACTTCCCCTTTCTCTGAACATTATTTTCCGTTCTACTCAGATTCCTGTAAGTGGATAGGAAGATCCCTCTGGGAAGAAAGAATGTTGTTTATTGATTGGTTTTTGGCTTTGGGGGCTTCTTTTGCTCTTTAAGAATTTCTCGCAATTTCTATTCGGATGCTGAATGTGAGACAGGTACCCTGTAAGTTTGCATTTGAATCAATGTGTTGTCTTCACTAAGGAAAGACCATTTATTTGTTAGAATTCTGGTTTGCTAACAGAGGATGTATCAAAATTGACCCTTGGATATGTAGGAAATTTTAGGAAATTATCCCCCTGGGGCCAGCTGCCATGCAGACACCAGTTCTGGGAGCAGACTGGTGCCTCGAGTCCCACACTGGTCAGGAACAGCAGCAGAAGTGCAAAAATAGCACACCAGGGCGATTTTCTTATGACAAAGTCATTTAAAACAAATGTCTAAGCCTGGCGCGGTGGCGAACGCCTTTAATCCCAGAACTTGGGAGGCTGAGTCAGGAGGATTGCGAGTTCAAAGCCAGCCTCAGCAACTTAGCTTAGGCCCTAAGCAACTCAGTGAGACCCTGTCTCTAAATAAAATACAAAATAGGGCTGGGGATGTGGCTCAGTGGCTGAGTGTCCCTGAGTTCAATCCCTGGTTCCAAAATAAATAAATAAATAAATAAATAAATAAAAAATAAATAAATAAAATAAAACAAATGTCTAAGCCATAGCCACATTCTTGGTGCCGTCTTGCCTAACCGAGGTGTCTTCTTTCTATCATGGTGTCTCATTGCCAATACCTGCTCAGGGGAGGGAACAGGACATGAGGATAACAGCTGAGCTCAGCGTGGGTGGAGAGCACAACTTAGGGGCGAGGCTGCACCCTCACCTTGAAAGTGTCCTGTTATGAAGAAATCAGTCAGCTTTGTGCTGGCAGTGCCCCAGCTCGTATTAACCACCCAGATTAATGTCAGATCATACCCCAGGAATTATTCATGAGGCCCCTCGGTACAATGTAATTGCAGATTTTGGCATCCACAGTGAAGTCTCATTGTTTTCTAGATTAGCTTCTCTTCCTGTACGACGGAAGAGACAATGATCTGAAACAACTTAGTCCAGAGGGAAAAGGAGTTCGTGTGTTTCACATGAAAAAGTGTCTGTTAAGGGAAGATCCCGGGTGTCACTTACACTGTACCTTGGGAGAGGGGCCCTGCGGCCACATTGAGCAGGAGGTGGCTCCAGACTCATGAATGCTGACTTTCATTTGGATCTGTCCCAGGCGAATAGAATGCCTCTTTATCTACATTTAAGAATTAGTCCTACCAAACGGTAGCTCTGCTAATCTCTACCACAGCATCGCCAAATGTGATTTATGCATGTGGACGAAGAAGCCTAGCTGTTTCCAGCAAAGGCAGTGATCAGCAAACGATGATGAATCATTAAAGAGAATTCAGTGTCATACAGATATTAATACACCTCAAAGGAGATTTAATATCTTATTGCAAATGTCAAGTTACCTTAGTCATCAGCCATACTCGTGAGATTTTAGACTCCAAGATTGTTCAGACTGTGACTTTTAAAGGAGAAGAAAGGCAGCCTGTTTCTTATTTAAATGGAGTTTTCTTATTTTACTTTGTTTACCACAAAGATAATGAATGGGTTTGAGACATTTTCCATGGGTCCATTCGGGACGTGAATAGTTTGCTTTCTAGGGGAGAATTGTGTGAGTGTGTTCACGAATGCATGTGAAGGTGAGCAGGTAGACGTGTGTGCACACACACATACACAATGTATATGTGTACATAATACCACACAAAAAAATTATTTTCTTCTGATTCTTCTATGATCTGAAAGTCTCTGATTCTGAGGAAATTTAGCTGAACATTTACCAAAATGAGCATTTTTCTCCACATTAAATTACATGAAATGAAAGCCGTCCAATGATCTCTATACCCTAGATTCGCAGTCAGTGGACACAGGTTGGCAGGTTTGCCTAGCTATAAGATTTTTCAGCTTTATGAATGTGTCTGGAAGAATAAGTCGGTGAAATACATTGTCTTTGAATTTAAATCAACTTTCTCTTGTCTCTGCGACCCCAATTATCAGGTCGACCATTGTTTCACGTGGCTGTTCTAAGGTTGCATGTATGCATGTATGTTACTATGTATGGATATGTGCCCAGTATTGGGAAATCATCTGGTGGTTTAATCCAATGGTTTAGACACTTGAGCAGTGCATTGTCACATGGACCTCATTTTTACCTGTGTGTTTATAGCTTTGACCTAAAAGTGATTAGTTCTTGAGAAAAGAGATTAAAGGAGTGAGAAAAAGTAGCAAGAGCAGAATGCAGGTTTCTAAAAATAGGGGTTTCACACACACGCTGGTGAGAACAAGGCCATCATCATTGACTTGCTCTGTGACCCAAGAACATTAACCTCAAGTTGTTTCCTCCCGTGGAAATTCATAAAGAAAAACATAGCCCACTATGCCATAGATTCTAAAAATAGTTTAACGTGAAGCTTCCTACAGATGTGGTTTCTTTTGGCCTGATGAACCCTATGTAATTATTTCTCTCATATCACTTCAACTATTCGGAAAATTTGATAAGTGAGAGGATTCATTATTTGTAGCGTGCTCTGTGTAACATCTACATCTTATACCTACAGATGCTCCACTTCTTAGTAGAGAAAAAATCTTCTGGAAGATCTGTCATCTCCCCAGTCGCTCTTCACAACCCTGAAGAGTGTTTGAGTTAGCACCTGCACGCGCCTACCAACCCACTTTAATTCTGAGGACCCTTCAAGAATATTCCTTGCCACAGTGGCTTGGAGCTTTACTGAACGTGGAAAATGAAATTCGATTTCATATAAATGACACTGTGGGCATCAGGATGCCATGTTTTGCTCTGATGAATTACTGAATAGATGTTGAAAATCCACATTATTTTTGGTAGGCAAAGGTGTCCTTTCATATTATTGGTTTTCCTAACTCCAAAGCCTCCCCTACTCTGGATAATGGGGACTTTGTAGCTGTTCTATCAGTCTTTTAGAGCAGTATGACATTGTTCCAGCACAACGATCTCACCATACAGAGGGATCCCTTGTGTACTCAGAAGAGTGGGATCCCCAGGTGAGATTTTGTATTCCGTGGCTCTGGCTCTTCTCTTAGTCCATTCTTCATTTTTAATGATGTGTTTACTCTCTGTATTCCGGAACAGTCTACAAGCCCCACAGGGTAGGCACTGTGGCTGTCTTATTTATCTCTGTATCCTTTCTACTTAGTCTAGGATCTGTAGGCACACAGTAGGAAACACCCATGAAATATGTGTTGAACAAGTGAATGGACGGCTGATCGACTGTTTAATGAGTGCCTAACACAACTGTTAGCCTTTCTTTACAAAGTCTGCAAAGGGCTCAACGATACCTGCAGAGCTAGCCCTCTTCTCGAGAATATAAGGAGTATGGTTGATTGCATGGTTCAAAATTTTGCTGGCAGAGAAGGCAAAAAAGAACTTCTCCAAGTAAGTTTCCTCTGAAAGTTCTATTTCTTTTTCCTGGATAAGTGTCCATTCTCAGTTTTGAAGCTGTAACACTCATCCATTTTGAGTAAATTTAAAAAACCCTTAAAACAAAGATCTGGAACAATCTGTACCCCTTTCTATTCCAGCACGAGTATTTAATTGAGAGTCTTGTATTGCTATTCGTGTGATACTGTGCAACACTTGTCTAGAGACTTCTCTGTGCCAAGCACTAATCTAAGGTAATGTATAGAAGTGGGTTAACTCCTTACAGCCTTAGGAGGCCAAAAATATTGTAACTTATTACAGAAGATGAAACACAACCCGAGAGAGGCTGTTGAACTTGTCCAAGGTCAGCCAGTTAATAAGTGGCAGGGGAGGATTTGAACCCAGGAAGCCAGTTTCATAATCTTATGAAATATGAATATCTCCTGACGATTCTCCTCTGAGTGCAATGAGAATATTGAGAGAACTGTCCTGTTTGGGTTTTATTTTCCCCTTGTTACCAGGACATTGGCACCAGAACAGAGTCCCATAGTGCTGTAGTGTCAGGGAAAGATGCCAGAATTCTTCGTAGTTTTTAATTCTAAAAATTAATCTCCATGCTTAAAAAAATGTAGTTATGCTTGAAGATGGAACATGCAGAAGAAGCCGATATCACCACATGTAGATGGAGAAAAGTGTATTTTTAAGAAGTCCTGGCAGGAAGAAAAATGTTTTTTTTTTAAAAACACCCAAATTCTTGCCTGTGTCCGGGGGAAGGCCCTTGGCCTTGAGGAAGCCTGGCTGTCTCTGGGCGGCTGTGAGCAGTGCTTGGCCTGTCCAGCAGAGGGCGGACGAGGTAACGAAAATCTTCAGCTTTCCGATGGAGCTGCGGGGCCCCTGGGCAGCTCCCGGGACTTCAAAGTCACAGGCCGAGGACACTGTTTAAGATGCTTGTTGCCAGGCTATTAGTACAAGGATAAAAATTCCTCTTGGTCCCGGAAGAAAAACAGAGAATGAAAGGCCCTTGATAGAAGGACTTGGCACATCTCTGGCATAGTTCGGACATGGTGTGTGTGAGAAAATGTGGTGCTTGTGTGTTAAATTTGGAATCAAAACAGTTTACTCCAAGGACACTTTGGCAGGGACCCCAATTCCATTTTCATTAAGGAAAATGAGAGCGAAGGCAGGGAGCAGGGACAGGAAGGGAGCTGTTGTGAAATCACAGTTTAGACGTGAAGAGATGGAGAGGAAGTTTAATCTCTTTTCTAATAAACTGGAATTACCCTAGATAAAAAAATCAAAATTTTTGTGTTTTATTTTATTACTGTTTTTATAACACAGGTGGTAAGATCAACACAGGGGACCTTGCTGTCCCCTTCTCTGCCATTTTACATGCTTCCATTTGTCACCCTCGTGACATCCTTGCCTCATGACACACTAGTGAAGACTAATGAGAGTCTGGGCCACTGAATTCAGCATCTGATATTTTCAGGGAAAGCGGTCTTCAGCACCATTAATTCCATGCTGGGTTGTGCTGCGTTATCACTTGAGAACTCTTTTGAACTCAAAGTTATTTTGAAAACATGGGATGTGTGTCCCATAGTGAGAGACAAAACTAGAAATTCAGAATATTCTGGTGAGCTCTCAAGGTTGATCCATGAAAGCCATGATAACTCCACACAGATATGGACTGGCTGCTACTCAGCCCTGTTTCCCCTGCCCTTTCTTCTAGACTGTTCCTTGGAGTGTCTTTTGGATAGGAAGCCTTCAGAACAGAGCATACACCAGTCTATTTTGTGGCCTTTCCTGTTACTATATTTTGGATCTACAGTTGAACAATCTGACTTGGGCAAAAGGTTGCAGTTTTTCTCATTTTGAGAAAAACGTGGTGATGATGATAATAATGATAATATGTCTTGCCTGGAAATCTGTGTGCTTAATTTCAGAGCCATACTAGTTTCCACGGCTGGGTTATCAGCACCACACATTTATAAGGCAATTACCCAAAGCTTCCTCAGCACCTGTGGGTGAAGTGCCTGCTTGTACCAAACACAGAGAACCAGGATCTGACAATCAGGGGCCTCCCGCAGCCCCTGATGCCCCGATTTGTGCTTTTCTCGCCAGGGCAGGCAAACTCCTTGTCTGAAGTTGTCATGTTTAGCCCACACTGCGATGGATGCAGCCAGGAGCTGATCTGTCCTTCAAAGGGTATGATTCTTTTCTGGGCAGAAAAATAGAAGCAGCAGCCAGAAACTTCAATCGGAGCTTTCAGATTCCAAAACTATGACACTGTCACACTGGTGTCATTAAAGCTAACTAACCATATTAAACGAATATTAAAATATGGGCTCCTTTGCATAACATAATGAGCAAAACCGCTTTTAAGTTTCTCCCTGTGCTTTGAGGTGAGGTGGCATTTACATTCCCAAACTTTGAAGTCAGAACAAAATGTACAGGTAGAGGGTACTAGATCAAATAATAATCAACTTCAAAAAGCATTTTGGCTGTTGGATGTCCCAGGGCTAATTTCCTCTAGACATTTTAAATGTAAATGTCTAAACTCATTTAAAAATTGTAAATTGGTCTAGGTTCAATCAAAAAACATCCTGACGCAGAACAGGGAGACTAGGCTAATTGTCATTTGTTTGTCAAATGAATTCCATTTGGAAAGCAATGAAACCTCCAAGCTAATTCTTTTAAGGTGAGCTGGTAGTTGTATTATCAGTTAAATGCAGTAAAATGTATAATCATACGATGATAATGAAAACTGAACCTGTGTTATTGCTGGGGCTCTGCCTGCCACAGGGCATGGAGTGATGGAACTTAAGTACTGTAATGTTGCCTTGGCCACAATGGCACCAAGTCTGGTCTTTAGCCTTACAGACACTTTCTTTGCATTTTAAAAAACTTTATCAAAGCACCGTGGCAATATAGAAAATGTCAAAGTGAAATGCACTGTAGGCAAATTGAGATTTCATTAAGTTTAAATTTATTGCTTTTGACTGATGTATTACCATGCTTGTTAAGAACCAGTAATTTGGAATATCTGTCTGCTTGGTAAAATGGCTTTGTCTCCTTGCACATTACTTTCTATAGCTTTTGAAAGACCACAATAATTCAGAGCAAGTGTGGGCTGTGTTTTAGTAGTGTTTTGAAAATTGTAAGGCATCTGGACTCGTGCTCTGATAAACTTCTGCATGCTCCCTAAAATCTTGTCCAAGTCTCAGAGGTTAATTGTGGAACTCATATTTATAGGAGTTTTGCAAATCTTGCCAAACAGTATGGTGTCTGTAAACATCTCTTCTACCCGTGGTTTCCTTCTCTGTGCCCGAGAAGTAGGACAGATGAAGGATGAAAGACAGGTAGCGATGAAGGATATACCAGGTCCAGAAAACAGAGAAATGGACTCTGTGTGTAGTCAATAGAGAAGTGGCCTCACAGTGGTTTAGGGAAGGGGGTGCAGTTTGACTTAGTGATTTACAAACAAGGAAAAGGAGACTCAGAAATCACACAGCTCTGCAGAAGTAGGTGAGGGCCCACGATTCCTTGTGGCCATTCCAGTTTCAGCTTCAATGTCACCTCCTCAGGGAGACCTTCCTTCCCCATTAATGTAGCTGGTCTCCAACAAAGTGGTTGGCAAACATTTTATGTAAAAGGACACACTTGGCAAAGAGATGATGTGGATATTATGTAGAAACAACAGTGGAAGAAACAAATGTGTGTCATTTCCTTGATGGAATTCAAAATAGAACAGAACAATTGCGTGTATGTGTATATATATATACACACACACACATATATCCATATTCATATATATGTATTGGGATGCAGGTCTAGCAGAGAGAAGAAAGGAATTCTTTGGGAACATAACATCCCACTGAATGGGAGTTCGATTACAAAAACCATTCTTAACTCATGGGCCTTATAAAAACAGGCAGTGGGCCGGATTTGGCGGTGGGCCACAGCTGCACACCTCTGCCCAGCACATTATGTTATTCGTTTTTTTCCCCTGGATCAGGCCTCTCTGGAGGTACCTTCTGATTGTCCACTGTTCATATCTTCCCACACAGGACAGGAAGTTCTGTGAGAATGGAGGCCTTGACTGTCCATTTGCCTCTGTGTCTCCAGGTCCTGGAACAGTGGGTACCGTGGTGTGTTCCTGGTGCATGGTGGTCACTCGATTGCTGTCCATGAATCTAGAGTGACCCCAGATGCAGACTGATGGATAAGATGACGTGGGCTTCCAAGGGGAGAGGGAAGGACACGGTCCCTTTAGCACTTCTCACTTCCTTTCAGCACTGGCGTTACTGAAATGTCTAGCTTACACTTCAGGCTATTTTTGAAGTGTGTCAATATTTTAGTACATTCCTTTTGGATTTTACCATTTCAAGGAAATTATAATTAACCAGAACATGGGCATTTTTCCTCCCATATTTTTTATTGGTGCAGTAGAGTTGTAATAATGGGATTCATTGTTATTTATTTTTGTACATGCACATAATATAACAATATAATTTGGCTAATATCATTCATCAGCTTTTCTGCTTTCTCTCCTCCTCCCGGTCCCTTTCCCCTACTCTACTGGTTTTCATTTGATTTTCATGAGATCCTCCCTCCCCTTTTTTCTCCATTTTCCTCTCTAGATTTCACATATGAGAGAAAATATATGACCCTTGATTTTCCGAACTTGACTCCATTGTGCATGTGTGTGCACCACATTTTCTTTATCCATTCATCATTGATGGACACATAGGCCGATTTCTTAGTTTGGCTTTCATGAACTGTTGTTATAAACATGGCTATGTATGAATTGCTATAATATGCTGACTTTAATTCCTTACGATAAATACCAAAGGGTGGGATATCTCGGTCATATGGTGGTTCCATTCCTAGACTTTTGAGGAACCTCCGTACTGACTTCCATAGTGGCCGACTAATTCACAATCCCACCAACAGTGTATAAGTCAGAATGCAGCATATTTTAATGCCCTGACTATTCTGTAATATTTGACTATTTATAAATATCCCTTGGTCATGATCATGAATGTGTTGAACTCAGTCTGGCTGCCCTGCCACCTCTCTGCCTCTATGTCCAGGCTTCCTGCAGGGAAAGCATTACCCAGGCAGGTGAGCACGTGGGTCAGGTCAATGCCCTGAAGCTTTTTCAGAGGATTCCAGCCTTCTCTAGGCCCCCTACTCTGACTGCCTTGCACTTTCCCTCAAGAGCTTGCGCTGCTCTTTTTCATGGTAGTGTTCTTATTCTTTCCTGGGTATCAGCCTTATCTGCCCACGTAGATGGTGAGTAAGCTCCGGAGGGTAGTGGTCCCTCTCAGGCTTGGTTGATACACTACACAGTGCCTGTGTATTTCTTAAGTTTTTTGTATTATACTTAGAGGAATAAGATGCAAATGATAAAAAGTCCATATCGAGACTTTTGTTTTTAGAACACACATACACAAACAAAACCAAAAATTGTTTCAAGCTCCATTTCTTATGTCACCTAATTATAAAGAACTTGAATATGTATAATCAGAACTGAGACCCTGAGATCCTTTAAATGTGCAATCTGTGTACAATATTTTCATTATAAAGCATTTATGAAATGGCCCACACCTAGGTTTTTGGTCAGGTTTCCTTGTTTATCCAGTTCATTGAGGAATTCAAGGAATCAGCAGAGTTGTTCTTTGAATATCTACTTAGGTGAGATTTTCCCAGACTGTCCTTGGTAGAAATGAGAACCTTTTGGAAATCTGTTGTCAAAAAATATTGAAACTGTGTGTGTGTATGTGTGTGTGTGTGTGTGTGTGTGTGTAGCCTGAGTGGGTAGCTCTACAATCTCCTCCATGAATATGCTTATATCTGACCTAAACCAACTATTCTTAGATTGTTGGAATGAAAAAATCTCTCTGCTTTACTTGCTTAATCAAAAGAATTAGCAGAGAGAGAGAGAGAGAAAGGGTCAGACCCCCGGAGAAAACACTGGTCATTTCCACACTGATTAATATTGGAGGCAACAGCAAGACGACAATCTTCCCTTAACATTCTAATCCAGGTCTAGTCCCCAAATGAGGGAGGGGAGGTCAGTGTGGCCCCCAGGAGACACGTTTTTGATGATCTCAACTTGGGGAGGAGGCATTACTGGCATGGTGGGTAGAGGCCAGAGAGGCAGCTAAGCCTTCGTCAATGCACGGGAGTATTATTTAGCCCCAGGTGCTAATAGAACAACTGTGAGAAACATTTTTAAGGCAAGCTTTCTTCATTTGGCAGCCTCCTGGGTGCAGCGAGGAGCCAGGGCTTCTTGTCTTGACCTTGGAGCATATATAAAGGGGACCAAATAATCCTAGCTGTGATGAGATCGGTGGTCTCTGAAACTCATCTTGCAGAAACACATCAGAGTATCCATTTTTGACGTACAATGAATCAATGAATTTGGAGGAAGGATGTTCACCAGAATGCTACTTCCTATGTGACTAGCATGGCCATCTGCTATTGAACAACCCACATACCTTTTGAGCTCCTCCAAGATCCTGTGCTTCTTGCTGAATTATTGGTTGATTAAACCCTAACTAAATCACTTATTTTCAAGAATTTTTTTTCTTGTGCTTTCAATAATATTTTGTGTCTGGGGAGGAAGCACCGCAAGAAATCAAATATATAATTAGAATGGTATATTTTGTAAAAGTTTGGATCGTATCAACAGGTCACAGTCTTCTTTCCAGTACCTTCTATGGCTGCAGTGAGACAATGACATAATGATTGACTACAGCCGTGTGAGATGCTGTCTGAGCAATGGAAGGTGATTTGGGGGCCTGTGTTACTTCCTAAGACAGGGAGTGAAAAGGAATCATCAAGGAATCTTCTTGATGCAAGAAGCAGCTGAAAACTTTTCTAACCAGAAAACTGAGTCAAGCCTCAGTGTCTAATGAATCAATGTTTAATGGGATGCTATGATATTATTTATGTGTTGGGGAATTGCATGTTTATAGGAAACCTTATGTTTTTCTCTGAGTGGTCTACAGTTCTCTGTAGTCATTAGAATTTTACTGGATTGAATTGTTTGAAATGAGTAGATAATATTAGGTTCCAACTACTCTGGGTGCATTAAATAGGTCCTTTTATTTATAATCCTCACAACAATCCATTGGGGTCTGTATTATCAGCCCTCTGGCGTAGATCTGAGGATGAAGGTTTAGAGCTGCTAAATCATCTGCCAAGGTCATATAGCCTGAGAGGACAGCTGCTTATGAACCCAGGTCGTTCTGACTTAGCAACTGCATGAATATATTGAAATGCTTAAATGCTCCTTGTAGTCACAGAGTGAAAAGTTTATGATTCCATAGCGAGGTGGAACAAAATAAAATAGAAACCTGTTACATATTGGATTAATCTGATCAACCAGGCCAACCTATATTTCTGAGGGCAGGAAGGGGATTTTTATGCAGAACCCTTTGAGTTTACACCAATCTTGTCAAGGTAACTGGGATACCAACCCACCAAGCAAGATTCGTGGTACTCTTGAGCAGTTGTTCTCAAAATGTGCTCCCCAGACTAGTAACACCTAGGAACTAGCTAAAGATGTCAGTTCTCAGACCCCAGCTGAACCTCCTAGATTAGAGTCCCTGAGGGTGGAGGCACACTCTGTTTCAATGGGTCCCTCCTTTATTCTATCATAAAAGCACACTGGAAAATCTCTGCTCTTGATGCCCGCTGTATTGCCCGCTGGTGCTCAGATTGCTCACAACTCCCACACTATTACATCTCCAGGACTTCAGCTGACTTTTAGAAATTCTGTGTTCTACTTTAATGGACAAGAAACAGTTGAAAAAAATAAGCTGAAGTCTCCCACTTGTTTAAAAGGCCAATTCCTCCAGGTGTACCCTAATAAATTCAATATGTGGCCAGCTCAGTTGCACACATTCTATACAATGCTAGGATTATGGGATGCTAACCAGTGAACTCAGCATTGCTTGGCAGGGCTGCAAATTCCTGAATTTAGGTCAATTTTGTTGAAGATAGTTTGTAATTTGACATAGTTTAGTTTAATAAGTTTAAAAATTTGGTCATCCATACTTGATATAGATGATAACATTTAGCAATAGGGAATGGTTGGACCTTCTTGAACTGTTCTGAGTAAATAGGGGTTGTTTACTTTTTTCTTTTTTACTCTGGAGCTAGCCAAAATTTTAATAGAAAACAACATACCTTTTGTAGATGGTCATTTTATGATAGAAGGGCTTGCTGATTCTTGGAGAATTCCTGTTTCAGACAACTTCTGAATTCAATCAACTGTAGGACCATCAGTAGCTCATAAAAGAAAATATTAGAGGATTTCTGTTTGAGGACAGTCCTCATTTCTAACCTTTTCTGCCATCCTATGACATCTTTTGGGAACTATTCCAGGTTGGGATGTCAGTCAAAGATAACTAGTGTTCCACTCAGCAGCTTTCTATCACTCCCCCTTCAGGGATGTGACACTCTTTCCTTAAACGCACTTGCTAAAGATCATGCTTATTAGCGTAGTTCCGTGGGACCAGAAGGTACGGTATGCAAATTCCCGAATGTCAATACACTTATTTATGGAAATTTGTGTTTCCAGGCAAAAACCAGTCAAGATGTGGAGAGCAGAAGTGGTTGGTACCCTGCTCTGTGATCCACCTGTCCACTGGATCCCCAGAGAGGAACTTACTTCAGGTTCAGATACCAGTTTAAAAAAATGCATGTTTAAAAGGGAAATAATGTTGTTCCAAATTAGAACACGTAAAACTCTGCATCACAAAAAATGAACTTCCCGAATTGCTATTAATGTTGTCTTGAGAGGGAGACGGGACAAGCCCATCACCTTGAACAAGATTTAACTTTTTCACATTATCGCTTAGCATGTTACTGAATAATGGATGGCTTGTGGACCATGTTAATTTCAGCTCTGGAAATAGGGCCCTGCCACTCCGGAGAAAAAAGATAGATGTTTCCAACCACCGGCAGTGATAAGTGGCCCTGTGTGAATAAATTTTAAAGAGGCAAGTGCTACCAAACCTCTCTATCAGCATCATGACGCCTTCCAAGGGGAAACTTGCGCTGAAGAAAAGTTGCAAGTGGGTGACCCAGAGGAAGAGGACAGCTGCCCCCACTCCTCACACATCACCCCCTGACACACACACACGTTCAGACTTCAGGTGCTCCCTGTCTAGAAGCTATGCGAGCAGAGGCTCATTTGGCTCAGGGTCCAGGTCCTTTAGATATGAAAGTCAGACAGTGGTGACAGTCCAGCCTGCAGGACAGTACCCCAAACATCCGAGCAAAATGGCACTAACAGGCACAGATCCTGGACTCATTTGCATAGCTGTTCTGTAGTGCGAAGTCCCTCCTTGCGGAGGCAGACATTTGGCAGCAGATAAAGCCCAGGAAGAATGCCTCTTTTTTGACTTCAGAGATTAATGTAGATGCGAACCCATCACTGCTGTGTGAGGGGGACCCTTCTCTGTTACAGATCCCCTGGACGGGGAATATCAGATTGCCTAATAATGGGTAGCTGTAGTTCTGCCGTCATCACTTATCAGGGACATTAGTTTAAAACCTGCAATTTCGAACTTAGCATGATTGAGCTTTCCAAAGATCGAATTACTGCACTTTTGTTGGTGAGTATCTCTGTGAAATTTCCTGAAAAGGATAGTCCCCCTTCTTTGTGTGAAAGTGAAGCCAAATCACATACTTTATTGATATTTATAGACATACAAATGATAGTGCTAATGTACTTTAATGTCTGTCTACTCCATGGAGAGCCGTGGCTGGGCTTTGGGGCTTTTTTTTTTCTTGAGATAATGTGGAGTACTATAGTCTCTTTGTGAGCTTAATCAGAGTAGGTTGCTTTCCCCCCCTCCACTTCTTTCCTTTCTTGTTTTCCCCAAAGCCTTATTTAGAAGAAGTTCACACCAAAAGTCTTTTTTGAAAAAGGCTCCGTGCTTGCCCATGATATGGGCACAGTTTATACAGTGCTCTGGAGTCAAAATATACATCCCCGTATCGTTCTCCTTAGTGGCTTAGATGGAAAATGTAGCAACATTATGCTTCAACAAAGGCAAGACGATTTTAACAGCCTATACTAGAAAATATCTCCACTGAGAGAAAGTCTCTCAGTCTCCCAGCCCTGAAGATTTAATGTTTTCAGAGTAATTTTACAGATATTCTGCCTGCCGATGCCCATTAGGGTTTAGTGTCCTCAAGTCACCAGAGGCTTAGCAAGCATCCAGACATGCACCAGCCTTGTGGTTTTGAGCAAGAATAATCAATGTGGATCTGCAGTGACTGGGCAGAATTAAGCAAAGATTCACCTGCCCTCTCTTTAGGGTGTTTGCACATGACTTCTGTTCCTCCTAGAGGACATGTGAGCCATTGTGGAAACAGAAACAGGGCATCCCAGCCCACATGGGCGATGATGTCTCGAATTCCTCTGAAAAAGGCGTGAATATGCAGAGATGATGGTGAGTGGCCCTCACACACTGTCAAGATGTTGGAGGAAGAGGTAAGGTTCGTCACAACAGAAACAAAAGTAAAAATCCAGGGTACACCAAAGTTCGTTTGTTCTATTCTGGTCATTCAAACAAAGCTGAGGTTTTTGTTAGTCATTGGCAAAATGAACTTTTGATCATTAGTGTGTCTATAATGGACATGGTTAACATATAATTTTGGCCTTAACAAGCTCTAGGTCTTGGTAATATATTGATTTAAAAAATGAACCACTAGCCGGGCGAGGTGGTGCACACCTGTAGTCCAAGCGACTTGGGAGGCTGTGTCAGGACGATTGTGAGTTCAAAGTCAGCCTCAGCAACTTAGCGAGGCCCTATGCAACTCAGTGAGACCCTGTCTCTAAATAAAATACAAAATAGGGCTGGGGATGTGGCTCAGTGGCCGAGTGTCCCTGAGTTCAATCCCTGGTTCAAAAAAAAAAAAAAAAAAAAACCACTAAAATGTTTGTAAGAAATATAAACAGCAGGCAAAGATGAGTTTGTTGGTTCATATTCAAATTCTTGTTTTGTGAAAATGACAAAACTCAACTGATTTCATGTCATTATCATAATCCATAAGCATTTAGCAGCCTGTGTAAATGGTATTTGCCACTTGAGTAACACAAAGAAATCTATCTTTTTTGGGGGAAGGTGTAACCAGGTATTGAACCCAGGGGCACTCAACCACTGGGCCACATCCCCAGCCCTTCTGTGTATTTTATTTAGAGACAGGGTCTCACTGAGTTGCTTAGTGCCTTGCTTTTGCTGAGACTGGCTTTGAATTGGTGATCCTCCTGCCTCAGCCTCCTGAGTTGCTGGGATTACAGGCATACCCTCAAAGAATACTATCTTAATGAGTCATAAAATTGTGACCTGTTCCTGAATTGTTTTTAGGGACCTTGTAGTAAGGCTCAGTTTCCATTTAAACCCAAAGATATATTTGGTGGTGAGTTGGTTTAAATGGTGAACCTAAAAGCAGTACTTTTAATACCCCGGGGCATTAGACAGAAACCTGTTACACATCCCTTTCCACTATCTCAGTTCTGAATTCCAAACTTGAACACAAAAGGAATCTTACAGGGAACTCTCCTTTCCTGGACTGAATTAGAATTTAGAGTGGATGGAGATTTCCCCCATCTTGGGGATTTGAGCATATCCAGGTGTTCATCAGGCAGATTTGCTCCCAGGTGTGGGAGTGCACCAAATGCTCTCCCCAGGGGCTCTGGCTTCAAATAGAACTGTAAGCAGATCCTTTCTTATTTAAGTATCAGGATATGTGGAAACCATCTTCGAAGACCTTTTCTCTACCTCTTAGCCATCTATGAATTAAGAGCTGGAGAGGAACCAAATCTTTCTTTTCCAGCAAGATGCACTGTTGTCAAGTACAGGGTAAAGCCTGGAGTTAGGTTGGACTGGGATGCTGATTCACTCCTGGAGCACAAAGGGGGTGCAGAGGACAGATGGGCGCGGGGTGCTGGGAGGGAGCATAGGGTTCCACGTTCCTTCTCAGAGCCGAGACTCCAGAGAGTCGAAGAAACGAAAGACCCAGAGCTGGAGGTCACCCGATAAGAACAAAGAAGTCGCTTCCAGCGCTCTCTCCTATTGTCCCCTTACACTTCTTGGTGTGAATAATGTTGTTTTGTTTGTAGAAAGATAGTCATGAGCAAAAAAGAAAAGCACGGTGAGTGATAAGCCAGGCTCAGGAAATTTGAGAATGACACATTTGTGATAATGTATGTTAATTTAGTTGGATAGATGTGAATATTTTCATAAAGAACAAAGAGAAAGAGGGACTATAGCTTAGATTCACACGTTTAGGCTTTTATATAGGCATTACCCATGTTTCAAATGTGCAAATCTCCTGGAAACAGGTTTTTTTTTTTTTTAAAGAAAACATTTTGTTGTGGTGGCTTATTTATTTAAAATTACCATATTTTTCTTGCTTTGGAGATAAAAACTCTAGTGGAGCCAGACTTCAAATAGATGATGTTCTGAGCACATCAAAACAAAGAAAGTGTTTCTGAAACCAAATGAAAGCATGTTTTGAATGACTCCCCGTCCCATTCACGGCTCCTTTCAGCTCAGCGGCCTGGCTCAGATAAGGTCTCAGACACCTCGCAGCCTATTCAAAAGTATCAGATTCAACTGAAGGTGAAGAAAATGGGCTATCTGCAATATTCATGAGTTGGGAACTTCCCAAGTTGGGCCATTGTCTGAATGACTTTACAACTGCTTGGGGTTTGCATTACATAACAGATACTCACAGGCACCCAGCGCTCCTATCAAACCAACCCTTGTAAGGGAGTCCAGAGGCCCCCACCGCCCCACCCCAGCCCCATTCTTTCCTAATCCAGGTCCCAAGAAAAATACTGCCCAGCCTTTGAAGTGAGCAATTCTACTCCTTAGTTCAGCAGACTGAACTGAAGGACTTGATAACACTTCTTCAAGTTCATGTTTTGTTTTCATAGCATGTGGGGTGGTTTTTTTTCTCTAACTAGAACAAAGCACAGTGCACAACACCAGAATTTTCTGAAATAAAGAGACAGATTCATTTATTGGAGCAGGGTGACACCTAAGCAGGGAGCATAAGGAGTCCTAGTAATCCTGCTTCTGCTTCTGCCCATCGGGAGTAGAATTTCCAAGGTCCTGCTATTGAATAAGGAGTTGCAAGATGAAGTCAGAAACATTTAATATTTCCTCCTCAATGTCATTGCCACCTGCCGAATAGCCAACCTGTGACTGAGGTTGATCATAAGTACCTAGAAGCCTACACCCCGGTGCCTGGTATGGTAGGAAGAACCCTGTATTTGAGTTCCAGCTCTGCTTCTAAGCTGTGAGCTTGGACAACAACCAGAGTTTTCTTTTTGCTAGTTTTTTCTTCTGAATATTAATAAGGGTACTGAATCGCATCTCTAAAGCCACACCATTTTACCTCCTCTGTTCTCCTACAGGAATAGCCGATAAACCCTGTAAGAGGCGTAAGACTGCCCCTGAGCATGGTGGAGAAAATTGAGACAAAAGTCCTTTGGAAAACCAACCACACAGCTTAAGTATCTATAGAGTGCTGAATTATGTCTCCCCCAAAGATAGAGCCACATCTAACCATTGGAACCAATGAATGTGACCTTATTTAGAAAAAGTGCCTTTGCAGACATAGCTGAGTTAAGGATTTCAAGATGAGTTACCTGGGTGGGCCCTAACCAATGACAAGTGTCCTTATAAGAGACAGGAAAGGACAAGACACAGACACGGAGGGGAAGGCCAAATGAAGACAGAACCAGAGATTAGAGTGATGTGCCTGGAGCTACCAGAGGCTGGAAGACAGAGGAAGAATTCTCCCTTGTACCTTGGAGGAAGCGAGCCTGCCAATACCTTGATTTCAGACTTCTAGACTCCAGAACTGTGAGAGAATAAATGTCTGTCATTTTAAGCCATCTAATTTGTGGCAGTTGGTTATGGTCCCTAGGAACCAATCCATTGCTAGTGTGGCTGCCCATCATTCCCACCCAGGGGCCACAGGCACTTGCTGACTGCAGATTGCATGGGACTATGCCAGGCACACAGTGCCACCTCTCTTCTCCTTGGATGCCACTTTCAACTCAGGAGAGACCAAGCGTAAGGCACACTGGAAAGCTACAGCGTTGTCGGGCACGTGTGAGCAGCTACTTCAAGGGCAGGATGTCGCCTCTTCTGGCTTTGCCATGTTTTCCCCTGCCCCGTGGCATGGTGAGAAGCCCCTGTGCTTGGCTTCATGGGCACAGACCTCCCACTGGAAGAGCAACTGCTCCTCTTGTAAAATTGCAGGAGGGTTTTAGGAGGTGAAGTGTCCTGGTCAGGGGTTGTTATGAGTCATTGGCCAATCTCAATGGAAGGCAGAGAAAAGGATGACCGGGCATCTGCTCTGTTATGCTTACCTGAATCATCTCAGCCACCTGCAGAGAGCTTCTGGGCATGTGAGTGGGTGGGAAAGAGAAAGCAAAGATGACCTGAGGGCAGCCAGTGCCATAGACCAGACTGCGAGGGAAGAATTCCAACTGGGGAGCAGATCTCTGGAGAGGTTGTCAGGTGCTTCTGTGCCATCTGCAATTCTCCCAAACTTGCAGCATCTTATTAAAAGCAGGGACACTGAGAGATGACCTAGGTGGAGATGTGCTCTCCATAGCTGTGACCCCAGGTCTGGAGCACTGACACACTGCTTCCTTAACTGACAGGTCCAGACGCCTCAACACAGCTTACGAGGACCTTCGTGACCCATTGGGTTTCTCTTGGTCCTTCTCCAAGCTCATCTTTGATGCCTACTCTAAACTGAGCCCCTCAGCTTTGCTGATGGGCTCCCTACTATTCACCTGCTGCTTCCCTGTCCGTCTGACCAATGCTATACCCTTGTCAGAGTTCAGCTGACTCATCCTGCTTTGGGGAAACCCTTTGTCATCTAGATTGGATTATGTATCTTGTATGGGGTGCTAAGCTTCCTTGATATTACTCTATCAGTGCATCTGATAAAATGCCAAAAATGTTTTTCCTACCTGCCTTAACTTCCCACATAAGCCTCTCGGGAAGGGGTAGCACGTCTGCTTTCTTTTTTTCTTTTTTTGGTCTTTTCCCCCTTTATGTCATCACATACATGACAGATTAATATGGCTTCAGACATTACATGTGCAGGAGAGTAAAAAATGAATGTCCCCCTCACCCTAAGTATCCCATCATTTAATGTTTGAAAGGTAAAGCCTGGAAATTGTTTGGTGAGTCTCCTTCCACAGGTGCATCTTTGCATTCACATCCTGCAACATACATTCCGCCACTCATCCCTCCTTCCATCAGTTTTGCCATTCTCTATCATCTATCTATCTATCTATCTATCTATCTATCTATCTATCTATCATCTATCATCATCATCTATCTAATCTTTCACTTTACTCTGTCTTATCTATAACTTGCTTTTTCCTTTTGACGTCATGTCTTGGTGAGCTTTGCATCTCAATACAGTGACCTACATGACTTTGTAGTGCCTCACTCACTGCTACGTGGACAATCAGGCTGCTTCGCTATCAGAGCCAGGCAGCAGGCCTCCTCCTAGTGCAGACACTCCAGTGCACCGATACAAGGATTTCTTCTGGACAGATATAATTGGTGAGCTGAGATCTTACCCACTCTGATGACTTCCGCAGGGACCCTTCCCTTCTCTTCCCTTGTCTCTGCACTTGGAGCCCTCCTGGAATTGCTTCTACCTCAGAGGAACCCCTCCCTCTACTTTGAGCAACAGTTGCTGCTAGACTCTAGCTTTATTTTTCATAGACTTAAGGCTTTCTATCCTGCAGAAATGTCTCAAATCCCTGGTCAGTCTCTCGTATTTTCCAGCATTGTTATAGTCACACGCATGCACAAAACTTTTGAAGATCCCTGGAATTTGAAGTGGGAGGGGGCAGACCTGTGAGCTTAGCCAGGTTGGGACAACCACTACTCCTAAGATCTGGTCCCCAGCATCTGTATTTAATAATTTCTATGCATGGAAAAATATTTGTTGAGAGAATAAATTTTTGCTTCAGGTAGATACCAACAATTGATCAAGGACAGATGTTCCCATAAAGGTACTGACCTGGTACGAACTTCTGTGTTTGTGGGTTACCCTTCAATTACCACTCACAACTAGCTGTAAGACATTGTGCCAATAACTACCTGTGTGGGGGGTACAAGTGGATTTGGTTTGAAGCAAACCTCAGTTTTCATGTAAATGAAAACTGAGCAATCCTCAGTTTTCATGTAAATTCAGCATAGAAGACTATTCCTTATCCACCAAGATCTTGAAACCTCCCACCAGACAGCAGAAAGGAAATGAACAGACCCCAGTACGATGACTCCTTTCTGATAAAAGGACGTGATGGCATACACATCAACTGCTTTTAAAATTTCCTTTAGAGATTTGACACCACTTAGATTTAAAGGGATCCGTGATGTCACTGGGACGGCATCAAAGGATGCTTACAAACAAGTACATGCCTAGAATTCCTGGCTTAAATTTGCAGAGTTCCACTTGAGACTCATGGAAACACTCTAGCAAACTGGATTCTGTTTATTGAACCCAAAGGAGGCTCCTCTCCCGTCCACGCCTGCCCACCTCCTGCTGGCAGGTGCTGCAGATGTGAGGCCTGCTGGGCCACCCTCGGCAGCCATCTGTCAGCGAGCCCGTGGCTCCTTCAGGCAACAGGCGTGTTGATAAGAATATACACTTTCTGCAGTTGACAGACTTTGCTATTCAAAACACTGTTAAAAAAATGGCTATAGGAATTTAATTAGCAACTTCTATTAAGAGATTAGATGAGAAGAACAAAGAGAAACCAAGGGAAAGGCTTCTTAATAAGACCCGAGAAGCTGCAGAATTATTCATAGCATAACAAAGAAAATGGAGAATTTGCTCTGTGAATTGTTAGAGGCGACAGAGACATTCTGGTGTCTTCTTCGGGCCCAGTTGGGCTCTGACTAATGAGGAGCAGCGTGTAGGGTAGAACCTGGGGTGAGTGCCTCTTACCAGCATGGCCCTGTGCCTGCCTGCTGGTGTGACTGGGTGGCTCTGGAGTCATGGCTACTTGAATTGGTGACAGCTTTCAGGGATTGAGCTCAGAACAGCTTGTCACTGTGCTGTGGCCTCCGGCTGCTTCCATCAGTGGGTCAGCGGCTCACAGGTGTGTTCTGGGTGAAAGAACACAAATGGACCAGAACAAATCCAGCCCTTCTCCCAGGAAAACACATTACCCATCATCCCACTGATCTGGCCCTGTCATTGGTGTTTGTGTCTTGGTCTGATTTGTGTGGCTATGACAGAATGCCACAGGCTGGGCATTATATAAAGAAAAGAAATTTATTCTTATGATTCTGGGGGCTGGGGAGTCCAGCATCAAGGAGGGATCATCTGGGCAGGGCTGTCTTATGTTATTCTGTGGCAGAGTGAGAGAGGGTGAGAGAGGTGACAGTGAGAGCCAGAGGAAGGGGGCTGAACCCAATCTTAATCAGGAAATGATGGCTGCCATAACTACCCTGCTCCTGCCATTATGTTAATCCATTCATGAGGGCAGAGCCCTTAGGACCTGGTCCCCTCTTAAAGGGCCTACCTCTCAACACTGTCGCATGGGGGGCTTAGCTCCAACACATGAACTTAGGGAACACTGTCCAGCACAGCGGTGTACGTGGTGTGGGGATGGCGGGCAGACAGTCAGTTCCTTCACGGGGTCACAGGAATTGCAGTGGTCATTTTCAGAGCAAGTCCTGATAGCCACAGGGAACCTGAGATCATGAAGTTTTCGGGCTAGGAGCATAGCTCAGTGGTACCAGGCCCTGGCACTGCCAAAAGAAAGAAAGAAAAAAACAGAAACAACGATCACACACACACACACACACACACACACACACACACACACTGATTTATACAAATTTACATTTGCTTCAAAACTAACCTATGCTGTAACTCTGTCAAACGTATTTGAGTATGTACGGGTGGATGCGTGCAGTGATGTCTAAAATGAAAGCTAAATGAAATTCTTATGAGATTAACTATCCTTAACTCCAAAGTCAAAATTAGGTAAAAATGCCTTAATTAACAACTGAGTCATAGCCTACATACTGTGAACACAAGATAGCTCTGTAATGGGTTCTAGTAACTAAAAGGTTAATTAATTTTTTTTTATTTCCAAGAAAAAAAAAAAAAAGCTAATTCAAGAAAATGAGTAAGATGGGTGGGTTTAAGGGGAAAAAAGAGCTAGAAAATTGCTGTTGGCTTGCCAAAAGAGCCAAAGGAAATTATCTTCGTTGTCTTTTGTTCTTGTGAACTCAAAGTCTCTTCTTGAAGTTGTTAGTGTAAAACGAACTAAATCAGAGAATGTGTGATTTCAGTGGTTGCTAAATGCAGCCGGGCCTACTTCGTGTGGGTCTGAAGCGCTGCTCTCAGGCCTTTGCAGGTTGACATAGTGATAACCTCAACCCCGTCTAGGAACTGGACTTCCTGTCCGGCCCTCTCCTGCCACACTCCCACCTACTCTCCTCCTGAGCACCCCTTTCTTCATCTACCCTGGATAAAGGCCACTGTGACTTGTAGCTTCGTTATATAGTTTTTATAGGTAAGGTGGAGAATTGCTGATCTGATTGTCCGCAGAAAGGGCTATGAAAGACCACGGGTAATAAACATTGTTTCCCAAATTGTTGGTAAAAAGCAGCCCCCAACCCATCCCTGTGGATTCCTCTCCACATCCATTGCATTTGAGGAGACACGCAAAGCAAGTCTTTCTCTGAATCTGGTTCCTCAAGCCAAGTTGCAGAGATAAACTGCCATCTTTCTTTCACGTGCCTGGGAAGCAAAGGGGCTTTCTTGGTCACTTCTGGTGTCCCGAAATGTCCTTCCTGCCCTTGGCACTTCTCTGCCCTTAACACTTCACTTTTTATTTCACTTTTATATATCTTTCACCAGTGTGTTTTAGAAATAAGTTGAATTTCAATATTAATTGCTGTCTAAAAATTGAGCTCTGTGTTCTAATTTCATGATATTCTTCCTAGCTTCAGCCCAGACAAGGATGCATTCGTCCCTCACATATTTCCCGAGCACCTGCCACAAGTCCGGCTGTGTTCTAGGCACTGGAGAGAGAGCGGTAATAAGAGAAGGAAAGAAAACAAAGCAAAAGAAAAGACAGACGTGGATGTTGCCCTTAGACTCGGATGGTCTTCCATTAGGTAGACCAGCAAACATGGATCTGTGCCATAGAGGAAGGAAGGAGTGGGCATGCCTTTGGCTGAGTAGCCTTAGTCTAGTTAGGGGAGGGCACTCACTTGGGGGTCACTAGAAGGACCTGCTCACACTGGGCAGGGGCCACCTCTGGCTTGCATGTGTCAGGGGTCCAGTGAGATGAAGGAACAGCAAGCACCCCCATAGCTCTGGGTGCCTGGGGGGCTCTGATATTTTTCACCAATGGAGGGAAGCTCCCAGAGTTAAGACTTACTCCTATTGTTAGTTCAAGGAGTGTGCTCGCCAAAATTACACATATCCTTTTACTTTTTTTTTTTTTTTTTTTAACTAGCAGGAAACAGCATGTCTTGGAATGGGGAAGCGCCCTTAGTTCTTCGCCTTGAGAAGTCAGAGGTGGCCAAAGCTATTTGGGGAGGGAAAGGGTTATCTGATCCTCAGAGAACAGCCAGCCAGCTGTCCCCAAGATTATCCTTAGAGGGACAGCGCTGTCCCTCCATCCTGCAGTATCTCTTTTAAACTTATGTTTAAATAGCTATACTTAAATGATAAGGCACCAGCCTTTCACCTCCAGGATCCTAACTGGATTCAAACTCTAGTCTTCTGGGAAATGAGTTTGGTCGTCTAAGCTGAGCCTCGTAGACAAAAGTCCTTATCTCCAAACTCCAAGCATAATTCAAGTCATCATGGCAGGACTGGAGTCTGCTCTCAGGGAAAGAAAGGGAATGAGCAGGGGCGGAAAGTAAATTACTGAAATAGTTAGATCAATCCTGAATTCAAATCCCAACTCTTTAAATGATAGAGCCTTTCTGTCCAGACTACAAAAGTGCTTTTGAGTACCACACCTTGCTAGCTGCATCCCCAAAGGAGGGACAGTCACTCGGAGCTGTGAAGCCTCCAAAAATGAGGTCAAAGCTGCCAGGAAGAACCAGCTTGAGAATCTTAATAAATGTGAATTTTCTTTGAATAGTTCCCTTATCTGCTGCCGAAGAATACCGTTGGTCTCTGCCCACAGACGCTGCAATCTAGGACTGCAACTTTTATCTCCCATATACTTGAAGATGTCTAAACATGTCGGGAAACTATCACGTGCAAAGATTGTGTGTTCTCAAGCAAACTCGGGAAATTTAGAATAACACGACCCATGTTGTCCCCACACACTGCAAACATAGAAAGAGTCGAGAGCCAAAAGGGACGAGAGAGGGTGAGCCCTGGTTTACTCTTCTGAACTTGGAAAGGAATAAAGCCACCTCGGAGCTTGGCGACCTGGCCTATGGGAGAGGAGTAGGCAGTGGAGAGACACTTGGAGCGTGGGGAACAGTCGCTTTCCACGCATTCAGAGTGGGGCATTATTTTCCCCGCCTTTGGCCTGCCCCCACCCCTCTGCGTTCCATTTATCAAGTTGGCATTTTGCTCACAATAAAATGGATGACAGTTTCATTACAGAATGGCATCACTTGTCAAACTTTGAATTACTGATCATAAAAATATCTGTTCTGCTTTGAAGGATTGTTGGAGGACTTCCATTTTTATACACACATCTCTATGTATATTTTTATCAGCAAGACTGTTTAGTGCGACATGCAGGAGGAGAGAGCAGAGGGGAGGGAAGGAGAAATCAAACCCGTCCGAGGAGCCCAGGGTTTGCTGTCTCCTACCCATACAAACAAGCTTCTATCACAGCTCGAGACAGCAGAAATAAAAGGGAGCTTTTTGGCTCACAGCTATAAAAAAAATTATCATAGTGATGAAGTTCCTCAGCCATCAACAGAGCTGTGATAACGCTGTTTGATGATGATTTTTCCCATGAATGTTAAACAGCCGTCTCTGCGGAGGCAAAGGAGCTTATCTGTACCTAATACTGATCTCTAATTCCTGCCCTTCTTGAACCATCCATTTTCTAACAGCATTAACTGGCAAATTTACATCCCATCTTAATGCTGCTAAAGAGGACAGGAGATGAAGAGCAAATGGCAGCAGTGTAATGAGGGTGGCTTTTTTCTCCTTTCTCTTTAATGGCTGAAGATTTACACAATTGTCTGTAAGCTTATATAGAGAGCTTACCTGAACCTTTTCCCAGCATGGATTCAACTTACAGGAGCTTTTGTTAACTAAACACACATAAATATTTTTAAGGAGGTTTAATAGTGTGACTTCAAAAGAAAGCCAAAGGATGGAAAGAGGGGAAAAAATTAAATGTCATAAATAATATAAATGTATTAAAGGGCTAATGATTTCCGAACAAACAAGGTTCTGAAAATAGTGATCTATTGCGTTACCACAAAAGATTTCAAATATTAAGGAATGATTAATTAAAGCAAGGATTCAAAGAGAGTTATGTTCCACATGCCACCAAGACCCGGGATTTCTCTGATCATATAACATCCATCAAAATACTACCTGTTCACTAACAGGGTGTGAAGAGATAGAAGGTAATTTCAATGGTAAATCTGAATGTAGAGAGCTACAATGGCTAGATGGGGGAAAATCCCATTTGTGCATCCAGATGATAAAAGTAAACCAAATAAAAATCACCATGGACGAGCCATTTAACATCACAGACTAGAAACCTTGAAGTTGTCTTTGACTCTTGCCTCTCTTTCATCCTCTTTATCCAATCCACACCAATCCTGCCTTTCCTTCCTTTGAAATATGTTTTTGAATTTACTCCCTTTTTTCTCCCACTACCTTAACCCATGTCTCTAGGCCCACTCCATTAAAATATTCTCCTTATTTTCCCTGCTTCTGGCTTATGTGGCTCCCTCCACAGTATCATTGAAATAATGGTTTAGTATTTCCATCATGTAATCTGAGTCCTGAAAAAGAAAACTATGATTGTCCCCTGCCCCCATCGCCCAGAGCGAAGGTCCTCAGGATATGGTCCACGATAATAAATTCTAGGCATAGAGTTAATGAAAGGTGTGGAAAATCACAAATTAAAAACTACAAAACATTGCAAAAGGAAGCGTTTTGTTCCATTCGAATCATCCTTTCACAATGTGAAAAACATTCTTACCTCAGGGACGTACCAAAATAGGCTAGATTTGGCCTGCAGATCATAAGATGATTCAATATTGTGAAGATAGCATGACTCCCCAATTGATCCATGAATTCAATGCAAGAGTAACCAAAATTCTAACAGGATTTTCTGAAAAAGTTAACAAATTGATTTTAACATTGAACGGAAGGCAAAGGACATGCAATAGCTAAAACAATTCAGAAAACAAAAGGCCAGAATTAGAGGACTTATACTACAGAATTTTGTGATGGGCTGACAGATTTGGCTCCATAGAAATGTTACTGGCCAGGCTATATGGGAAACTACTAAACAGACTCCATTTTGCTCTGAAACTCCATGTTAATTGGAAATGAGCTTCTCCCATGGGAACACCCCACCTCTGTACCCATCAATCGCTTAGCTTCTCCCATGGGAACACCCTGCCTCTGTACCCATCATCAGTTACTTAGCACGACATGTTTAGCAATACAAAATGACAATTCTTATGTGATGAAAAATTGTTCTCTTTTGAGAGAACAAAATAGTGCACCATATGAATGGTGATGTAGAAAATGATCTTTTCTCCAAAATAGTGCACCATGTGAACGGTGATGTAGACAATGATTGTGTGGATGTTAGTAACCATTCTTTAGTTTGTACCTAGGTAAAGGTCATTCCCCCTCTGCAGATAATTTCATGATGTAAGTTTGTAATTTTGAATCATAGCAACAGACACTTATGATTGATGTAATTTTTGGTATAAGAACCCCTAAAACCCTATGGTCAGGGCTGCTCTCCCAATAGTCATTTTTTTGGGCATTGTGTGAGACAGTCAGCCAGCTGGCTTAATAAAGACTCAAATTTGACCTTCTCAGTAGTGATTGGTCTGTTCTTAAGTTGCGCCCCAAAACAATTTTAAGATCTAAAGTGATCAAGACAATGGTTTATTTAGGTAAAAATAAATCGAGGTGCATAATAAAGAGTTCAGATGAACTCAGTTATATGGCCAATTGATTTTTGATCAAAGATACCAAAGGAATTCAGTGAAGAAAAGACAGTTTTTTCAAAAAATGGTACAGGGACAACTTTCTGTATGAAAGAAAAAGAAAATAAAATATCTTAACCATAACTTCACACAATACTCAAAACAAACTCAAAATAGAATCATTTCAAAGTGAAAGGGGTAAAACTAGTTTTATGAAGATTATAAACTGTATTTTTTTGAAAAATATAATTAAAACAAAAAGGAAGAACATTTTGCAAACCATAAATCCAACATCTGGCTTATATGGAGAATATTTTTAAATATCCTCCTACAGTTCATAATAAAAAACCCAAATGAAAAATGGGCAAAAGAATTGAATAGAAACTTGACAAAAAAAAAAAAAAAGACAGTCAATAAACATGGGAAAATATTTCAATAGCACTAGTCATGAAAGAAGTGAAAATTAAAACTACAGTGAGAAACCATGACATACTCACTAGAAAATGCAAAATAGAAATATATCAGACACAGGTCAACAGGAGTACTTGGGTGTTGTAGATCGGGATGCTAAATTGGCAGTGGTGTGGTCCTTTGGAAAACAGCACACTGGCACCTTACCAAGTTGAGATACATTTACAGTGTGATCCAACAATTCTGCCCACAGCTGTCTACCCAGGAGAAGGAAAAACACACATCCACAAAAAAATGTGTGTGCAGTTATTTCTGTTTGCCCCAAGGCTGGAGGCAGCCCAAACATCTGACCGCTGGTCAATATGCAAGCCCACTGTGGATTGTCCATGGGATGGAACCCTACTTGACCACAAGGGGCCACAACTGTAATACATGCAACCGGTAAATCTAAAAAATATAAGGCTCAATGAAAGAAGGCAAATGTAAAAGAGTATGAATGACTCCTTCAGGTGAGATTCTAGAAAAGATGAAATGATAGTGACCAAAAGACCACTGGCTGCCAGGAGCTGGGAGTGACAGGACCAAGAGACCGAAAAGGGACAAAGGCACTTCTTAGGGTGGCGACTCTTCTACACTGAACTCAGCACTACGTTTCATCACACTGTCCCTTTCTTTATGTACAAATAATACCTTAACAAACAAAAACAGAGAGGGAAAAAAACTGTAATTGTTCAAGTCTTGGTGTAGGACCAAAAAAGATTATCCACAAGTTATCTGGAAAGGTTATTAAAAGACTCCTCCCTTTTCCTACAACTTATGTATGTTAGAAGAGCCTTTTCTTGATATTCTTCAATCACAATAATGCATCAAAGTATATGAAATGCCAAAGCAGATATGAGAATCCAGCTACCAGCTATTAAGCTAGATATGATAAAAATTTGCAAATATGCAAAGTGATATTATTCTCCCAATTTTTTTGTCTTGGAAAACATATTCATTATGAAAGTGTTACTTACATTATCATGTAATGAGTTGATCATTCATTTAGTATTTTAATATTAAAAATTTTGATGTTAAATTTTTCTTTTAATTTCTATATGGTGAATATTGATAAATAAAATCCATGTAAGAAAACTCTTTGGGCTGTCAGTCATTGTCAAGAGCATAAAGGGGTCCTTACCCTGAATCCTGGGGGACTGTGGACCGCTGGTTGACAGGGCAGCACCCTAACTAAGACTCCAAGTTGTGATAGCAGGGCTGTCCCCTCTGTTGTGAGCGTCTTACTGACTAGGAGTCGGTTGGCAAATTAACTCATTTTATTATGCATCACACAGGGTATCACATATCCCTTCAAACCTATTCTAAGCCTGAGCCGTTTCTCCTAGTGCTGAACCCAGAGTGTGCCCACCACGACGTGTTAGTCAAGGAGCTGTGGTCAGGTCCCCCTGGTCAGTGGCAGAGGTTGCAGGGGAACGCAGCTCAGGTGTTCTCTCCGATGTTGTCCAGTCCTCCTCCTGCTCTGATACTCCAAAAGGCTTGGGGCTTTAGTGCAGCTTATAAGTTCTGGTTGTGGGTTTCCACCCTGTGGTTACACCCATCTGGGGCTGCAATTGATCTCTCTCCACCTCTGACTTGCAGACATTTCATGACTCGTATTTGCCATTCCCCACCTTAAGATTCCCCCTGATCCTGCTGTCCCTGGATTTGGGCAGTGTGTCTGGGATGGAGGGTCAGCTGCACAGCGCTGCTGTGAGGAGAAAGGAGTGGTGCTGAGCCTTAGGAAGGTGCTGGCCGGCAGGGAGCCCTGCAGCCATGGGGCCACCTTGGCGTTTGTCCTTGCTTGCGTCCTCCCCAGCTTCTCTTGATTCTTTGGACATGTGACCTCTCCAATTTGTCCTTAACCACCTCTCCTGGCCCCAAACTCGGATGTCCATGATAAACAAGTACCACTCACATTTCCATTCCTTTTTTCTAATTGCTTAAAGCATTTCCTTTGACCTTCCCAACTGTATCCAAAGCTCCTTTTCTCGGGTCCCCTTGGTACAGACCTGGGCAAGCGATGGATGCTTTAGTTCTTATTGAGTTGTAGTTTCCAACCCTGTAGTGCGGGGATAACCACAGCGTCTTCATTATCTGGTTTACGGATGTGTTGTGGTAATATATGCGATGAGATATAATTTAATGAAAAATAAAATCCGTAAGCCAAACCAGGCCCTCTTCTTTGTGTCTAAGTATGTCCTAGGGCTGTGATAAGAAATCTTTTCAGACGCCAATTATGGTTCAACAGATGCCCTGTTCTATTTTCCTCTAGCGCATATTAGATTTTTCATACCCAACAATGCTGTTCTGTCAAATAAGCATTTGGGGGAAAAAGTAGAACTTGGGCTTCATAGGACATACGACGATGACATTTTCTATTGACCTTGTTGAATATATTCTCACTTAAAATTTGTCTTGTCAAGTTTCTGCCCATAATATTCTCAGGAGGGAAAGGATTAATCCCTCAAAATCTGAAATGAATAAGACCTCACTGGTATTTTGAAAGCATTTTTGCAACGTTATAACTACTTTAATCTGTATGGATTTTTTCAGATATGGTAGTCACTAAATTGGAGCCAAAAATTCTAACGTTTTTCAATGTTGAGCCTAAGAGATCTTGAGTACGATGACTTCAGATGCAGTGTGTATACCAGAGACACGTGTGCTGGGGTATGGCCCTAACTGATCACACTGGCCCTATGCACATGGGAGGGAGACTGTTAATTCATTTGAGAACTGCTTATTGAACATTGACTATGTATCTGACACTGGGGAAGTAGCAGGTTTGATCTAGTACCAGGAGACAGAGCACAAATGAAAGTAAGTAAATGAGATAATTTCAGACAGTGATAGGCACAAGTGTTACAATCAAATGGGGTGACAGGACACTGACTGGTCTGGCACATTATTTGGCTAGAAAGAGCAGAAATTGTAGCCAGTTATTTCAAGGCTATTCAAAACTGTGTCTAAAGAAATATGCTAACAGGGGTTATCTCTATGAAGGGTGATTTTATTTTCATCTTTGTGCTTCTCTATAATTTTTTTTTTTTACTTTTTACTTAACGTGTGCAACTTTTATAATCAAGGAAAAGTTACATATAAAAATTTTCCTCTGAGGGCAACCAGATTCAGATTGTGTTGACTCTATGGATAAAGATTTAAAATTCTAAAATCTGTGATTTCTTTACATGCATAGATTCTGTTTTTTATTGGACAAATTATGATTTGTAAAAAAAAAAAAATGCCTGACACTGAGTTGGTGCTGTGTATTTGCTAAATTAATAAATTGATAAATATGTCAAAATAGTATCTAATTCAGTTTGGCAGACAACTTTGGGAAAGACTACCACGTACAATTCTGTTTTCTAACCCTTGTGAAATATAAATCAATGAGTTTGACATTGTCTGAAATTCAAATTGAACTGGGAATCCTATATTCCCTCTCTTTCCCTTTCCTTGTCCGTCCCCCTCTCCCTGCTTTGTTAAGCCCGCAGCCCTGCCTTTTGAGAAACTAAGAAACCCACTGACACAGTTGCACACGGCTCTTGTCTCTTAGTGTTGTTCCTTTTTGCAGCAAAAACTGAGTTTTTTCGTTAATTCTGGTTAAGAGAAGAAGAGTTAGGGCTGGGGATATAGCTCAGTTGGTAGAGTGCTTGCCTTGCAAGCACAAGGCTCTAGGTTCAATCCCCAGCACTGCCACCAAAAAAAAAAAAAAAAAAGTGAAAGAGAAAAAGAGTTGACTTTTGGGTCCAATCAACTGCAGAGAGGAATCTAGTTACTTCACCTTGATCATGGCACTGCTTCTTCCTGTGGTGGAAAGTCTGAACTCGGTCCTCTAAGGGAGGTTCACTAAAGTTCAAACACAGGCTTCTTAATAAACCTGCTGTGTGGACGAGTTGTGAATGTACCAAAATGTCCTCAAGAGGTGACACCTGCAACTCAGACCCAGTGAACTGTTTGCAAACACAGTGTCATCCTTGGCATTTTTGGACTAGGTCATCCACACACTCAAACTTTTTTCACATTTCCTATAGAAACAACCAAATACAAATCTTTCTGTCCTAAGATACCAGCTTGTGACATTATTTGACCCCTTCTTTCATTAAGGGATTTCTTCTATAAAGTCTGGGATAAATGGATTCCCACCTGGATGGGTCATTGTGAATGGCAGAGGCCCAGTTGGAGAGCTTTTCTGTGGACAATCTCAGAACCTCTTGCATGGAGATCTCCTCTATTTAGCAGAAAGAAGAAGAATATTGATAACATGAAAGGATTTTTTTTCCTGCTCTTACTTCTTGTTAACTTTTATCCTTAAAAATGTTGGCTTAGATTGTGGAACCAAATGCCCTTCGGTAGATGAATGGATAAAGAAACTGTGGTATATATACACAATGGAATATTACTCAGCCATAAAGAAAAATAAAATTATGGCATTTGCAGGTAAATGGGTGATGCTGGAGACTGTCATGCTAAGTGAGATTAGCCAATCCCCAAAACCCAAAGGCCAAATGATCTCTCTGATAAGTAAATGATGATGCATAATGCGGGGAGGAAGGGAGGCAAGAATGGAGGAAGGATAGATTGCATAGAGGGAAGGGAGGGATGGGGTCCGGGTTGGGGGGTAAGAATAATGACAGAATGAGACAAACATCATTGCCCTGTGTACATGTATGAATGCACAGATGGTGTGACTCTACTTTGTGTTCAACCAGAGAAACAGCAGCTGTACTCCATTTGTGTTCAATGAATCAAAATAAATAAATTTTAAAATAAATGAATAAGTAAAAAGCCTGCCTTGAAGGTACTTTGGGGAGGAAAAAAAAGTCACAGAAAACTTTAATCAGGCCTACACAGGCCTTTCACTTTCACGTCCCGTCCTTCAGATCTCTGCTTATTGCGACACTGCTTCACATAGACCTAAACTGGAAGTCCCCAACTTATGGATGTGCTTGTGTCTAAACATTTACCTTTAAGTTGATTTTGTGGATCTGAGAACAGTTTCCCTTTGGACCCAAAAGCCAATTTAACCCAATGTTTCTGAAAAATAGCAGCATAAGGGGAAAAGGAGCGCAGTGGGAATGTGTTCCTGCCGGTGTGGGGATCAGCAGCTCCAGAAAGACCCAACCAACGGGATGTTGCCTCTTACAGGAGTCTTTTGCACCGTTTGAATTTTGCACCATTGGAAAGGTTATCTATTTTAGATTTTGCATTAAAAAAGTGAAGGCCCACTTATAAGGGAGGGTAACAATATTTGGCACCAGTTTCAGGAATAGGAAGTGAGCTGGGAGGAAGACCCAAGAGGATTGTACCTTCCTTCCTGGTTCACAGCTGGCCTTGGATAAAATTTGGGGAGCAGCAACAACTAAAAGGAATTTTGGTTTTCTCATGCTGCCTTGACCCCTGGCATAGGGGTCTATTTTAAGAAAGCTTTCCTTACTCGGTCTCTAAAAGGCTTCAATTTTATCACTGATTTGGCCTTTTCCCCCAGCCCATCATATTTCATATTTGTCTCAACTTTGGGGGAGGAAAGCAATTGTATGAACTGCTTTGTGGTGAATATGGACAACTTCAGATTTCCAAACTTTTGAATTGTTTGCATGTTTCTAAGGGATGGTTCTGAAAAGAAAATATTAAAATTCAGGTATTGTGGGGTGGGCATGTCCTGGACTTGGAGGGATGTTCCCGGGTCAGTTCCTCCTCTACACTTCCCACATTGGGATGGATAGCACCCCTAAAAGCTTTGGGTTTCCTTCCAATGCCTCTCACGGCAGTGGCTGGAAGGACCCCAGTAGAGAAGCTGAGGTTCACAGACTGTTTGCAATGCTCACCCTTGGGTGACTGGAGTGTGCCCATCTGCTGCTGGTCAGCAACGGAGCTGTGTCAGGCAGGGTCAGAGCATGAGCCAAGGGGTGGGTGGAGCTGAGAAGGCCAGAATGCTTAGAGTACCCTGAGACTGAGCAGGAACGCTTCAGTCTTTTTTTCAGTGCCGATGGGCAGGATAGAGTTGAAATAGGAAACAAAGTAAAGAATCAGAACCCTGGGGGACCTGGAATGGGGGAGAATAATGAGGAGGTCTTGAGTGAGCCATGAGCTGGACTTGGCTGTTCCTAGGCCCTTTATGGCCATCAACTGAATATTCCACAAACAGGTGGAATGACTCGCAGGGACATGACCTGGCTGAAAAATGGGCACAACAGCCTCATTTTTTGCATAGTTTTGAAGCTCTGATCCTGACTGCCTGATGTTTTTTGTTTTGGAAAATGGTGAGTGTGCACTTAGGACCTCATAACACTATGTTGTCAGAGGTCACAAAGTAGCGTCTATGGTCAGTTGGCAACTATACGAGTGAATGTAACACCAACTTCTGGATCAAGATCATACATAAGCCTCTGAGCATCATTCTCAGGTGACCCTCCATCACCTCATAGCAATGATAGCATCCTTTAAGTTTAAAAAAAAAAAAAAAAAAGCTTTCTTGCTGGTTTTACTCATCATAAAATTCAGGCCTTCTCACCTTGGCATTCCATGCATCCAGAGTCATGTTTGGCCCTATGGGCCCAGCTCTGCCTCGGTCTAGACACTGGTACATTCAGAACCTCTCTTCAGGATCCACTGGGATTTGAAACCCCCACCTGTGCCTGGAGTGGACAAAGCCCTGGATGTCTCATGAGTCCAGAGTTTCTTTACCCCAGTGTGAAACAAACCTGCCATCTGGCCCTTCGAATCCCAGCCTTTGCTACTTGGTGTATCCCTGACACCCAGCAGAGCCCCAATTCCAGCCATCTCACTTAGGATCTGCCAGCTCCCTTCCCCGAGAGCTACCCCTGTTCCTGTTGTCTGCATCTGGTCCTGAGAATGGAGTCATCTACCAGTGACCTCCATTTCTCTGAATATTGACAGCCATCTCTACCCAGAACTCTCAACATGGCTTTGCACTCTACCACCTGGACTGGCTCTTATAAATATATCCTGTATGTCTCACATTTGGGACAATTAGCCTGAACCTCTGCCTGGCCCAGCCTCTCCTGGACTGCTCCCCTCAGCTCCTCCACTGCAGCTAGCACCTCACAGTGGGCTGCATTAGTTTCCCCAGTTTCTGCTAAAGATGGTTCCAGCTCATGAGCAGTCCGGGTTGGGGCTGGAGCCCAGTTTGCCTCTTGGTTAAGGCCTCATACCACATGGGAGAGCTCCTGCCAAAGCTTTCCTGCAGCCAGCACCTCTGTGATAGTGACTACATCTCAGAGTCCATTCGTTGATGGCAATGTGCATTCCTACAGCATTGCAGAACTTGCTGGAAACAATCCAATTTGGCATGCATAAAACCCTATGAAACAGGTAGGTGCAGGATCACCCCAGCTTACAGATGAGAAGGCTAAGACTCCGAATTATTTGCTCATGGAAATAATTATACAATTCCTTGGCTGAGGTCACAGGAGGAAGGGGCCAAGCCAAACACTAGATCTGAGTGCTCTTTTCACTGACTCATGCTGCCCACCCTGGTCACAGGAGAAAGACAATTCTGGTATGCAGTGGCTTATGATCTTGATCAAGAAGCTGGGTGTCACAGTCATGCATTTGCTCTAGCAATATTTATCGCAGGCAAACTGTGTGCCGAGCACTATTCCTAAGCACTACTTATAACAAATGAGTTAATCAAAGGGAAAAAACCCTAGTCCTGCCAGCACTGCCTTTCGTGGTCCCCTCCTGAGGAATATTGGACTGTTAGTCCTGCATGCAGGCATGACTCTGCCCCTCCCTTGTCCTCAACCTCTGAAGACAATGCACTGGTGACTCCAGGCCTGGCCAGCTTTGGGTCTCCGATTCTATGGTTCACTCCTTGAGGACCTCTTTCAGGTGGGAGCTGCCAGTCTCCCCGTGGGTCTCTGATTTGCTCACTGCCTCTTGGAGGTCAAACAGCTATTGCAAACGTGGACAGTGATGCTGAAGACCATCAGAGAGATGCAGCAAGCCAAGAGAGCACCCTAGCTCCTTCTGCAGGGCTGCACAGTGCGGGAAGCACAGCAGACAGGGCTTCTTGTCTCCTAAGGTCAATGTACCAAGTGAAGCCGAATGTTGGCATCACTGAAAACAGCAACTCCACCACGTGGCTTGATTTTCAGCTGGTTTTATAAAAACTATATTACTGGTGAAAATCATTTTGGAGGAAAAACAAATGCTAAATTTGGGCTAAAAATACAGCAATTTTGGTGGTGCATATTGAGCTTCAGAATAGAAAATAATGCATAGTTGATCTGGTGCACAAAATAAGCCTAAAAGATCTGCTCTCTGCTAAAATTATGTTAGAATCTTTTGTACAATGGGAGCACGGAAAGCAAGCTTTCTGTGCTGTCAAAATGTTTTTTTCATTCCTTCCCCGACCCTTCTTTCTTTTTTTCTTATTCTAATCTTCCTTAAAATATTGGTGTGAATTAAACTCACCGAGGAGGAAACCAGTGAATATCTTCTATAATGTAGTTATGAAAATAAGAGCAGAGTTGTTTTTACTCCCATCTGGGATGCCAGATGTTTGCAGACTGGTGTGGAGGTGCAGTGCATTTCTGACCCCCAACTCAAGACCTGGGTAGATGTGTTTAAAGCATCCTCTCTCCTACGCTGAACATGTAAATGCAATTGAAAGAGCAGAAAAATGAAAAATACAAATATCTATAATCTGCTAGGAAGGCATGAGGAATACTCCCTGACTGCTAAGTGGCTTAGTTGGAATCTGGATGTACATATTATTTGCAATTTGGAAAGAGGGCAGAGAGTCTGGATGGTGCTATGCAGACCTTCGTGATTTTAATAAAACTACATTCTGTCTGGCTACTGCCGAAAGCAGGAAGCCCGGCAGAGGAAGTTTCCTTAGAACTTTTATCTTGAAATGTCAGAGACGATATAAATTTTCCTTTATTTGTACATCTAGAAGGCTGAGAGTGGACACATGTAACCAAACAGAAAATTCTCTATAACTGGTTGTAATATTTCTGTGTCAGTTGTTAAGGTCAAACAGTCCACCCATTTATCATCTTAACACCAGAGTCTGAAGGAACTGTCCTCACCTGGTATCAACGCTGTTCCCATCAGTTGGTCCATCCAAAATCTTTGGAGTGTGGGGCTCCCTTTGCAGGTGCAAATGAGAGCACATAGGAAATGCAATGTCTGTCAGAGTGCTGCACTGCTGATAGCCTGCACACTTCCAGAAGTTTCTTTTAAGTACAAACATTTGAGAAATGCCCCTCATAACATATGTGCCACTGTATAATACAGCTAGTGCGTCCAAGTTCAGAAAAAAACATAAACTACTTGTCTTGACCCACAATGGCATGAAATAGTTCTCATGAAAGTTTGATGGCCAGGAAGTGAGCAAAGAATTTCTCTACAGTCAAGATCACGAATCTCCTTAACGTCAGTGACAGTCATATACAGATCTCAGCTTAGCCTGTGACTCAGGAATATGTTTTGTTGAAACTGCAGTTTTATGTTTTCCTAAGGTTGAACAAGGTCACAGGTATGACTTGCTGAATATAAACCTCAAGGACTTTTAAAAATTGAGCTTTAAGAAAATATAAATAAGTTAGTAGATAAGAGTTTGGGGTTAATGAATCTCCTAGTGTGTACTTTTCTAACGAGGCACTGGTATACTTCCCTTCTAAATTTAGGCATATAGCATATGTAGAATTTTTTATGCAAATAATTTTATAGACACCAGATAGATGGTTATAGAAATAAATGTGGAGTGGTGAATTTTATAAGGCAAATAATTTATCTGCAATGTACAGGATAATCCTTTTATTTATTTGTTTAGGAAGTTTGGACTTTTAGGTATCATCTTTCCTTAGAACAATCCATGGATCACTTAGTTTCATTTTTCCATCCCTTATGATTTATAATCAATAACTTATCAGGGACTGGGGAAGAGAGTGAAAATATCCTTGTTTCCTTACCTCATAGAGAAAACTACAGATTATTCTAGATCGCATCTCATCCAAAGACTAAAAATAAAGTTTCATTAAATAGAAAAAGTTTACCAAGACTTAAAATAATTCTTCTAAGCCACAATAAGTTTTTTCATCTTACATAATTAGGATTTTTATAAAACCTTCTTATAATGTAGACATAATAGCAAAACATTTGTCTACCTGTTTCTTCATCTTCAGAATGAAGAATTTTAAAATTTGAGACTAATAACTCTAAAATCTTGCGATCATAAATAATTCTCAGCAAGCAGGAAAAACAAAACAAAAAACAAAACAAAGATGGTTAGAAGACCATTTGTGTGTGTGCACTTTACAATGGGTGTTGCGCCTCAGAATTGAAATTTTGCTTCCCTTGTATGTATTTCCTACATATGGCTGGGCTGTCAGTGTATGACTGCTAATAGGCATTTACTTATTCATAATCAAGAAGGATTATTACTGTAGCTTCTTACAGGCACTGACCCCAATACTATTATTGTCATCTTGCATCTAACACAGAGAAGCCTGTTCCTTACTTTCCCTGTGGATAGAGCCAGGAATGAGATTATGGCATTCAAATGCTTAACTATAAAATCTGAAATGCATCTAGAGGGCCTCTTCATCCGATGTCTTAGTGAGAATTCCAAGGGGATCCAAGAGGTGTGGAAGGTTAGGTCATCCTGCTAGGAAATAGAGTAACCTGCCAAAGAGTCCTTGAATTTCTTGGCTGTGGGGTCCAGCTCTTCCTCTGGGGCAAGGGTCTCCTCTGGCCACGTGCTCAAGGAAACCACTGACTCTTGGAACACAGGAGTGCAGAAGAGTTGTATGGCCTCTGGGCATTGCAAAGGCTAACCCAGTTCTACAAGCAATGACCCCCAATAACGATGAACTTGTCCACTGCCCATTCCTTGGTTTCTACTCTCATTCTCTAGTACAGCAAACCAGGGCTCTTAGAGAACTGTCTCTAGCACTAAGGCAGGAAATAGACAAGGGGACTCCAGTATCTTGTAGTGCCAGGAAGTGTCTTAGTCAGTTTGGGCTCGTGTCACAAAAATACCATAAGCTGTGCAGCCTGAACAACAGAAAAAATGTCCTTCTCATGGTGTTGGAGGCTGGGAAGCCCAAGATCAGGATGCCAGCATGAGCAGGTTCTGGTGAGGCCCCGGTGCAAGATATATTATTATTAAGTCATCAAATCATAATATGTGATGGGCTGGGGAGGAAGCTCCCACCTGCCTCCTCTAATTAGGGCCTGAAGTCTCATCCTGATGGGTCCACCTTAGGACATAATTACCTCCCAAAGCCCTCATCTCCAAATCACATTGGAGATTAGGGTTTTAACATATGGATTTTGAGGTGACACATTCAGTCCATGAATGTAAGGAGTGCTAAAAGAAATTTAAAAAGCAAAACAACCACAAAAATGTGAATGCATTGAAGAGACAAGAATCAACTGAAAAAAAAAAAAAAAAACTTCCAAAGTTCAAAGCTGGAACCACTTAAGCAACAAAATAAATAAATTAGTATTGGATTATAACCCACAGAACAACTATCCATACTGCCACAAATAAATGATCAAGTAAATAAGGGGAGGGTAGACAAACCCCACCTGCAGAACCCCAAATAACTCATGTCAATACTCCACCCCTGGAGAATGGGCTGTGCACAGGACTCCCTTCCAAAGGGTACAATATAGAAATGGGGGGGCTACTTTACCAAAGAGAACCCTGACAAACACTGCTAAGGTCAGGGGTCAGTCCTAAGTCCTGTTCGACAGCATGTGCCCTCAATATGCTGAGGTCTTCCTCTCAAAAGACCATATCCCCTTCTAATCAGGAGAAAAAACGTGAGAGACAGGCTACAAAATACGTGACCCGTACCACAAGGCATCAAAATGAAGAAAAATCCAAGGCCCTGTCACAACCAAGAGGAGGCTAAGGAGACCTGATGGCCAGTCCTAATGGAGTGTCCTGGGAGAGATCCTGAAGCAGGAGAGGGACATGAGGTAGAACTAAGGAATCCTGAGTAAAGTGTGGACTTCAGTTAATAATATCAATGCTGGTACATTCATGTGACAAATTACAAATATATAGTATATTGGGACAAAAGAAGCCAAAGGCCAAGAAGAGCTCATGCTGCAAATTTCCATTGCACAAAGCCACCGGGACAGCAAAGGTCATCTGTGGTTTTGGGAATCTGGGGAGTGATTCCCTTTACAGAGAAGGGAGAGGACAGTGATTGGGAGGGACTGCAGGGAGTTTTGAGAGTGTGATGTTAATTTTTTTTTTAATCTGATTGTGGTTAATGGGTACAATCACTTAGGGATAATTCATCATAAAGTCCTTTCTCAATGGACAAGTCCATCTTCAGATACAATAGGTAAGACGTTAACGTAAAAGATACTTTTGAATTCAATGATTATTAGCTTTCATAAAAGTGTTTAAAATAATCTTTTCATTTAACATGAATTTTAAAAGTAAATTATCCATCAAGAACAAGATAAGGAAAATCACTTTTACCACTGTTATTTGACATGTCCTGGGAATTATAGCTTTTATAGAGAAAAATCCCAAAGAATCTACAACAAAGCTACTAAAATTAATTAATAAGCAAATTCAGAAAAGTTTCATAGAGCACAAGCTCACCATGCAAAAATTATGCATATTTGTATATACCTGTAAGGAACAATCTGAAAAGAAAATTAAGAAAGCATAGCCATTTACAATAGCACCAAAAGGAATAATATACCTAGGAACAAATTTAGCCAAGGAAGTGAAGGACTTGTATAATGAAAACTATAAAGCATGGATGAAAGGAATTAAAGATCTAAATAAATGGAATGATTTCCATGTTCACAGGTCAGGGGACTTGTTACTCCCCAAAGTGATCAACAAATTCAAGGCAATTCCTATCAAATTTCCAAATCCTTTTTTGAAATCCTTAAATGCATACAGAATTTAAGTTGCCCCCCCCAAACAAAAACATTGTTGAAAATGAAGTATAACATTGGAGGACTCACACCCACTGATTCCAAAATTTACTGCAAAAGTGCAATAACTAAAAACAGTTTGGTACTGGCACAAGAACAAACCAATGGAGTAGAATTAATTGTCCAGAAATAAACCCAAACACCTATGGTCAACTGACTCTTCACAGAGCCACTCCATTCAATAGGAGAAAGAATAATGTCTTCAACAAATGGTTCTGGGACAACTGGGTTTTCTCATGCAAAAGAATAAAGGTAAGTCCCTATTTCACACTAAATATAAGATATGCCAAACCATCAATGTCCTAAATATAAGAACTAAAGTCATGAAACTCTTAGGAGAAAACACAGGGCAAATCTGCATGACTTTGAATTTGGCAGTGAATTCTTAGTTAGACCTAAAAACACGAGCAACAAAATGTAACATAGAGAAATTGGACTTAATATAAATTTAAAATTTTGCGCATCAAAGGACACAAGAAAGTGAAAAGACAGCCTACCAATGGGAGAAAGTAATTGCAAATTATATACATGATAAGGATTTAATATCAGAATATAAAAGGCACTTTTAGAACTCAACAATGACAATAAAAATCCAACAACCCAATTTTTAAAAGGGCATTTGTCCAAGGAAGTTATACAAATGACCAAGAAGCACATGAAAAGATGCTCAGCATTATTAGTCATTAGGGAAAAGTAAATCAAAATCAAAATGAGGTACCACTTCTACCTGTCAGAACAGCTTTAAAAAAATAAAATGCACCCCCCCACACGCACATACAAACAAATGAAGTATTGGCCAGATGTGGAGAAACTGGAACTTTCTCTAGGGCGTTGCTTGAGCACTGCTCCAAGGCAGAGGACAGCCCTTGTGGAGACCAGCCTGCTGGTGTCCCAGAAACTAAATAAGGCATTCCCACGTGTGCAGGGCTGCTTGGGCTGCCATACTAAATACAGTGGAAAAGGAGGCCTGAGCAAGAGAAGCTTATTTCTTACAGTTCTGGAGGCCAGGGATTCAAATAATATTAAGAAAAGTAGATTAGAAGTTACCAGGGGCTGGCAGGAGGGGAAATGGGAGTTATTGCTTACTGAGGATAGTGTTTCTGCTTGGGGTGGTGGAAAGTTCTAGAAAGAGATTGCTGATAGTCGCATATACATAGAAATCATACCAGTGAACATGCACTTAAAAATGGTTATAATGGCTAATTTTGTTACCATACATTTTACAATAAAAATTTTAATAAAGTTGCTGTACGTTAAGAATCAACTACAGAGAAAAAAAGGTAACTTATCCATTTTAAACTTTAATTCAATTAATCTTGAGTTCAACTCATTGCTAAGCCACACAATAAGTTAAATGAATGAATAAATAAGTATCACAGATTATAGATAGATCTCTTAATGATGGTTGTAAAACATTGTGAATATAATTAAGGAATTATAATTAATTGCAATCACACACTTAAAATAATTAAAATGGTAAATTTTATGTTATGTATATTTTAGTACAATAAAAAACAAAAATCAAAAAAGCTTAAAAATTAGAGAAATCAGAGAATTTGCAGATAAGTAACAGATGGGAATGGGATTCAAACCCAGATCTTTCGATCCTACATTGTGCCGTGCTATTTTTCACTTAGGATTTTTGAGCCAAGAAGCAATAAACAAAAAAAGACCTTTATATATGATCATGCTGATGGGATAGAGACGTGAGGGAAGAGGAGACCCTGGAAGATCAGTGAATGCAGGAATAGGAGAGAAAACTGGAGTTGGGGGATGTCCTCATGTGAATGACAAGCGGGGTAGGGAGTCTAAATATAGTTCCAGGGAAGACTGGCAGTGCAGAATGATGGAAATGGACCGTGAAGGACAGAGTCAACCCTGGGAGGACAGGAGTGGTGTGCGACTGAAGACAGCCTCTCCTTCCCCACACACTCGGGAATGCCCTCTCCCAACCAGAGGAGCTCATTACCACCGGCTCCTGGGCACTAGATAAGAGGACACCACCCCTCTCCAGACCTCTCCCTTTTGGGGGACAACAAGAGAGTTGCTACATAATTAAAAGTATTGGAGGAGACAAAGATAAGATACATGGGACATATTTTTTCTATCTTCTACCCAAATTAGATCAGTAATAACTAACATAACACCTAATCTGATTGTCTCTTGTTCCTAGGCACCAAGTTCAAAGCTCTCCCTGACTTTGTGCAGAGGGCCTCAGGTTTTGAGATTGCTGTTTTAATCTATTGGCTATAACATTGACCCAGCTAAATGCACAAGCACTACCCCTACCTGGTACTGGGGGAGAGAGACTCATGGAAACACAGGCAGGAGGGTCCAAATCTCAGCGCCTGCATTTCTGGCTTTGAAAGCTATTTCTGCACATCTGTGGCTAGAAGAGGAGAAGTCGTTTTCTTCCATCGCTGCTGCAGCTGAAATTAAGCTGACAAATCATCTTTTGCAGCCCGTGGAGACCCAGCAGAGCTATCTAGAGACACAAAGACTACTGATGCTTATGCTGTACTCGGTTCTCACATTCCCCCCCAGAGACCTAAGTGATGGAGTTTTAGAGAACTTGCCAGATTTTTATATTCTAATAAGCAACTGAAAAAAAAATACCCAAAGCAAGTCTATTAATTCAATGAGAATTTTACATATTTATGTGTTCAATTGTCATCCCTTAGGACCGTCAGGGCTTTTCACTACAGGAAGGAGTAGATTGAAGTTGAAAGAAAATATTTCTACAAGTATAACACAGAAGAAGTTTCTGATGTATTCATCATGTTGTTATCTAACAAAACAAATAACAGGCATGCAAATATAAAGGTTTCTTGGCCTACCGTATATAGCATTACAAAAATGAATCAGAGTTTCAATGTTAATAACACCTAGGAAAGTAGCCCAGAAACGTGATGACTCTATTTGATCCCATGGACTTGAAGCACTGTGAGAGCAGTGACCACATCAGGTCAACATTCATGTCCCCTGCCGCTTCTCCAGTGCCCAGTGCAGGCACACGACAGATGATGCTCAGTATTCACTGGAAGAATGGATGGCAGTACCTCTGAGGATGACCTTAGTGATGTCATATAATAACTCAAATTGATGATGGGTAAAAGATACCCTAAATGGTCACACAGAGTCATATAGGATTTTAGTGAATCGTTGTGGGGTGGGGGGCATTGTTTCAGTGCAAAGTTGCCGAACCTGTGAATTTAAAATTAAAATAATTTTATTTGTAAGCATTTCAAGTTTGCATAGTAGGTTTGGAGCTGATACTAACTGGCTACTCATTGAACCTGAAGAGAGTGGGAAGAAATTAGAAATTAGAACTCTGAACTACTCTTCAAGGTTGCATCTCTCTTTCTGTCTCATTCCTGTTCACTTTTTTGAGTTGATTTCATCCTGTTGTCGTGACTACCTAATCTGACTCATAGGCGATTTCCAACATCCCTAGTTACCTTGGCCTGGATGGGCTTGTCTCTTCTATGTTTGGTTTGCTTGAGGTGAGTTGGAATATTTCAAAACCATCGTCACATACTCCATTATGGAAGATCCCTTATCCTCAGTCATATATCCCTGATTCTTTTGTCATAGATGGCTTAGGCAACATGGTCTTCAAGGCACATCATTAAACAAAAGGTCATGTGTATAGGAATCCCTAGGAACCAGGTCAAAGTGTAGATTCATGTTCAGGAAGTCCTAAGGAGGGGCCAAAATTCTGCATTCCTAACTTGCCCGCATTAAGGCTGATGCTGTTGACCCACAGACCACACATTGAGAAGCAGACCTGATCCTACAACTCCCCTTTTTTTCCCCAGCTACACAAGGTGTTAGAATAAACTATCTCCTATCATGAAATAATTTTAAGTCAGCAACATGCTTCTTCTGGAGGGATTTTTATTCCTTTCCAGAATTTTATTTGAATTCTCAACTCCAAATGTGAATCCAAAGACCAGCCCCAACTTTGCCTGGGGCTTCTCTGCAGTTCTCTTTTTCCTGCAGGAGTAGACACCATTATTATCCCCCAGGGTGTGAAGGTGGCCCTGCTGCCTAACCCCAGGGATTCTTTTTCGGGCCTGACTGGTCCCACACTGACATTGGCAAAATCTCTTACAACCTGGATCTTACTGCTCTCACAGGTTCTAGTCACTGGAAGCCTGACTCTTGTTGCTGCTCTCTTTCATTTTTCTGGATCATTTTATAAGCTTCTTGTGAAGCTTCATCGTTCACTTGCAGAGACAATTTTGGACCTGGAATTAATCATGCTAGCAGTTGTATGGCCTGGCTCCACTGCCACTTTCCCAGTCAAAGCCAGGAGAAAATCTCACTTGAAGGTCCACCTTCTTAACTCCCTTGTCCATACCACTTAGCTCTCCTCCAATCTATAGTGAGGATGATATTCTTGAAATATGAAACTAATGATCTCTTTCTCTCTACCCAAGACACACTACTTGCTCTTCTCTCCCTGAGCAGGTGAGTGAGCTCTTAATCCATTCTTTGCTTTGTATCAGCTTCATGGAGGGGCACAGCGCCAGCTTCTCACCTCCAGTTCCACTTAAAGCCTCACCATCTCTCAGTCATGTCTTGGGGTTACTGAGATCATAGCTCCTCCAAAGGCAGCCAGGGCAGAGCTCACCACTTCCCTCATGTCTTCTTCAGTCCTAGCAACCAAGGGTTCCTCATTTGCATGACTTCTATTATTCAGCAGAGGGAAAGATTTTTATTCTACATCAGCATTTCCAGCTGTTTAAGCAGGGATGTCTTTAGGTTGCCTACTCCTCCGCATTGCAGGACCCCCTTGCTCATAGCACTCAACCCCACTAGCCTTTCTCAGCTCCTCCAGGGATCAGTTCCTCCTGAGGGTTGTTAATGCTGGTCTTTCCCATGGGAAGGCTCTCCTTACTCTACAGAACACAGGGAAAGCTCAGTTGCATGGGAGCTGTTCCCTAAGTCCTTTGGTAAGTCATGCTTTCATAGATCCCTGTCTTCTCACATAATATTTATCACAATTGTTCCTAATAAGGTCTGCCCCCACCCCAAGTTCCTCGATGGAAGGACGAGGGCCACATGGGTCTTATTTCACACCGTACCTGGCCCCCAATTGTGCAGTGTGAGAAGCGGTGGGAACCAGCATCCACGGAGCTCTTTCTTTATTCCACAGATAACAAAACTGAGGCATGACAAAACTAGGTAAGTCGTCCAAGGTCACAAGACAGCACTGGGCACATCTGGAACTATAGCACTGACTGTCTTGACCTCGGTTTTGTAATCCACAGTTGTTGTTCAGTACATTTTGTGAAATGATACTTCCTGGACCCACAAACTCTTGCATTCCCTACTAAAGCCAGGCAAAAGATGTCTCCTTTCTTCTTTTTTCAACACGGGGCATTTTCTCAGGAATCCTCTCTGCAGTATTTCCTGGAAAGGAGCCCCTAGGCTGAAGCCCGTTTGTGCAACAGAGATGGCTGGTCAGCCCTGAACTTGGTCACATCACTGGTCTGCTTCCTTGCCCAGGTTCTCTATGAGAACTTCATCAAGGGATGACAGAATGGGCCTCTGAGAATGCTGTGGCTACAGATTCTAAGCACGTCCCAAGTGATGCTAACATTGCTGGTCTACATACAGACAGATTTGGAGTGACCAAGAGCGAGAGCTCTGCACTCCAAGCTCCTAGCTCTCATTGCCAAGTTTGTGTTTGGAACTAATACTACCTGTCTTGCAATATTAAAATGACTGAATGTGTGCAAAGAACCTAGTACTGTGATGGGAATGTCATTAGGTGTGTTCAATTTGTGGTTTGGTTTACTTTTCCCATTTTATTTTTCTTAACATAAGTCAACATGAAATCTGTAAAGATCTTATCATCTGACAGTGTAAGTTTCCATCAGACAACTAAAACGCAAGCACACACATACAACTCTTGGCTCAATTTTTAAAAAACAATTCCAATCAATGCATTTAAAATATCCATCTTACATTATGAATATTTTTTTTAAAAAGTAGTCCTCTTCGCCCCTTTGAAACTTAAATTCATTCTCTAACCACCTAACCTCCGGATATTCTCTGCCTGACTATTAAAAGCTGATGATGAATCACACTAAGAAGAAACTCTCATTGCTTCTGGGTTCTCACCATTACTGCAAATCCGTAAATTGCCCAGAACTGTAACTTTGAAGGCTGTTCGCTTCTAAGATTTCTATTATGAATTTGCACTTAATCTTTCATCCTGACATATCTTTTAGGCTTCCTCTTTAATTATTTACTAGAGACACCTTTTAAAGCCCCCCTGGCCTAGGCCCTTCATAGTCACTGTCCCCTGATCTTACCTCCCTCTCGGATCTGCAGTGCTGACCTCCCTGCCACTTCCTCTGTGCCCGCCTGTCGGTGTTCAGGGGACGCTCCTAATGGATGGATCGAGGAACTTCTCTGGTCTGGAACTGAGTTACTGACATTTTGAGTGACACCAGGCATGAAAATCACATTACCCTGGTTGTATAAAACCTTCACTGGCTACCTGTAAAGTACAGGATTATGTGTAAAGTCCTAGTTATTAACTTACAAGTCCTTAAATTGACTTGGGTTTGAATACCTCAGAGACATTCTGGAACCATACATCCCCAGTCGTTTTCTTTGGTCTCACTCAATTGGATTAGTTCTTTTTGGCTGAAGACATTGAGCTACGGGGCATTTTTAATGTTTGCTCTCTACTTATGGAATTTATTAGCCATGGAGGTCAGGCTGTCTTACTCTCTGTCAAGCTTTCAGTCCAAATTTAAGAGGTACCTTTTCCAGATTGCTGATTTGGTTAAATAAGCCATAAATCGATCCAGCCTTGCTTAGTTCTTGAATCACTGTTCTTCTCTGGGATTTTTATGGATCTGCTCTAAGAGTATGTTTGACATGTCACAATTAAATTTTATATTATTCCACTTAATATCTTCTTTTTTTCACATGCTGGCTTGAAACACTGTCAAAGTGAATTTACTAATTAAGTGCTTTGCATGACATATTACTTTCCCCCATCTGCTTCAGAAGGGTGTCACAAGGACAATGAGATGTTATATGTGAGAGTACTTGGATTGTGAAACATCAGGTATTAAGTTCAATTATGTACATATATTTCACCTTATTTTAGTTATTAATCAATCACTCCACTCTTACAGGACTCAAAAATTAATTGTTGAACGGATGAATGAATGCCAGGCACACAGGGGAGCCTACAGGTGTAGGTCATGGATTTCTTTAGCAAATTTTAATTTAACATCTTTTGATAAGGCATAAATAGGTCTAATGTTAGCTAACAGTAAGATAGTTAAATAACTGGTTGAGGCAACAGAGAACAGCATGGCCCACAGGATACCACCCAATTAACGGTCAAAGGTATTCCACATAATGACAGCACTACAATTTCTGAGATGCCTGGGGCAGAGAAGGCAATCTGACCATGAGGAGTTGGATTTGCACTGGACCCACATGCATGTGCAGGAACGGGGTGGGCAGAGAAGAGGTGGAGGGGTATTGGGGGGAGATGGAATGATAGCAGGAAAAAACAAAACACCATAGATTCTTTTTTAAGTTGGGGGGAGGGGTGTAAATTGAATTCATTTAACTGGTAAATGATTCAGAAAAAAACGATTGTAAGAAGAGCTTTATCTAAGTTATCAAATTAAGAGTTTCTTCCCTTTATTTTTCAAAGGAAAGAAGATATTGCTTTCATTTTTCTGCAAGTCTCAAGTCACTTGGTTGGGTCCAAAAAGATGCATGGGGTAGGCAGAATGGGGGCCCTGAGGAAAGTTCTTTAGGGGACTGGAACTGGGCTCAGTGTCTGGGTGCATTTTACTTCATGTTCTGATTTAAGGACAGGTTGGGGAGATGACGTCTGAGATCCAATGCTAGAACTTGATTGCTTATTTGAGAACCACTGCAAATTTGTTTCATTCATATGTTTAAATATTTGCATTTAAACATATGAATCCTCCCTAAAAGCTCTCACATGTCAGTCTGTGAATCCTGCTTGAATTCAGTGCATTGCTTAGAATTAGCATAAGAAAGAAGAGTTATTAATTTGACAAGTAATCATGTGGCCTGTGCTGGGTCATCATGGTTGCTGCTGTTGGGAGGTGAAGGAGGAAGCAGAGCTTAGTATCTACTCAGGAAGATAAGCCTCACACATGGAAACATTCATCCATCAGGTGGGCCGGAGACTAAGCCCCAAGATCAATACCAACTACTGTGGATCTGTGTTTCCAGAATTCAGAGGGGGACTTAGGAGGAAGACAAAGAAATTATGTGGGACAAAATCTCAGTGGAGTGGGCATCTCAGTTGAGTGGGTCTCACTAAGTGTGGTCCATGGACCAGCAATCCAGCTTCTTGTGGAAGCTTGATGAAAATGCAGAGACTCAGGCCTCATCGGACATACTGAATCAGAATCTGCATTTGAGCAAGTCTCCAGGTGATCCATATGCACATCCCAGCTGAGAGACCACCTTGTTAGAAGATGCTAATCAACCTGTGCACATTGAGACCCCAAGTAAAGAAACCCTGACCTGTAGCATGCCCTGATTGTAGCTGTCTAGTCTCCAAATCCCTCCCTCTGGCAGATGTCCTGGACTTTGGTGACCTTGCATGGAGTATCCAAGGACAGGGTTGGCTTCAGATGCATGGTGACTAATGCTGTTGAAATACACCCCTGAATTCTGATAGAAATGTAGACCTACCTGGACAGTGGGTGCAGGCAAGGACTGTTGGTGCCCTTCCTAGTATGCCTGAGTGCCCACAGGTTCAGAGAGAACCATTACTTCCTGAGGTTAAGACAAGACATATGCCAAATAACAAAACAAACAAGCAAACAAAGAACCCTTTCCTGTTTCTGTCATGTAAGTGCTTGCTTGTCTGGTTTGAATTAGAATGCTTTGTTATAGGTCAGGGAGTGAAGAGGCATTTTAATGGAATTGGCAAAGCCCAAGCCATAATGCCCCACAGAATAGGCTAGAAGTAAAAAGCTACACCATGATTTTCTTCCCATGCCGAGGGTTAATACAGTGACTAAACAGCTAGAGAGCATATCCTGTGATTATTACAATCCCTCCCTCTCTCCTTCTCTCCTTCTCTCCTTCCTTCCTTTAAATAATGTGGTTTCCATGCAAATCAAAACTAGTTGAAAGCCTGACAAAGCCAGGATGTAATGGAGGATGGCATTTAAGCCTTCGTGTCTCCTTTGTCTCCAGAGATATCATCATAAAATAAAAGACTCGGCCAGGTAATGTTTTCTTCATTATTCCACATCACAATTTTGAAGCGCCAAAAGATAATTAGACACACGGTGCTGTCGACACATAGTTTATGAGGAGCTTCTAGTTAATTAGCTATGGTAAAAGGTTTTTATATAGTCATAATTACTTTATATTTCAGAGGAAAAGAAGCCAACATGCATGTATTTTATTTTACCTGGTGACAAGTTTATCAAAGTGATAGTGATGTTTTGATGATCCTTCGGCACCTTCTCCAGACTTCCCACGATATAATGTGAAGTGTCATGAGGGGATTTTAACAGTACAACTCTTGTTAACTTTAATAGAAGCTACACATCTGAAATCTTTACACATCAGCCTGCTAGATTCTGTAAGAAAATATCTTCTTGGTGTCCTGGATTCCCTTTGTCACCTAGGGTGTAACTCAGACTAGTTATAATAATGTGGTCAAAATCGGAGACGAGCCAAGCTATGGGAAAGCTTTCTCTGTTTTAATTTTGTAGGCCGGTCACTGAAGCAGAAATGATGATACTGGGAAATGTACCTTTCTATAATGAATCTGTTTAAAATGATTTCATATTGTAAAAGCTCTCTCTCTCTTTTTCAGTAGATATTTCTACTGAATTGTTTATCAAGATCTCTACATACTTAAGAAATTAAAGCATTTAAAAATAAGATTAATATTCTTGGTTTTCCCTTTGCATCTTTATCAGTTCCAATAAGGTCTTAGCTGAGGGGGACAGCCAGGTGACCTCTGTCATGTTCTGCACCCACCTGGGTGCCCTGGAGCACAGGTGGCCTAATTTCTAGTGATGTCCAACCCCAAGAGAAAGACTAATCAGGTAGCAATGTGCCCTCAATTGTGGATTTCCCAAGATGTCACTTGGTTGATGTACGTCTGGGTGTACATCAGGGTCTACCCTACCTTGGGGCTAGACCACAATTTTTCCTCAGTCCCACTCAGTGCTTTATTTATTAGAACAGAGGATGGAAACCTAAAATGTGTGCTAAGGAAGGAGCGATGCCAAAGGGCACTGTGGCCTCATCCACTGAAATTGCCTGCTGCTCAACCCTGAGATGATGGCGAGCTCACCTTCCCTCTGACCCCAACATGATATTCGATAACAGGACACCTACATATGATTGTGGGAATAAGAACAGTTGTCATTTCTGAGTGTTGAATGATGTTTTCACAGTGTCACATATAACACAGATTCTTTTCTCTTAGTCAAGGCCCTGTCACCTTTTAGAATGAGTGATTTGGGGCAAGCTATGCAATCTTCCCAAGCTTTGGCTTCCTCGTCTACAAAATGAGGAAAATAATAGGGATTAAAACAAATAAAAAATGCAAGTGGATTAGCACAATATCAGACACAGCAAATGCTCATTAAATATTAACTATTATTAATTTTATTCTGAGAATAACTCTCACAGTTAAGTACTTACTATTAGTATCCATTGAATAGCTGATGAAGCTCAAATGTGAGAATTCACATAGTTATTCTGTGGTAGAGCTAGAATCTACACCATGATCCACAGCACTTTCAGACTCAGTGAAATCAGCAGTAATGATCACACACATGATCTTCTTCTTTGACTCTCCCCCTTGGCTCTTCATGCTGGTAGACATATTGGAAATGGGATCAAATGCTCTGACTCCTGGGATTTGGCACTTACAAGGGCTTTTGTGTGGATGGAGGCACCAGGAGCCTGGTCTGCACATCCCTATGTTGCTTGCTTCAACTTGCCTGGCTTTAAATGTTTCCCCATGTCTTTACCTCTATTTGAACATGGGTGTTGGGAAGAGGAGCACCCTCCTGGACCTGCCTGTGCATCCTCGTTCTCTTGATCCACCTGCCTAGTCTTCTGGGGTCAGCTGCAGAGCTCTAAGAGCTCTGGGGTTTTCCTCTAAATCCTCCCTGCATCCTCTTTGTTTCCAACATCATCCTCTAGGACACTAACATATTTCTCTTGGAGAAGTCAGGAGGAGACCTTCTCATTTTCCAAACCAGAAAAATCAGTCTCAGCATTCAGCACCTCCAATATCCCTTCCACTTTTTAAAGTGAAACAAAAAAGAGAATGGCTCCTAAGCATAGGTTTCATGTCTATTAAATGCAGTTCCTAAGTGTGCTGATACATGGCTGAAGAATCATGTTAATAAATTATGGTTTTCATAACCAAACTGAAAAAAGAAGGTGACTAATATGAAGAAAGCTGAATATGTGAGATCAGATCATTGACTGTGTTGTCACAAATGTGATTTATATCCTGCTTTCTTCTCTCCACCCTAAACACATGAAGTACAACTTAGATATGGAATTAGGACAGAGTCATGACCTAGTAAGAGAAGCCATCTTTAATCTCATTTCCTTGAGATAGTTTAGATAGCATTTCTGTATATTTTAATGGGAATTTTTTAAAGCTCAGATTCTAACACTTATTTTTTTAAGCTAAGATTTCCTGTAAACTAGGAAACAAATATAACCTCAGAATAACCAAAGTTCTCTGTGCTCCTTCCTAAGAAAATCAAAGATTAAAGTTTTATTGTATCAAAGGTGTATGGTTTCTAAAATTTGTGATACTTCATGTCTGATCAAGATCTTTAGCTTGTTTCTACAGAATGCCACTATATTCAAAATTCCTGAATAAATTATCCTCAGTAAATTCTGTTCATTCTCCATTCATTACGCCAATTTACACCAATTCTGAATGCAATTAGAAAACTGAAGATTAACCTGGAGAGTCAAAAGGGCAACGTTTCTGTTAGCCAAACAAGAATATATTGCATAAGCAAGAGCTGAAGCAGGGTTGTTTTTATTTTCTTTGGCTTGCTTCATGCCTACAAAGCACAATATAATCTGAGAACATCTGACTTTAGTATCTAATCTGCTTGCAAGAATGTGGAATCAACCCGGCCCTCCATTTCATTCCCACCTGTGTTCTTTGTCTTCAACATTTCTAAAGTATTTTAAAGCTGTTACAAACCATGAGAAGATCATTCGTAGTCACAAAGGAAAAAATGAGACTAGTCCCTCTACAGCATTTTGTTAGTGTCCACCAAAGCAAGTGGAAAGTGCCCGCAGTGCTAGACCTGCTGACTACTTAAGAGGACTAGGAAAGTTTCCATAATCATTGCTGACAGCAGGCTATGAAAGACTCTAAGGAGTTGCTTGTTGTGACTGCGGTGTGAATCGTAAGAACCACAACTTAGGGAGGTTCAAGTTGCTGTAAGAGAAAATGGCTCTTGGAGTTGATAAGTAATACCATTCCTTAGCATTTGTCAGAACCAGGGGTGTCCAGCCTGACTTTAGGAATGACAGCATATTGCATAGTGGTATTTACAGAATTCACGGACAAAGTTTCTGACCAGCTGATATGAATTCATTGAGTCCCTCAGCTAGTCCCTCAGCTATCACCACTGGATGCATGTGTGTGCATGTGTGTGAACGTGTGTATGTGTTTTTGTGTGTGAGCATCCCCATGCCAGAGTCTGTGCTACAATCTGAATATTTTTAAAAATGAAAAAGCCAGACCTCAGCCTGCAAGTAGCTCTCACTCAAGCAGAGCTGATAGATGTCCCATAGTTTTCTCAGCAGAAAATTACTGCTTAGAGTTATCAACAGAGAGAATGAGAGACAGAGGGGGAAAAAGACTACTAGGAGGGATTGGAGGAATCAAAGGGACACAACACCTTGAGAATATAGCTGCTGAGCAGCGATTTCCATCACAAGTGGGTGCTGACTGTGCTTCACCCACAGGTGGAAGTTAGTGTCAGGTTCACCGATGGTGGAATAATTCGGAGGCAGTAAGGAGGGTCCCCTTTGCTTCCTTCACCTCAAGGCTCAAGGGGAGGTATCTGCTCATGAGCTGGTAGGGAAGCCCCTGGAATGTGATCTAATCTGGTTTCTCCTCCGAAAGGCTCGCTGATTTTCATTAGGTCCTAAACCTACTTTTAACTCCTAATGAAACCCATCTTCTTCTTCTAAGGTAGAGCATCCATGGCCTGGAATCCTGTGAAGAATAACAGACAAATGTTCCTGGAGTACTCTAAACACCCTAAATGAGATTTACCACATTAAAGGCAAATGTTATTAAGGGCAGGAATTGCAAACATGCTAGAAACAAAGGAAAGTTCCGAGGCCTTATCATTCATCTTCCGCTTTTTAATTCACTGTGCGTTTCTTTAACGGTAAAACCGCTCTTGTTATGTTATTACTTATAAATCACTTGCTTCAAATCTTTTGACTGTTCATTTGAATAAACCGAGAGGCAGATTTCTGCTATAATTTTTAAAGTTACCAAATGAACTCTAATTCATTGACTATTAACTTCCAAATAGGAGCTATAAACCAAAAGAAGAAAATGAGTCATGGTTTCATTGCAAGAATGAACTTTAGAGAAATAGTAAAGAACTGGGCCTTATTGTCAGTGCACTGGGATTATTTGCAACTCAACCACCAGCCCCGCTGCACTCCGTGACAGAACGTGCCAAAGTACAGGATGAACCCTGGCATGCTCGCTGGCGCATTAATCTAGATTAGCGTCTCCCAAGCTTAGTTTGTTTCACTCCGGGGCATTTGCAGCTACCTCAAGGGATTTCATGAAATTCTTCCAAATTCCCCAAACAAAATTAATTTTGATTCACATTAATGTTAAAAGTAAATATATGCCATATGGCAGATTAACGGGCAGAAAATACCAGAAAATCAAACTAATAGCTCTGAAAAAGATTCCAACTCATTAGCCAATTTACATGAGAATTTAGATATCATTTTTAGAATCACGAACTCTTAGTACACAGGAATGCAATTCTGAAAACCAAGAAAAATATTGCTGAGTTTTAAGTCCTTAAGTAACGTATAGAAGTCTCTTGACGGAATCCTTTTCTTCACACAAATTCTAGTTGCAACAATGATTTACAAATACCCTTGATCTTTTACAGTTTAGATAAGAGTCATATTTTACCCCTATGTACTGTTTCCTGGTTTATAAAACACTTCCACATATAGTAGCTTACCAGATGAGCAATGCCAATGATGTGTGGCCGGAGAGAGACTGGAAAGGTATCTCAGTGCATGATCTTCACTAACTTCATCTCAGGTGGGATGAGGTACACCGCATGGTCAGGAGTATAATATTTGCCTTGGGTCACTTGGAGGGAGATGGGCCCTGGCAAAGGTTGCAACTTTGCTGTTTCCTCTCGGGCTCCAGCACCATGTGTAGCAGCTCCATAATGGATAAACTGGGCCTCATACTGTTCCACTCCCAAATAAAGGAGAGGGAGGGATGTTCAGTGGTGGATGGGATAAAAGAAAATAATTGATTCATGTAAACTGGATTTGGAGTAACAGAGTGGGTAGTGATCACTTGGGGAACCTGGGTAAGCAGGCAGGTGGACCACGTAGATGGAACTGGAAAACCTGGAGGGTAACAGTTTGAAAGGGCACCTGCTGATAAAGCACCTGAGACTCCAGGGTAGATCCAGAGAGTCTTGGTCATTCTTTCAAAAGACCATCCTTCCACACAAAAGAAAAGCACTCATTTAAACACTTGGGGTGCTGGAGAACATTTTTAAAAGCCCAACTTTCATCCCCACTTGTGTTAATATAACCCTCACTTGTATTATGAATTTAGCATTTATTCAGAGGAAGGGAACTAGAAACAGAACCTAGATAATTTTAATATTTTGCATGAATATAATTTTTAGTATGCCCCAAATGAAATAAATTTACTGAGGGGATCACTGCTGCAAGCAGAACACCAAGGAATTTGTTAATTATTTGGGAATTCTGGTGCACAGAGCGAATGTTAGATCCAGACTTGTTGCAGCGGCCTCGTACTGAACTCACAGATTCAAATGCTAGTGAAATGCAAAGCAAGGTGGATATGAGTTTTCATGCTACTGAGTGACCTTCTAATCTGTCTCTGCAGGTAGCAGACACAGAAAAATGTAAACAGATGTTGAAGGCACTGCTGGACCCCATATGATGGCCCAGAATCAGAGAACTACTTCTTAAGAGGTTCAGTAACAATTGTTCATCCAACAACTTTTTTGGAAACTCTTTGGCAGTCTGTGATCCTGGCCTTCAAGAAGTCTCAGTTCAGCTTGATAAATAGATGCAAAAGTGATTAAGGTTTAACACAGTATGGGGAGGACTGCAACGTGGGTGTGCGTGTGTGTGTCTGCAAATCCTGGAAGTTTCTATCAAGAAGTGATCATCTCTTTCCAAGGGAGCCAGGAGAAACTTATCCCAAGGGCAGAATCTGGACTCCTAGATGAAGAGCAGGAATTACCAAGCTCAAGAAGAGGGTGTTGGAGGCAGAGAGGGAAGTGCTTCAGAGCAGGGAGATGCACGTCAGCCTGGGGTGTGAAGTGTGTGGTGGGGAGTCAGGAAGTGCAGAAGGGGCATCTGCACAAATGGCAGGACAGTAGATGTGAAAGGCAGAAGTTCTGGAAAAAAATCATAAGCATTTACAATACAGAACTCCAGGAAATCATGTTGGAATTGGCAGTCATATTAGCCTGTGCATATCCCCATTTTTGAACCTTCTGTAGGTAGTTTATTCAACAGAATTCCAACCTAATGATAGAAATCAATATGAAAACATGATTTCCTCTCTGAAATATGCTTTTAGTTTATTTGCTGGAACACCTTTATTTTACACTGAACTCATGGCTCTTCATTTTAGTATTTGAAAATATTTACCAAAAGAAATCTAAAAGGAATTTGAGTCTTGTTATGAAGACGTGCCAGATTCCTATATTTCTACTGGAAAAGTAAAACACTTCAAGTGCACAAATTTAATGCCACCATAATCCACATTTACAACTGAGTCCTTAAGAATGAGACCAAATTTTCACCTCTTGCTTCTACCAGTTATAATCTACCAAACTCTATCTACTAAGAGGCTGCTGGGAAGCATGCCTATCATGAAAATTGCTCAATTTTCAAAATGATCTTTGATCATAATGGGAATCTGGTAGTTAAGTACCTACAATAACATAAAAATGCCTCCCAGTCCTTAAACAGGTGTTAGAAAGACATCAGAAATGGCTTGCCGTGATCTTTTTAAAAACCCGTGTACATCTCAGAATATCAAACAAAATTAGAAGAAATGTTTTAAAAAAAAACCATAATGGCTTAAATACACTATATAAGTTCATAGTATGATAATTTGATAAAAGAGATAGCTGAGCGCCTGTTTTAAAATCCCCGGATCCGTCATTTATCAGCTGTGTGACTTTGGGCGACTTAGTTAACCCCTCTGTGTGTCAGTTTCTATAAAACACATGCAGCAAGAGTTCCTACCAAATAGGGTTATTATGAATGTACTGAGTATCTCTGCCCCTTCAGTTCTCCCTTGGACATTTCTTTACTCTGCTTTTTATGCCCTGGGAGGACTGCCCATATTTAGGAGGTATCAGTGAGTCTTTGTCCTCAGGTCTCCCCTTGCAGGAGAACTGGAGGTGGGAGGAGAGTGAGGTTGGTGTGTTTATCCCACTTCTTCCCTCCCTGCAGGTTGCCAGGGGTCTTCTGCAGCCCCCTAGAAAGCTGCCCTTTCTGGTACCCCTGGACACCCCCTTTCTAGCCCTTTCAGGCAGGCCCAGGGTGGTGAAGGCTCCTGATGCCAAGCCAGGGTGTTGCACGATCTCCTTTTGCATTTTCCAAATCCCACTCATACCTTTGTAAATATTCCTTTTATTCAATTCACTTCTATTTATCCAGTTTGAGCATGCCATCTGTTTCCTTCCAGGATCCTGACCAATAGCACAAGTTCTTCTTTGTTAAACACTTAGAATAATAGCTGGCACATGGGAAGCTTTGCAGAAGTATTTAATAAACAAATAAAATAAATGAGATTTAGAAACTTTTGCAGTCTACATTAAACATATCTTTCTGCGTCCTGTTGTGCAAAGCACAAAATCTTCAGAACTCTTTTCCCAGATAAAACTGTTCTCTTCACTAGACGTCACATACGTGGAATAACCATCATTCCATTTTAAATCATGTCTATAGTGCTTTCATTAAAAAATTCTGCTAGGTAAAATATTATTAAAGTTTTTTTTTATTCAATATGAGCCTACAGGAAATTTATATAACTATATTCATTATAATAATTATACGTAGTTATTGTTCCCTTTTTAATACTTCTTTGTGTCCTTTATATATCTTTTATCACATGTACAACATTGTTTCGTTGATATTTTAAAACAATTTCAAATGTAAATGCCTGTTGTTTTTACTCAGCTGTTCAAATAGGAACATATTTTACAGATATTTCTAAAATTTGAAAGGTATCTGATAAAAATCATAAAATGTTGCTTTTTTGCATGAAAGTTGAGAGATTTTGTGCCTTGAATTTCCACCTTTCCCTCTTTAGCATCTTGAATCTAAGGTTCAGAGACTCCCCCTCGCCCCCATTTCATTTCAGAATAATTTTCAATTTTGTCTGCTAATAATTTTTTAAGTCACTTACATGAGACAGCGGCAACAACCTTCCAGTTTGAGCTCTTATTTACTTACTTCTAGTTTCACAAGTGAGTACCTCAGATTCATCTTAGTGGCAACATCTCCTTCAGTCCTTTTAAATTCTAATTCTTTTCTTAATACTCTGGCCGCAAGCAAGCAGCAAAAAAGAGTCTGCAACTTTGTCTATTGGAGAACATCCTTCTTCTGCATCTATGGGGGCGACAGCTTGGCTACATGGAGAACTCCAAGCTTGCCGAGACTTTTCCTATGGCTTCTATAGATGTCATTCCAAAACTTTCCAATAATTGCTATTGCAGAGACATATAAGGATAGTCTGGTTTTCGTTGTTTTGAAATTAAGCAAGGTTACTGTCCAGAAGACCATCATGCAAAAATCAATTGTGTCTTTCTATTTCAGCACAAAATATTTGGAACACGTAAACTTACTTTTAAAAACACTATTCACAGAGCAACTAAAAGTATATCTAGGAATAAATTTATACAAATATGAAATGCCATTGAAATACATTTTAAAAGACCTGACTAAAGACACAGATATATCACACTCATGGATATGAATAGGGAGACTCAGTATTACAAGGATGTCACTTCTCCTCCCCCAAATCTATATATTTGCTATAACTGGGATAATTGTTTAACCATATGAAAAATAAGGGATTACTTTCCCACATTACACAAGATAAAGCCAATGTGGTTTGAACACCTAAATATGAAAGCGAAGTATTAAGTCTTTTAGAAGCAAATAAAAAGGAATATCTTTATTTCTTTGCAGGGAAGGGTTTCTTAAGCAAGATTTTAAAAAACTACATAGAAAAAGGATCAATATAACTACATTAGAATTAAAGGCTTTTGAGAAGAATACAAATGATAAACAAATGTATGGAAAAATGTTCAACATCATTAGCAATTAGGGAAATACAAATCAAAATTATACTCCAGTTGGAATGGCAGTCCTCAAGAACACAAACCATAATAAATGCTGGAGAGGATATGGGGAAAGGGAACACTTTCACATTTTGGTGGGATTTAAAACTAGTACAACCAGTACTGATGGAAATCAGTATGGAGGTTCATTAAAAGACTAGGCAGGGCTGGGGTTGTGGCTCAGTGGTAGAGCACTTGCCTAGCATGTATGAGGCACAGGGTTTGATTCTCAGCACCACGTAGAAATAAATGAATAAAATAAAGGTCTAGCAACATCTAGAAAATGTTTTTTAAAAAGACTAGGCATGAAACCACTGTAGGACCCAGCTTTACCACTCCTTGGTATTTATCCTAAAGAACTAAAGTCAGCATAGTTCAGTGATACGTGCACACCGTGTTTTTAGCATCACAATTCACAATAGCCAAGCTATGGAACCAGCCTGGATGTCTGTCAATGGATGAAGGGATAAAGAAAATGTACTATATATACACAATGGAGTCTTATTTAGCCCTAACGAAAAATGAAATTATGTCACTTGCAAGCAAATGAATGGAACTAGAGAACATCATGTTAAGTTAAATAAGCCAAACTTAGAAGGTCAAGGATCATATGTTTCCTCTCATATGTGGAAGTTAGAGAGGAAAATGGAAAATAAAAGTGTGTTGGTGTGAGCTCATGAAAAATCTAAGGGAGATCAGCAGAGAAAGGAGACCAGGAGGAGGGAGGAGGAGGGAGGAGGGTGGGGAAAAGGGAAACACGGGAGTGATATTTGCCAAATTGTATTGTTATGTTGTGTGCATGTATGAATGTGCAACAATGAATCCCACCATTATGTACAACTATGATGAACCATTAAAAATATGGGGAAAAGATAGTACAATAAGAATTATGTATGTGTGTGTAGGGATAGATTTTATAGATACGGGTATTTTGTGTATTTATATATATATTAAAGGTATAGTCATATGTGTGCATATGCATGTTATCTATGCATGTTCTTATCTGTATATATATGTATTTACATACATGTATGTGGGTATTATTTTATGTTGACTTCGTAAAAATATATCTTGGGGAACTTTAAAAAAGAGGCATTTGCTTATCAAAACATTTAAGTGAAAAAAATCCACAGACCAGAAGAAGTTATTTCCAAAATGTCTGACAGAGTACTCAATAATAAAAACGATAAGAACAATTCAGTAGAAAAAATGGACCAAAGACATGCCATGGGAAAGGAAATATGGATTCCTAACAAATGAACAGAAAGGTGTTCAACCGCATCAGAATCAAGGAAGACTAAAATAAGATCACAGTATAAACCATTTTACACCAACTGAATTGGTCAGAAAATTCAAAGTTCCAAGAATATGAAGTGTTGGCATCAGTAGAAGTACATTGTCATGATAGAAGGGAGTGCCTGTCAATGCACTCAGCTTGGATGGTCATTTGATATCATCCTACCAGCGTGCACATACTCCCTGTGCTCCAGTAACTCCACTTCTAGGGCAGTGGTTCTCAGCCCTGCCTGTTCAGGAATCTTCAGGAAGACTAAAACACAAATTGCTGCTCCTTCCCTCAGAGTTCCTGACTCAGGAGGTCCATGGTAGAGTCCAAGAATTTGTGTTGCCAACCAGATCTCAATACTGAGGCTGCTGACACAGGACTACATTGTGATGTCTACCATTCTAGAGAAACTCTTACACCTGTGCGTGTGAAATCCATCTACAAGAAAGTTCATAGCAGCATTGTTCAGCAATAATGAACATTGCAACATTTCAAATATTCATGAAAGGAAGAATGGAAAAAATACATTGCGATATGTACTAAAATATTATAGAACAGTGAAAATTAGTGAACAGCAGCTATGCACATCATCTTGGTTCATTTTGTGCTGCTATAAAAGAATAACTTTCTGGATGAATTATAAAGAACAGAGGTTTATTTCTTATAATTCTGGAGGCGGGGAAGTCCAAGACCCAGAGACTGCCATGTGGCAAGGGGTTTCTTACTGGGTCATCCCATGGTGGAAGGCAGAAAGGCAATTCCTCCAAAGCAAGAGGGAGCCAGACTCATTTTTATAATAAACCCTTTCTGGAGATAACAACCCTGTTCCTATTAGAGCAGCATTGATCCATTCACGAGCTCTCTGCACTTCCATCACTTCTTAAGGGTCCACCTTTCAATACTGTTGCAAAGGGGATTAAAGTTTGCACCACAGCAACTTTGGGAGACTCATTCAAACCATGGCATGTACCAACCTGAATGAGTATCAGAAAGCACAGTATCAAACTTTTTAAAAAATTCACAGAAGAAAACATAGAATGTAATATCATTTATTTTGAGTTCAAAAGCATGCAAAATTAGACTATATAGTGTTTAACAATAAGTCCACTTGAATTAAAAAGTTAAAGTAATGACAAAACTTAATATGGTGGTTACCATGGGGAGGGCACATGGAGAGAAGTAAGATCAGAGAAGGACCAAGAGTGGGGTCCTGCAGTACTTGGTACTTTTTATTTATTAAACTAGGTGGAAAGGACGCAAATGTGTACCATATTGTTTTAAGTTGCTTGTGATACATGGAATTTAAAATAAATTTAAAATTACAATGATATGAAATTTAAAAAGAAATCTAAACTTTCTCCTTGAAAGTTGAAAACTCTGATGTTCTAGAACCCAGGACATTGTGAATGACACACTGGAGAGCTGCTAGATTCTGTTAAATTCCTCCAAAGAGTACTGATTCTTTTCAAAGAGGCAGCTAGCTTAACTGACTCCAGCCCCCACACTGCGTCCCTTGCGGTGGCAGGCACAGAACCCTGTGTTCTGTCCTTCGAGTCTTAGCTGGCCCACCTGCACACATGGTTTGGAAGTCACCCAATGGTCTGTGCAGTTTCTACAGACCATGTCTCTCTCAACTCTTTGGCTTTCTTTCCAAGATTCCCCCACTTTCCAGTTGCTCTAATCACCTAAAGCCCTCTCTCCTGGCTCTTCCTGCCAGTAAGACTACAGATTTTCTGTCCAAATTTTAGTTACTTTCTTTGGCATGGATGGGTCCTGCTCTCTAGCCAAGAGTTATAATAATGGGCAACCATCCCGATGCCATCCGCATCTCCAAATGCAGATTTCCCTCTGTGGTCTGTCTGCTTGGTTGCTCTCCAGAGCCTTTGGATAACTGCTTTCTATAGCTTGTCCAGAATTTATAGTTGGTACGTACAGGAGGATTACAGAACCAGAAGCCCATTTCATTTCTTTTTCCGTTTGTTTGTATCTCATAGTTTTTCTTTTTCTCCATTATTTATCACTTTTTCCTCCCTGGGACCCAGGGGTCTGGCCAGAGTCTCACAGCCTCTTTTGAAAACAGTTTCAACAGGCCTCATCTTTCTAACCATAGAGACTCAAACCAAGTCCAAGGGGCCAGAGAGGGGACGGGGATATGCTATCAATTACCTTAGCATCTTTGTACCCACCTTAGCATGTTCTTCAAAAGCACCCTAACCTATAGATGGGCTGCATCTATTCAACTCAGGACGTATTCACTGACTGTCTACAGGGTACAAGGCAGGTCTTTTTGGACACAGTGATGAACAACACAGCCAGGTGTCCTTGCCCTTGGGGAGCTAACATGAAGAAGGACATAATGAACAATAGACATAAGAAGTATTATGGGTTGTTAGAAGGTGGTCATTTCCCACCTTCATTCTCATTCCCAAAGTAGTTTTGACTGTTGACAGAGTCATTTCCAGCAGCTCCATTTCCCTTAACTTTGCTGTTTTTTTTGTTTGTTTGTTTTCATTTTTTTAGTTGTTTCCCCCAAACTAAGAAACTGGCAGCGATCCCTAAAGAACTGCCAGCCGTTGCAGTGACTGAGTTTCACCACTGGGTGGGAAAAAATGAAAGGAGTTTAAAAGCAATTGCCAAGGGGCAGATGGCAAAGAAAGAACCCTGCTCAGCCCTGGCCACATCCACCTCGTCTAGACTCTCGGGGCAACCTCTTTAGTGCAAGGGTCGCACAATCTAGAAGCTGCAGCACAGAGTGGCCATCTCAGAAAGTACTTTTGGGCACAAAATTTGTGTGTGTGTGTGTGTGTGTGTGTGTGTGTGTGTGTTACACTTGCATTGGAACCATATTTATATATTAAATATGCTTGTGTGCTGTGTGTATTCTACTCACATCTTCACATATAGACATATTTTTTATGTTATGTATATGTATGCCTATGTATCTATGTTATGTGACAGGTCTTCAACAAGCTACTCTGTATTCAATTCCTATTTTCTGTATTTCCTGATGCTTTGACATCTTTGGTTCTTGCTGACACTGGAGAGGACTGCCCTCCCAGGACTTGTCTATTTCTAGGTAGTAAAAACCTCCTCTGGCTGGGTGCGGTTGCACATGCCTATAATCCCAGCAGCTCTGGAGGCTGAGGCAGGAGGATTGTGAGTTCAAAGCCAGCCTCAGCAAAAGTGAGGTGCTAAGCAACTCAGTGAGACCCTGTCTCTAAATAAAATACAAAATAGGGCTGAGGATGTGGCTCAGGGGTTGAATGCCCCTGAGGTCAATCCCTGGTACCAGAAAACAAACAAACAAAAAAACCTCCTCAGGAATCCACCTTTCCTATGCAAACCAAACCATCTAAAGCCCACACCCCACCTCCTCTTTTATCAGGCTCCTGTGCCCAGGGTTACTCTTCTTCTCCTGCCCTAATCACCTAGGACCAGGGACCAGACAACAGGACAGTACCTGGAGCCTAGGATCACTGAAGGTATTCAAACCAGCAAACCTTAACTGCGTTGCCCTGTGTGCCTGTCCCACAGAAGCCTCAGTGAAAGCTCCTGTCCACGTGCTCCCTGGCTCTGCCTGCTGACCCACCCTACGGCTTCCCTACCTGACCCGTCCTGGTGGGCCCACCCTGCTTCCTGTTTCTAGGAATCTGTGAATAGAAGAACTTCCTCCTTCATGGCCATGTCTTTGCATATGTGATTAAAACAAAACCCAGGTACATTTTAAAACATACTTGCAATACATATTTGAAATACAGCATTCACTAGATGACAATTTTACATATATCTGTGTCATTGTCATAATTGCCCTCATGAATAAGCTTCCTGTGGCCCACGTATTGTGCTAAGTACTTTTGGGCACTGAATTCTCATAATGACCTTTTAAAGTAGACACTGTCACTATTCCCACTTTACAAATGAAGAAACCAAGGTATAAAGAGGTTAACTCCCCCAGGATGGAACTGGGATTTAACTCAGTTCTGACAAAATCATTCTTTTCTGGTATTAATTATTTGTGTATTTCAAAGATGCAGATAGTATCTTTTAATTTTTTTTTAAATTAGTACATATAGTTATACATAACATTGGAGTTCATTTTGACATAATTATATAAGCCTAGAATTTAGGTTGCTCCAATTCAGTCCCTAGTCCTTCTCCCTTCCCTTCCCTCTTCCCTCTTCTTTTCCTTTTTCTACCAGTGTTTCTTCTATTTATTTATAGTTTGTTTTTAAAATTAGTATGTTATAGATATACACAAAAGTGAAATTCACTGTTGTATGTTCATATATGTATATTGGACAGTTTGGCCAGTTTCATTCCACCATTCCTCCCTTTTCTCCTTCCTCCTCCCTCCTCAATCCCCTTCCTCTCCTCTGCTGTCTGCTGATCTCTTTTAGATTTTCATCCCCCTCTTTCTTCCCCTTGTCCCCTTATTTTGGTCTAGTTTCCCCATATGAGAGAAAAATTCAACATTTGACTTTCTGTGTCTGTCTTGTTTCACTTAGCATGATGATCTCCAGTTCCATCCATTTACCAGCATATACCATAATTCCATTCTTCTTTATGGCTGAGTGAAACCCATTGGGTATGTGTACCACATTTTCTTTATCCATTCATCTGTTGCTGGGCATCTGGGCTGGTTCCATAGCTTGGATATTGTGAATTGTGCTGCTAAAACATTGATGTGACTGTGTCACTGTAGCTTGCTGATTTTAGTGTTTTGGGATAAATACCAAGGAGTGGGATGACTGGGTCACATGGTGCTTCCATCCTAGTTTTTTGAGGAGTTTTCATACTGCTTTCCAGAGTGGTTGTGCTATTTGCAGTCCCACCACCAATTTATGAGTGTATCTCTACCCCCCACATCCTTACCAGCATTTATTATTATTTATATTCTTGATAATTGCCATTCTGACTGGAGTGAGATGAAATCTCAGTGTAGTTTTTATTTGCACCTCCCTGATTGCTAGAGATGTTGAACATTTTTTTGTGTGTATTTGTTGGCTATTTGTATTTCTTCTTTTGAGAAGTATTTGTTTAGTTCTTTTGCTCATTTATTAATTTTTTTTGGTGTTAAGCTTTTTGAGTTCTTCATATATTCTGGATATATATATTCTTTTTAAAAAATATTTTGTTTTAGTTGTAGGTGGACACAATACCTTTATTTTATTTTTGTGTGGTGCTGAGGATTGAACTCAGGACCTCACACATGCTAGGCAAGCACTCTACCACTGAGCCACAATCCCAGTCCTGGATATTAGTCTTAACCAATGGTCAGCAAACATTTCCTGCAAAGGACCAGAAAATAAATATTTCAGGCTTTGTGGGACCTGTGGTCTCTATGGTAACTACTCCCTCTGCCCTTGTAGTATGAAAGAACCCATAGCCAATAAGACTCCAAACAAATGGGTATGGCTCCATTCCAATAAAGCTTTAGTTATAAAAACAGATTGTATTAGTCAGCTTCACATTACTACAATGATATACCTGAGGCAATTAACTTATAAGTAGAAAAAAATTATTAACTCATGGTTCTGGAGGAGCCCATGAAGATTGAGCAGGTCCATTGCTTTGGACCTCTGGTGAGGGAGCCACATGGCAATGGTGGGCAGTGTGTGCCAGAGCAAACCACACTCATCATGAACCAGGAAGCTGAGAGAGGACCTGCAAGGACCCACAATCCCTTTCAAGAGCATCCCTCCAATGACCTAAATACCTCCCATGAGGCCCCACCTCTTAAAGGGCCAAACCACCTCCCAATTGTAAGCCTTTAATACGTGAACCTTTGCAGAACACTATTCCAATTCAAATGATAGCATGAGTGGTGGGCTGGGTTTGGCCCAGGTGTCATGGTTCACCTTCTCCTGCTCTTAATGGCTAGAGTCCACTGTCTCCATGATGACAAAGGCTAAAGCCCAAAACTCTTTCTGTCTCCACTTTTTAACAGTGCTCATCAGAGGCAGCTCACTTAGCCATCTGGGTCTCAATCCATCTTTTAATCTTTGGTCCCTCTGGACTTCAATCCCTTAGATCTTGGTGGGGACAGAAACTTGACTCTTTAATTCTGAACTCTATAGTTGCCACTCTGAACTCTAAATTCTGAGTTTTCAAGAATTAAGCTTAGACACAAGGAGCTGCAGATAATCATAGAAAAGGAAAGCATATGTTGATGTTCATATGAACAGCAGAATCTGTTGAAGGGAGACATTCAAATGAAAATTGTGAAGGAGACTTCTCTTATTTCACTTGCCACAAAGTAGTACACCACATAGTGAATCATGTCATAGCTAGGGGTGGATCGTTTGGAAATTCTGTTCAGGAAAAAGAGCATGCATAGTGAATTTTAGTCAGCGTAAGGCACAATGCCAGGTACTCAACAGCCCTGATTCCATTCACAATAACCCATGGGGTAGGCATGGTACTTTGGGGTTGAAGAGGAGAACTGAGAGTATATTAATATCCAGAGGGTTGCAGGTAGGGACATCTCCAAAACTCCTTTTGGAAACGTGGCAGACCAGCTATCATTAGTATGTCCAGTGTTGATCAACCTGTCACTAAAGTAATAGGCCAAAGGCTCTGACATGCACCAGAATACCAATTTATCCATTTATTCAGGAGTTTTCACACCTACTGGGGAGTTCGTTTGACAAGCACTTCCTGAACACCCCAAATATGCTAAGGCCTTGGGAATGGTCCCAAAGAAAACATGGTCCTTGCATTGAAGAAACTTTCCAACTGGATGCTGTGGGCCTCGAGGGATATGTTGAGTGCTGAGTGTGGGGAGAGATTAGGGGGGGATCTGAAAGTGGGTCACACCCTGATACCGACCTACCTACTAGGGAACAGTCACCCAGGGCCTGCCTATACAACAGAAGGAGGGATGCTGAACTGACCACCTAGGAGATGGTCAGCCTTTGCCCAGCTCTGTCTCCTTCTGGTACCTGGAGCAATAATGTAGGTGACTTCTAACTCCCACACACTTCGAACACGCCCAGGACTGTGTGCTAGGTTGCACACTTACACAAGTTGACAGACTGAATCTGAATTCCCACATGTGACCTGGTGGCCCTCCCATGACTGAGCCTGAGCATTACCTTCTAGTTCTTTCTGTTCTGGTGCACCCTACCCTGCAGCCATCCTGTCCTGTGTGCCACCTTCTCCAGTTCAGTCCATCCTCATATGGGCCAGCCATCAGGCCCAGCTCACCTGCCAACTCTTTCCTCAAATGATTCCTTGGTGGGAATCTCTATTCTAAACACCTAAACCAGGCACCTAACTCAAGGCTATTTAAGTGCCTTTCAAAAAAATCCATCTTCGTGCTCTCAGCTCTGATTATAAACATTGCTCATTGTAAATAACTCCAACGACAATGGCAAAGGTTTTGCAAACACATCACACTTCTTTCATGATTTTAAATTCCTCAAGGACAAGACTGTGTTTTAGTGACCTTTATCTCTCCCTGCCCCAAATCTGCCCACATCAGTGCCAGAACGTTTACCCCAGGCATGGTTCATAGTGAGAACTAAGTAATTATTTGAATGAATGAATTATGCTTAGGGCTTTTAATAGTGAAGCCTAGAGCTGATTTTAAAAACCTCTCTGAGATTTATGGTCAATAATTTTGTTAACATGTCTTTATTTCTAATGTTATAATGCCTCTTCTCTAAAGAAACAACCAATAAAATCATTTCATGGCTAGATTAATGAAATGCCTGGGCTTCCTTTCGAGAGTCCAGTCACATCCATCTCTGGTCACCTGTCACTGCTGGAAATCCCCTCGCCTCTACCTTCAGACCACTTTCGAGATGAATTATTTAATTCATGCTGAGAACATTTCAGTCCTTTGGGTCGTTCACCTTTTAAAGTTCCTCAGGTATCTGCACAAATTTGTGAGTTAAAATATTCCTGGGTTACAGGTCTTAACTTCATTGAAAATTGACTGCACATTTTTATCATTAAATCTTGAGCATCAGGTGACTTTCCATTTCTGCCAAAGGCGTGTTTCTTATTAGGTGAAAGCTTTTCAGTCTATACAATTAATGGTTCATGGCACACTAGGGAACATTTATTAATTTTCATTTTACTTGTTTTTTTAAGGTTATGGGGGTTAAGGGTTCTAAGTTGAAGTTACTGAAATTTTAAAAGGTGTAAATAGGTAAATATTATGGTTCTTGGAAAAGCGAGACGTTTTTCCCTTTAAGCATGTGATTAATATTACTAATAAAAATGTCATCAGCCTTCCCTGCCAGCACGATGCAGCTGGAAACACATTTTGTATGTATGTGTGTGGCTTGCTTTCTATATCTAATAGGACATTTGGGGAGACTGCTTAATACAAGAACATTCCTTTTAAAAATAGATTCTTGATGCTGCGTTGGTTTCATACAATGAAATTCCACATGAAAAATCGTATCTTCCTATGCATTTGGTAAAGATTTAGCTTGACTTTAAAAATCCATCTTTTGATTGGTAACTTATATCAGTATTTGAAACAGGGATTTTTTTTCTCTCTCTCTCATCTGATCCCACCACACAAATACCACTTTTGTGGAAGGTTGAGTTTTGAGAGAGTGTGTGTCTTTATTATACTTGTGTGAATAGGTCACATTTTCTTTTTGAATTTAGTTCCATCTATAAGCTAGTTTCATAAGTAGCTATTTCCTTAATGATTATTCATAGTACAGGTGTTGGCTAAATATAGTAAAATATTTAATTTTGACATAAATCAAGCAGTACCATTTAAATAGCCTTATTGAGATATAATTTGCATACCATGTAGTTTATCCACTCAGAGTGTATAATTCAATGGGGTTTAGTTTATTCATGCTGTTGCATAATTATGGCCACCATTGAACTTTAAAACATTTGTGTTACTCTAAAAAGAGACCCCACGCCCATCAGTGGTCACTCCCCACTCTCACTACCCACCAGCCCCACACATCACTAATCTGCTTCCTGTCTTCATAGATCAGGCAGCATTTTAAAGCAGATTCTAATTATGTCAATGTTTTGGTGATTTTATGACTTTATTAAAATCCATACATTTGACACAATAGTCAGGTAATGGCATTTTTCAACTTCTTAGGATATTTACCTTTGAAGTGAAGCATCTGGTTTGTGACAGTTACAAATCCCTGGGTGAATTGCCCTCGTATTAAGTTGCCTGCGATGCCCCTCTTCTTGGTTAGTTCTCGAAGGGTTTAAATTTATTCCTACACAAATCCAGAAATGTTACATAGAAAGATTGTGACTATTTGAATGGTCAGCTTGAGTCCCACTCAGACAACCATATCATATCATGTTTATTTTTCATTTCTCAGTTCCTTCTCCCCCCTTACACACACACCCAGTAGTCACAGTCACATATAATGACCAGGCTTCCTGCAGCGACAAGAAGCAGCAGCAGCACATGTCCAGTACTGAGATAGTCCTATGCACACACACAAATATACAATGTCTAAATATATATTTTTTGATTGAATATACATATGGTTTATTTCTAAATCATCCTGGGAGTCAAGACATTTTCTAGAGGTTGGAAATACAAACACAGAAATACAAAAAATCGTGTTCTAGGTAGATGCTTGATCTACTGATTCCATTCATGGCATTATTAGAAAACCTGAAGTCCATTTGTCCATTCACTCCTTCATCCAACACGCATTTACTGATTGATGACAGCATACGAGGCCCCATGCAGGGCCCGTGGAACAATGCAGACCCAAATCAGCCTCCATGGAAAGTGCCACCCAACCCCAGCACAGAAAAGGGTGGGCTGTCTTCTCACAAGGAAAAAGCTCAAAGAATCATGCATCTTTTCTTTTTTCTTGAAAAACTGCAGCCTATATTTTGCAGGAAAATTCAACATAATTGGTATATACCCATCTTTTTAGGTGAATTAGGCCTTAACTGACAGATAACCTATTTTGTTCTAAAATTCAACAAACTCTCAGAAAATCTTATTCCACACAATCTTTTGAATATGTCATTTGCCATTTATATTTGATGGCCTTAAGCAAAAAAAAAAAGTTATAAAAAGGTATTAATGCAAGTAGATAATAAAGCTGCATTCTATAAATCTATAGCAGCTTACAGTAATCATTAAAGCATGCAAAAGTCTTTCATCTATTCAAAAATATGCAGTGCACAGAATGTCTGCTAAGGTGCATGACAAGTCAGAGTTAAATATATATTAATAAATGAATTAGCTTCATAAATAATAGCCATAATGACATTTTAGGAGACAATAAGTCTGAGGATTGTCAGAAAACGGTTGATGTATGAGCTTCACGTCTCAGTGATTCTTCAAAATGAATAGGCTTTGCAAGATAGTTCAGACCCGCGACCAGCCTATTTCCTTGAATAATTTACTTGTTGTCAATTTGTACAGCCACATTACACATGCAAATTGTGCTGCCTGTGCAAACACCACTTGGAGATGATAAAAACAAATTTACGAAGGCTATAGAAGGAGGATTTATTTCACTTTCTCACCCAGGTCAAGCAATACATGTATCTGACGATTGTGTGTACCCAATTTTGTTGTAATTATATCAGCAAATTATTCCTTATAATCTTATTATTTTTAGCAGTCTCCTTGTGCTTGGGATAATTAGCTTTCTTCACTCAGTGTAAAAACAATTCAACTTGCCAGCCAGGCAGGGCATAGCTCCATTATCTGTTTTGGGTTTAAATTTATTCCCTATATTCTTGGACACTTTGTGTAAATTAAAAATTTCATAGTCCCTAATACTGTACACGCTGTTCATTCAGTGATGAATTAAGGCCCCTAAACCTCTCCGTTTGCTATTAGATATCTCACCCACTTTATATGTTAATCTGTGCTAATGAATTCCACAACCCCTAGCCACAGCGAGATGACTAAAATTATTACCACTTACAGAGATATGCCTTTTTCATTTAAAGTTCAATTCAAATTGCTCCCATAAACAGTCTGCCACACAAAGATACCTCCTATAAAGGAGAGTTACTTACCTATAAGTAGAGTTCTCTGAAGGTAGTATTATCTTTGGATGCACATTCCTAGGTCACGTGCCCTCAGGTCTGTGGCATGGGGGGAGAGGATTCATAGCTGATGGGTGGGTCTTCCTCTCCTTGGGGCTCTTCATTAGCTCTGTGGCCTGTATTCCTGAGGGTCATTTGGGCCACACCCTGTCACATAACCGATCCCGGTCTTAGCACAACGGGCCCCAGTTGGCAATAGTAGGGCCCGGGGAACTACTAAGAGAGAGTTGAAAGACTGGGGATCCTGAACTATCGCAGATGAGCAAGAAGCACTGTTTCCGTCTTAAGGAAGCTCCCTATTAAATAATGAACCTAGTAATTGAAAACAAATCCAGGGTTATTTTTAAACATTGAATATGAAATTTAAAACCTACATTTACTTTTTACACACATAACATTTTTATTCTGAAAGTGACACATTCTCATTATTGAAGAATAAGAAAACATAGATAAAAATATAAATAAAAATCGCATATATTCCCACCAAGAGTCCTACCACCCAGCGATGGCCCCACATGGTCTGGCATCTATTTTCACAGAGTAGTTTTCTACTTAGAAACCCTCATAAGATAACAATCAAATCACTGGCCTCTCTTCAACCATTCCAACCGGAGCTCACCGAGGGTGTCTGCCCCATTTGCCCCCAAGTCTCCCACTGATCCCTTTTAAGGGCGTCAGCTTCTGTCTTCTCTAGTGCTGAGTGATGCCCGGAGATTCAGGTGCAGGCCTCTGGCCCTTCACTCCTTTTTTCTCAACAAAACAGTCAAGCAAGTGCCCTCACTGCTCCAGCTCCAATGTGCACAATTACCACCTTTCCAAGTAATCTCTCCTACACGACAGAGTGCAGAGCCACACACCAGGCATAATCGGAGCTGTGGACAGTCCTGTGTCAGAATTCACCTTGCTCCCTGTACACACAGTGGCTCTGGTGTGGGTAGGGTAATGCTTTTGTCTCTGGCTTTGCATGGAATCCCACAACCACTGCAGAAGGAGGTGGAGCAGGTGCTGTTATTCCTGCTTCATTGATGTGACCATCTAAGGCCCAGCAGGTGATGTAACCTGCTCAGAGAGAAGGATTAGCACCCAGGTCTTTGTGGCTCCTGGACACAGCCCTCCCCATTTTATTCTTGCCCTTAATTGTCACTTATGACTTTGATGCTCTGGACATTTGGTTCTGCTTTCAGTGTTTCTCCTTAAAGGCAGATCATTTCCAAAGGTAAATCTCTGAACACCTTTTTGGTTAGAAATTCAGAGCTTCATACATTATTTTATTTTGAGGTTCCTTAATTATTTATTACTTCGAGAAGGCTATTTACATAAAGCAAATATTTTGCTTCAGGAGAGTTTATAATAGTCTACCTTTCATAGTATCCTCTGCTTAGAAGTCAAAACAACTTCTTGGGAATGAGATTTTTCGGTCCCTGGTTAGGAAGATACCCACAGATTCCCTTGATTAATTCAGCATCACACTGAGTACAGCAAGGTTGGGACCCCCAGGCCTTTGCACTAGGCTGGCTCTTCTCCTTTTGCCTCAGGGTCACTCAGTGTTACACACCCATGCAGTTAGGATGCAAATGGCTTTTGATATATGTTAGTATGGGACTAACATCAAATTAGAGGAACAATGTAATCCATCATCTTAAAATCTGAAAGCATCATGTGGATGACAGATCTAGCAGCCTACAATTAACCTGAGTTAACGTCTGGCAGGGCCAGATGGACAGCTCCTGACACGTAACCTCCCTCAAACTGCGATGTGTTCTTGAATGGAAATTAACCGCACTTTGACTCAGCATCTGCCGTGGAATGCAGTGTGCTGATCAAATTGTCTCATCTGCAGGTATGAATCTCAAGGGCGAGTTGGATTCTAGCAAGATCAAGCCCAGAACAAGGTGGAGTAGGCGAGATCGGCTTTCTGTGCCTCAACCACACTGAGGAGTGTCTCCTTCCTTCCTCCTCCCAGGACCCCTTCTCCAGTGCCACTGCCGGCTAGTCCTCCTGCTCCTCCCTTAACCTAAAACCCTCCTTCCTGAGCCCAGCTGGCCTTTGGCTCCATTGCCATGCTGTTGGCTGATACAGCTTGTTTGGTGTCACCCCACATTGCTTTCCTTTTGCCAGGGACAAATCTGAGAGAGAACATTCAGAGAACAGGAAAATGTTCTCAGGGACCATGCAGTGATGGGACTCGGGTCATTGCTGTCAATTGTTACGGGCTTTGGAGAATTGTTGAATGCCTTGTGCAAGATCAGACTCCTTTCCTGTTCCCTCCCTCCCTTCCTTCCTTCCCCCTCCTCCTCCTTTTCCCACTCCTTCTCCTCCTCCTTTTTTTCCTCCTCCGTATACTCTTGTACAAAATGGGGGCAATGAGAAACCTCCCTCCCACTATTACTGTGAGGGTTAAATTAGCTAATATGTGTAAAAGCTCTTGGAACAGTGCTGACATTTAGGAATGACTCAGTTCACTTGGTTTAGTTTTTGAATTTTCTTCATTTCTTGGAGAGGACAATGTAGTATGGAAGAGTACAGGTGTGCTTGGGGGGTGGGTCTTCCTGGACCCAAATCCATCTGCTACTACATGATCCTGGACACAAGCCTTCCTGAACTTTAATTTCCTTCAGCATGAAAAAGGGATAGAAAACTATCTCATATTTTTGTGAAGATTAAGATAATGTGTATGTTATGCTTAGTAGACACACATTAATGAATTATTATTAGCGAATTATTATTATTGATGCTAATAAAGGAAAAACATATACATAGGTTTAAATGCAGCAGTACCATTTTCTAAATATTAAATTGTCTGTCATAGTTACTTAACTAAATATGGATGTCAGCTTCTTTGCATTTAAGTAGTACGTTTCCAACTTTCTGAAATTTAAAGGTCATTTCCTTGATTTAAATGTTTTCCTACTATCCAAAACAAATAAAGAGATAAAAAACAGTGGCACTTTTTGCAGAAAGCATTTCAATGAAGTACTTAGCAGATGCTAGTGAGTGGGATGTTGCTATCAGGAAAATTAAATATTCGGAAAATGTGAAGTGCATATTAACAAGATTAATAAAAATAGAAAATATAGAAATTTTATAAAAAAGCAAAATTATGAAGAAAATTCCATGAGTTCTATTTAACTAAAAAATAAACTAACTTTGAAAATTATTTTTCTCAGTATCTTTTGAGTCTTATTACTAGTTACAACAGTTTATGATTATATTAAAATAGAGTTGCCTTTGTATCAGAAAAAATGAATACAAGGTATATACCAGACTAAAATAATAATACATAATCTTTACAGTGATCATTTTAGAGGATTTTTTTTAAAATGTGGTTCTATCTCTGTTAAACTGAGTTCCATATCTTTCCTTCCTCCATCAGTTGACAGATCCTGTATATTTGTGCCCTCTTCTAAAGTCCCCCCACCTTGAACCTGTAATTGAAATGGACTTAGTTTTATGACCGATACTTTTCACTTATATCATCTCTACGGCCAACTAACCGGCTCCCCTCACTCAGATCTACACACCTCTGTATACCTCTCTTAACAGGCTCCACCATTTGGTGTCTACTTAACCTTCCCATTCTTCCAATGATGAAACTCAGGTTCGGGAACTTCAGGTCATTGAGTGTAGTCTGACATGTCTTTGTGACTTCAGAGTCTAAGATCTTATCATTAAATCATGCAGCTCTTCGTGAAACATGACCTATAATTCCCAAACGTTCCTATGATGAATTTCCCTACCATGTGCACGTATTAAAGCATCTTCAAGCATCAGAAGATGCTTGAAGAAGGGGACAGTCAGGGGGGCGCTCATCGTGGGTTTTCAGTTCTTAGCTGTGGGAGAGCCACAGCTAGCCAGTGGGAGAGGGAGGCTGAAAGTGAATAGATATTGAGTTTTACTTGGGAAAGAGTCTGGGTCCATAGCAATTGCTAAAAAGTGAGGGAAATTTTTGGAAAGAAGAGAGAGAAGCTGAGCTAAACCACATCTAAATGTGGGCCTAAAATTAAATTCTTTACATCCTCCCAAGGCCAGTGCATACCTACCTTTACTAAGAGGCCTTCCTGGAAACCCAGTCTGATTCCCTTGCTCTTAATTTGCTGCACTTACACTTGGTTCCAATCTCAGCACAGCATTTACCATTGTCCACTTTATCAGGCCTGTTTGCACCTACCACTCCCCACCACATTCAGGATTCTTGGGCAGCCCGGACCACGTCTTATCTGTCTTATTTAATCATCCTTCCCTTTCATCCCAAACGGTGCTTCTCACAGTGTTTTGCATCTACTAGATATGAAATCAATGTTGAATAAATTGAATTAAAACTCTCTTTTAAAAGAGGAGTTCTGCATTTTTGTAAGAAATTTGAGGTTCTATTTTGTTTGCTGGCAATTTTTATGAAAAATAGCCATTATTGACGAGGAGTCCTGGCATAGAATAATTTTCGTCAACAAAAATACGCACATCATGGGACATTTTTGCCAGTTTTAATCGTTACTTATTACTTAAACAATTATGAAGTTCCCAGGGTCCAGCACTGTAGATAATGCAAAAGTCCGGGGGTTACTGAACATAAAATGTATCAATCCTCAATCTTAAAATATAAGCTAAGAGGAATAAATTCTAAGGATAACAACAAAATGATTTCATGAGAAACACAGAGATGTTTAAGGAGATATGCACTTGCCTGAATTTACAAAAACTCCCACTTGGTGTATTTCACTTTCATAGCCAAGTAAACTCCTCTCTGATGGAACGTTCCAGGTAATAGCTGTAGACGCTAAAAGAAGCAACATCACTATGCAAAAATATGGAGAAGAAATAAAAGCAGGCAGACCTGGCAAGGTCTGATGCTTGAAGAAGGGGACAGACAGCCAGGGGGGCGCTCATCATGGGTTTTCACTTCGTAGCTGTGGGACAGCCACCGCCAGCCAGTGGGAGAGGGAGGCCGAAAGTGGATAGAAATCAAGTTTTACTTGGGAAAGGGTCTGGGTCCATAGCAATTGCTAAAAAGTAAGGGAAATTTTGTAAAGAAGAGAGAGAAGCTGAGCTAAACCACATCTAAATGTGGGCCCAAACTATAGCTGAAAAGCACGAAATGTTCATGAGAGAAATGAAAGAAGAGGTAAGTAAATGTAGGAAAAAACTAGTACAACACTCAATAAGGTCAAGGTATCAATTTTCTCTAAGCTAATCTACATAGGTAATGTATTTCAAAGTCTTTGTAGTATTTTTTTAGAAGTTGAAAAACTGACTTAAATTTTTGCATAAAAAGAAACAAGCTAGAGTCATGAAACTATTTTGAAAACAAACAATTTGGTTGGAAGACTCATCTACATGATTTAAAAATGTATCACGAAAGCAGTAGCATTAGGACAGTGTGATACAGAGAAAGGGTACCCACAGAGGCAAACCGAGGGTTCAGATTACATATTTATAACTATATGGTCAATTTGGTTTGCAACAAAGATATGAAAACAATTCAATACATGAATTCAACAAATTTCAACAAATCATGCTGGAGCAACTAGACATCCAGGTGCCAAAAGATGAACCTTGACTTATTCTTTGTACCATAAATATAATTGGCTCCAAATGAATCACAGACCTAAAGCTTAAAATTATAAAAAATGTTCAGCCAAGTACGGTGGCACACACCTGTAATCCCAGTGGCTCGGGAGGCTGAGGTGGGAGGATCTTCAAGTTCAAAGCCAGCCTCAGCAAAAGTGAGACACTAAGCAACTCAGTGAGACCCTGTTTCTAAATAAAAATACAAAAAATAGGGTTGGAGATGTGACTCAGTGGTCGAGTGCCCCTGAGTTCAATCCCCGGTACTCCCCACACATGTTCAGAATTAAACAGAAAAAAAAAATCTTTGTGGACTTGGATAAGGCAAACATTTTTTTAGACCTAATACAAAAAGCATAAACCATTGAAGAAAAAAACTGAACTTCATCAAAATCAAAAACTTCTGTTTTTTGAAAGATAGTGTGAAAATCAAAAGACAAGCTGGAAACATCAAAAATGATTAGAGAAATTAAAATCAACACCACAATGAGAAACAACCACACATAATTTAAACAGTTTATTATTTTTTTTTTAATTTTTTATGGCCATACCAAGAATGTGAAGCAACTGGAACTCTCATGAATTGTGGTTGGAAAAGCACAACGGTGCAGCCACTTTGGAAACCAGTTTGGCAGTATCTTATCTAGCTAAATATAAACTGTCATATAACCCAGCAATCCAACACGTAGGTATTTATCCAAGAGAAATTAAATCATTTTGCAGAACTTATATGTGAATAGTTTCAGCATCTCTGTTCATAATTCATAATTGTTGAAAATTGAGAATAATCCAAGTATCCTTCAATGGTGAATAGACAAACTATGTTACAGCCCCATCACAAGGGAAGGTTTAGCAACTGATACATGCTGATACATGTCACAGGAATGACCCTTACGTGCATTAAGCTATGTAGATTAGGCTAGACGCACAGTTGACCCACTAATTTATGTATACGATTCCATTCAGGAAATGTCATAACTCTGAGGGTAGAGAACCTCCCAGGGGTTCCAGGAGCTGGGGTGTGAGGAGCGCTGGACTGCGGAGGCTCAAGGCAACTTGACTTGACAGCAATCACCTGTGCGCTGATTGTGGTAGTGTTTACGTGACTATGTAAATCTCATGGTATACAAATTATAAGGGGTGAATTCATGTGTAAATTGTACCTTAGTGTCTGATTTTTCAAAAAGAAGATAAAATATATTTTCAGATCAAAGAAAAATTGAAAACTCTGTTGCCAGTAAACCTATATTACATGACATGCTGAAGGAAATTTTTTAGAATAAAATGAAAGCAGATGTAAACTTGTACCTTTGGAGTAGAAGGAAAAGCACCGGAAACAGTATATATGTGGGTGAATGTAAAAGACTGTCTTTTTCTTCTTTAAAAGTACATACATGAATTAAAGCAAAACCCGCTTTCATGTGAGCTTTATAGCGTGGGTGTAGTATATATGACAACACTAAGACCGGTCAGAGCCGGTTTGATTCCAAGATTTCTCCATTTCCCAAGACCTATTAAGACAGTAACTCTGAGGAGTCTGTGAAAAGTTCAGAATGGACAGTGTAATCCCTGGTGTGGCCATAAAAAAATAAGCCAAACAGGTATAGATAAAAACCCAATGTATAAATCACAGTGAAATTCTAGAAAGGGCCAGTCAATGAGCTTGGGAAGGGGGATGCCAGTGCTCTGAGGGAGGGCGAAGGCTCAGGAACTCAAGAAAAAGCTGTATGTGCTTTTCTTAACTGAAATTAAATTTGAAGCAAACTCATCTGTTATGGTTTGGATGTGAGGTGTCCCCAAAAAGCTCATTCATGAGACAAGGCAAGAAGGAGAAATGATTGGGTTATGAGAGCCTTAACCCAATCCGTGAATGAGTCCCCTGCGGGGATAAGCTGAGTGACAACTGAAGGCAGGTAGGGTGTGGCTGGAGAAGGTAGGTCATCAGGGGTGTGACTTTGGGGTATATATTTGGTATCTGGTGAATGGAGTCTCTCTCTGCTTCCTGAACATCACGTGAGCCATTGCCCTCTGACACACTCCACCATGATGTTCTGCCTCATCTGCAACCCCAAGGAATGGAGTCAGCCTTCTATGGACTGAGACCTCAGAAACTGTGAGCCCCTAAATAAACTTTTCCTTCCCTAAAATTGTTCTTGTCGGGTCTTTTAGTTATAGCAGCAACAAAGCTAAAACATGCATCCAAAGTTTAAATCTAGAAAGTGCTATATTTTGGATATTGAATATCCCCCAGAGGATCCTGTGTTAAAAGATTGGTCCCCAGGATGGTGCTATTGAGAGGTGGCAAAACCTTTTGGAGGTGGTGCCTTATGGAAGGTCAATAGGTCACTGGAAGTGTGCCCATGAAGGGCATAGTGGATCTCAGCTCCTCCCTCTTCCTTTCTTTTGTTCCCATGCTCATGAGGAGGTGAGTGGTTTTGCTTCATCTCATGCTCCTGCCATGGTGTGCTGCCTTGCTGTTGACCCAAAGCAATGGGGCAACCAACCATGGACTGGAACCTCTATAACTGTGAGCCAAAATATAAACCTTTATAAGGTAATTATCTCAGGTATTTTGTTATAGTGACAGGAGGCTGATTAACACAGAAGGCAATTTGAAGAAATTTCAAAGACAGAACATAATAAAGGTAAGATGGTGTGTAGATGGCCCATTCAAGAGGTCCTCAATATAGAAAAATATTTAAAATATTTATTTCTAATTAATTATAGGACATTCAAAGTAGTGATTTCATTAGAGACAATTCTGGGTGGAAATTAGATTTCCAGGCCAAAGAGATAATGCCACACTGCAATACAAACCAAACCAAACATTAAATAACACTGAACAGGAAATTATTATTCTCTATGTGAAGAGAGGAAACTTTGGAAAAGATTCTGAAGGGTTCTTTTGGTCACTTTTGAGGGGAGATGCTAATGTGCTTTTCTTAACTGAAATTAAATTTGAAGCAAACTCATCTGTTATGGTTTCACTTTAAACTTTCACCTTGCCTTTTCTTCCCAAGTTCTTCATCCGCTATGCTTGGCAGTTATGCTTTGTGGGTCACAAAAAGATGAACAAGACACTGAAGTTACTTGGTTGGAAAAGAGGTCTCCAGGTGCCATTTCCTTACCTGTCACTTCCTGTAGGAGGAGATGAGCTGAGATATATTCTGAGCTACAAGAATCCCAGGAGAGGCAGGGAGCACTTTTTAGGTTCTCTCTACACCAAGAGGAAAAAGTGTTGTTTCAGCCCCAAGAGGACCAACAGGAGGTCACCTGCAGGATCTGGATCAACTTTGTTGGTATTTAAAATTGAGAATGTGGTGCTGAGGGTGGAGAGGAGGTTGTCCGTGGAGAGCATCTGAACGTCAGAGTTAAAGGTGTTCTATAGGAGTACAGAGCAAAGGAGGTAACCCCGAGGGGGGGCTGAACTCATGAAACTGAGCACAGAATGAGAGTGGGTGGAAAGCAGGGAGCAACGATAAGAGCGGCAGCATGAGGACAAGAGTGGGAGGGAGTACCCGAATGGGGACAGTATCAGACCTGATACTCAGAGTTGGCCCTTGTCCTCCATTCCCACTGCCTTTGTCTAGATGCTAATCATTTATTCCACAATGGCTGTCTGGCTAGGTGCCTTTCACTTTGGTTTGACTATCTCCAAATCCATCTTTCAAATTCACATGACTATAACCTTAATCTTCCTGAAGCACCTGCTTCATCATGTTATCCTCTTGATCAAAATCCTATAATTCCTTCCACTATATCAATTAGAACTCGTCTGCTTGCCTTGGGGAGGCTCCACAGTCTGGCCTAAGCCGATTTCTCATGTCTTCCTTAAGCCATGGCATTCCTGCCTCTCCAATTGGTTCACAAGATGCTCGGGAACCATGTTCCCTGTTTCTTTCCACCCATGCATTGACACCTTCCACTTCTGCCATCCTGCCATCATCTCCACAAATACTACCTGCTACCTGACAAACAGGAACTCACAATCTATCAGAGGAGACCAACCCATGGCAACTAACTGTATTTCAGTCTGATAAAGTCCACAGACTTTGTACCTGCTGTGTACCTGCTATCACAAAGGCATGGACGAAAATGTGTGCGCTTCATGGGTCAGGAAAGGTGTACTATTCGATCTAGGTTTTGAAGGATGTAAAGAAGTTCTACAGGTACAAAAAAAGAAAGGTATTCCAGGCAAGGGAAATAATATGTGCCAAATTCATCAGGCTTACCTTTATATTCTTAGGACTTCCATAATTCATACTTACATCATGAACCTCACAATTTTAATATGTATGGATGGAGTATATATCATTTATAAACACATTACATATCTCAGACTACTAACTTCTTGACAGACCAATTCATATACTTAAACTTAGCACACAGTTAAGCATTGGACACATAGCTATTGACCACAAAGATATTGATGGATCAATCCCACAATCTACCAACATTCATGTGCTTCTTTATTCTTTACATGACAGGAAAAGGGAAACTAATATTTACTACCAACTTTTATGCCAGGCTCTGTATTAAAGCTTACATGTGTCCCTTCATTTAGAGAGATTAAGAAGACAGTGGGGGGTTTTGAAAAATAAAGGTATTTGGAAAAGGGAGATGAGCAAAGTTTTCAATGTAGCAAACCAGGAATGATTGAAAGGATGCTTTAATGGGATCTGATCCCTCCCTTGGTACTGAGGAGGCAGTGAAGCTTTTGCTTCTGAAGCTACTTTTTTCATGAGCTTCCATTGGATTTCCCATTCCATGGGCAGTAATGGTGGCTCTACTTTGGTGGTACTGTTACCTCCGCTTATGAGGCCCATGCAGTAGTGTGGGGAGTGGTAGCTTTCAAGTCCAGTGAACTTCCCATCTTGGTTCTAACACATCACTAGGTGTGCCACATTAGGTTAAGTTCCTTAAACTCTTTAAGTCTTAATTTCCTTATCTGCGAAATGGATGAAATACTAGCTACCTCACAGAATTACAGAAGATATCAGAGGCATAAAACTTGCTATGTAGAAATGCCAAGGATCCTCCCTCTTCCGTTCTCCCTTTCTCCCTACTGGACCTAAAGAACTTGGAAATACTAGATCTGGCCAATAAAGGAAAAAATTCTTTTCCTTGGCAACATCCTGTACTGAAAATGTTTTTCCTTAAATGTCAACCTTTTTGTGTTATAATGTTAGTTGTTCAACATTTTCTTGGAAGACGACCACTGTGTATGGATACTTCAGGCTACAAAACTACAAAATAAGTCCAGACAGATAAACTATCCTTCCTTTGTTGTGAAGAACATCAACACAATTTCTGAAAGTCAGAGCTCCCTGGTTTCAATTTTTTTAACCAAGTCACTAGACCATTTTTTACTTCAATGTTGAAAAAGGGGCACTTTGTAAGAAGGAAATTAATTATACTTTCTCAGTTTCAACAAGAAGCACATTTATTATATGTTCAATGAAGCTGTATTCATTTTCTCCAACTGAGAAATATTTTAAAGAATTTCATTATATTTGGAGAAATTTTTCATCAATCAGATTTAGCAGCCACCAAAAAGAATTCCACAATTAACCTTTTACAACATGGGTGAGACATAATCTCTACACTGAGAAAAATTATTAAATATAAGGGAAAACTATTCATAGACCTTAATATTTCTTGGCAAAGAAAAACTGCTTTGTGTTTTTAAAGATATGTGGATAATTTAAATGAAACTTACATGCTTCAAATTAGTGCCAGATGCAACACAATTCAAGCGCAAATCACTGGCTGCATCAGGTATTTCACTATGATTTAGTAAAAGGTATTCAATTCTCTTTCATAGAAATCTCAAAAATACAAATATTTCATTCACAAAATGCATGGCTTGGCAGTTTTCCAGGGCCGGAATTTGCTGGAGAGAAGGTAAATTTATTGATCAAAATAAATCAAAAGACTGACATTTTTCCTTAGAAAACTGGCAAAGCAATAATATTCAGAAACAAAGTCTCACAACTTGAACCAGAAGAAAAATCCGAGCTATTATTTACCTTTATTATAGGAATCCAAAAATCTCACAATCAGATACTTGAGAAATCTCAAATTAATGCTGAGGAACTTAATTTTTAGATACACATTTTTGATGTAGGACTTTCCAAAACCTTTGACATGAAATTTGGTGTTCATCAACCTTTGAAGTACTTAATCCACCTCTATCCATTGCACACTTATAAAAACTAAATAATGAGTATTTGTTAATGGAATAGACGAAGAAGTAATCCAGATAGTTCTTCACCATGCCAACATTACTTCCATCCCATCCAGGCCACAACTTTCCCCCCTGTCTTTTCTCTCCCTGTTCGGGTCACATCTCCATCATTGCCAATTGTTATGGGCTGATTGGCTGGGTACTCTTAAAATTCTTATGTCAAAGTCTTAATCCACAATGTGGTTGTATTCAGAGATGGGACCTCCAAGGAAGTAATTAAGGTTACATAAAGTGAATAAATGAACCCCTGATCCTGTAGGATTAGTGTCACTGTAAGTAGCAAGAAGAGACACCAGAGAGTTCCCCTGACCTGAGCTCACAAAGAGGTCATGTGAGCACAGAGATATGGCAGCTGCCTACAACCCAAGAAGAGAGGCTTCAGAATAAAACCTATTTTTCTGGTAGATCCTCCCAGAATCCAGAACATGGGAAATAAATTTGTTGCTTAAGCTACTCAGTCTGTTGTATTTTGCTATAGCAGCCCAAGCAGACTACGATAGCAATTGAGCTCAAGGCTCAGTTACAACAGCAGTTTCATATATTTCATTTTTTTAACTGCTTAACATTTTAAGGGTTTGGAATCAAGGAAGAACCTCACAGAGAAGGTGGATACTTTTGTCCAGAAGAGTTTCATGCAGATCCTTAAGTCATTCAGATTTGCTTGTACTCTAGAATCAGGGAATGTGAGCATGAGAATGGACCTCAGCCACAGAAACAGTTTTTATTCAATACCCCATGTGACCTCCAACATCTTCCAAAAAATAGGCCAAGATAAGAAGTAGTTTTCTATAACTCCCAAATCATACTAAAAGTAATAGGCTTAACTATCTCTTTATGCTAACTAGAGATATATTAGTGCAATGCAAAATTTGTATGCATCTGTAGAATGTTTTGAAAAAAGCATTATTGATATAAACAATAACAAACAGCTAAGACTAAAAATTACTGAGCCAAGTAATGTGTTTTTTTAAATTAAATTTGGACTAAAGTGGACTCCTTAATTTGAATACTATGTAGATTCAATTGCAACAGAAACAAGAGTATGATTTTGTGTATAGTTGCTGAGTCTCTGTGAATCACAGTCTCTGAGTTTCAATTAGTCTGTCAACCGATCAGACCATGTCCACATATAAGGCAAATGATCAGCTCTAACCAATCAGGCTGTTTCTCTGCATCACCTCCACCTCCTTCTCTTCCTCCTCTTTCTTCTTCTTTTTTTAATCTATAAGTACTGCCTGTCCAGAGCAAACCTTTACTTGCTCAGGGGCTATTCCATTCACGAATCAATTATTTGCTGAAATAAACTGCTAAATTTAGTTTGTCTAAAGTTTATTCTTTCTTTTAACTGGCTGAAGGCTTTACGTGTATTTTATTATATACTCATCACACAACACTAGACAATAGGAAGATATTCTTAATATTACCATAGAACACTATTTCAAAAAATAGAAGCGTTTCTAAAACAGCCCTAACTCCCATGGCAATCGCATTGTCCTTTCTCATTCATCGCAGTGCCTTTTTTCTTGTTTGTCTTTTCCTCCTTTTCTATGCTCCTCCTTAGAGCAGGGCCTAACACAGTGCTCTGCACAAGGAGTTGGTAAACTTTTGGCCGCGATGGCGCGGTGGTCGGCGGCGCATCTCGGAGCCCAGCACCGGATGGTGAGCGCCCCAAAGCAGGAGCGGGACGGTTTTCGGCAAGCCAGAGTGGCGGGGTGCCTGGAACACAGTGCCCACTAAATAAAGACGTGCAGAAAGGGGGGAAAGAAAGGGGAGGGAGGAAAGAACAGGGAAGGGAGGAAGGATGGATGAATGAAAACGTTCCCAGAAAGCAAGGCGCATCTGAGCCCGTTCCCTCTCCCGGAGCGAACTTGGTTCAGGGTCGCAGTCAGCACTTTCCTCACCCAGCCGCATCCGCGTAAGGCAAGAAATGGAGAAAGAACAAAGCCTTAAAGAACATTCGAAAGAAAGAGAAACGGTGAGAAAATGGAGGGGGCGGGGATGAGAGGAAAGACGCCAGCCTCCCCTTTCGGTGGGAAGCCAAGCAAGGCCGTTGCCATGGAGACCTCGGGGCCAGAACGGCCGCAGCCCATTGGCTGAGAGGCCGGAGCCAATGAGAAGGCGCGATGTTGGCGGGGTCTTAAGATGGACGCCGGGCAGCCGCTTCCGGACCGGTGAGTAGAGCTCATCGCGGGGCTGGTTCCCGGTTGGCTTGGGCGCTGCGGCGACGGGTCCGAGGGGGCCGCGGGAGAGCTAGGCTGCGCGGTCTCACGGTTCGTTAGCCGGGGCGCCGGGAACAGGCCCACGGGAGCCCCGGCGGGGCGTCGCGGCGCCTTCCGCAGCCTGTTAGGAGGAGAGGGTTTCTCGGTCGCAGCCGGGCCAAAGTGAGAAGGGGTGAAGGGGCTTCCGGAGGAGGCAGCTCCTGTTGACATTGCGGTATCCCGGAAAACAGCGCCAGGTAGTGCGAACACCGGCAGCCTGGACCTGTGCGCCAGAGCCCGCGGCGGTCGGTTTTGTCCCCGGAGGGGGTTCTGCCGCGTGGGGACCCGGCCCAGGCTCGTCGCCCGGGAGACCGCGGAGCTCCGTGCTGTGCAGCCGGGCGAGCCACCTCTTGCAGTCTCCACCACTGTAAGTATTCTCACCGGGACGTCGACTTAAAATGAGCCTCGAAATGTGACTGGTCCATTGATAATCTTTCCATGCAAGGTCAGAGGTCTAGGGAAGTGTTTTCCAGGCCCCGATTAAACACACATCCTCGTTAATTAACCCACGCATATTTGCAAAACCTTGCTAAGTAAATAGTTTTTCTGGATAAGCAGATTGTCAACTTAAATCTGAACTCAGGCCTGTGATTCAGTTGCACTTTCTGTAACTTTTTGAGAAAAGGGAGCACATTTATTTTATAAAGCTGCATAGGACCTTTACATTAACGTCGTTATCACCTGCATGCACATATTTTAATTGGGCATCTAGTTCCAAAACACGGTAACTGATTATTGTGTAGTTATTTAACAAGATCTTTCAGATTAATGGATAGATGATGGTTCGTGGCCATTTCACAAGTATGATTAAATTTAGACACGTTTTAGATTTCTTTGATTATTTCCAATTGAATAGAAAATATAGAATATAAGAGCTTTATTTGGTGAGAATGGAATTTAAATTCTGGAATATTGGAGACAGGAAACATTCATTGAGCTGCTAAGGTTATGTCTTTTGGATTTTGATTTTAAGCAGCTGCCCGGTTTTCCAGGAAATACTAATTTTAATATTATTAATTTTTATATTAATTTTAGTGATATATTTGAATTATTCACATCTCTGACTGTCATGTATGTGGTTTAGTATAACATCTTACATAGCTTTTTGTATTTAAAAATTACAGAAAAAAATTCTTCCTACCAAATTTTGGCAAGTCTATATTTACAAGCTAGAATTCATTCTTCATACCTACCCTCAAATCTTTGCCTTTAAGAATATATTACCCCACTCAATTCTGAACTTTCTGTCTGAAAGCTCATAATTGAAAACCTAGGGTTCATCATTTTGTGAAATAAGTAGATCACAATGCATTAGGGAAGTCAGTTTCCTCATCTGTAAAAAGGGTCTGGATAATAATTCCTAGGGGGAGGAGTTGTTGTGAAGATTAAAATAAACCAGCACCTGCCACATTGCTTATATGCCTCTTGCTGTTCTGTTTTCTGTTTTAAGTGGTGTTTCCTTTCTTAGCAACTGAGGTGCAGTCTCTCTGAAAGCTAGTAATCATGGCTGGGTGGCCAGTTGCAGGATGGAAACCTTATCTACTGGGTTTTAATCAGGATTGGATATGACTGGTTGAGAGTGAAGTATTACACCAAGGAGAGAGACATGAGTGAAGTGGGCTCTGGGCATTTGTGGCAGTTATAATATTAAGATGATAGGGAAACATTTTAAAGCTGCAGACATCTCAGAGATCATCTGATCAAACCTTCATTTTAAAACTTAAGGATGGAAATCCAAGCGACTTGGGAGGCTGAGTCAGGAGGATTGCGGGTTCAAAGCCAGCCTCAGCAACTTAGTGAGGCCCTAAGCAACTCAGTGAGACCCTGTCTCTAAATAAAATACAAAATAGGGCTGGGGATGTGGCTCAGTGACCGAGTGTCCCTGAGTTCAATCCCTGGTTCCAAAAAACAAAAACAAAAACAAAAACTTAAGGATGGAGACCCAGACAAATACAGTGACCTGCTCAGGACTGGAAATAATTATCTGACTTTTAGACAGTGTTTTTGCCCCTATAACCAGTGGTTCTCAATCTTTGCACAGTTTAGAACCCCTTCTTATTATGTTTTGATATCTCTATGGGTTCTCTGTTCTGAAAGATTATGTATATCAAACTATTCCCATTCATTGTTTTTCTAATAAGATTCTGGTCAGTAGCTATCAATCAGCATTTCTGGTGAACATGGACTTACTGAGTTTTAAATTTCTTTACCTAAAAGTGGGTTATATTGTCTCAATGGGAGGGAAAATAAAGTGTTAGGTTTTTAAAAATATTGAAAATGACTTAGTGACCCCTGTTACCATCATGGTAAAACTTGGTAAAACCCATAGATTAGGAACCACTAAACTCTACCTATTGTTGATACATTTTTTTTTCTGCCCAAGAGTAGTAAATTAATATCTATGGTTGATTCTCAAGGGCAAAAGAAAACTCAGCTACTCAAACTAGAACAATACAGAAATATTATCAGTTCATAGTAAATTGTGTCAGCCTAAGAGTAAGATGTATTTGACATGGTATGCACAGAATGTTTTGTAGGAAATTGTGGGTGGCATAAATCTTGAGATGAAATGTTGAAGAAGATGATATTCAGACTCATTGAGAAAAAAGGAGATTCTGAATCTTTTAGTTTCCTTGGGACAAAAATGATGAAATTAAAAATTATATGGGTTTTAGGTTAAAAACTAAGAGCTTATGAATGAATGCATTGACTGTTACATGGACCTGGCTATAATGTACATGAAAAAAATTAAATGTCTACTTCTCTGGTATTCTACATCTCTTGAGAATGGCTGAGTGAATTTTCTCAGTTAAAGGGAAATTTGGAATTGTCCACTTTAAAATAAAGAAATATACTTTGAAAGGCATGGGCAAGAGACACTTCAGTGAACGAGAGTCAGCCTCCAGTACAGCCAAAAAGGGAATAATAGGAGGCCAGACATGGTGCCAGTTAGAAAATGCATGACTGACGTGTGTGCTATGAATAGGAAGACGGTGTTTTCAGACATGAGCCCACAGAAGTTACTGAGCAGCCGCTTCATACTGGCTGATTTACAGTTGAGCTGCTTCTCACATAGGCAGCTCCATTTTACAGGCCTCATAGTGAGGGGCAGCAGTTTCTTGGTTTATCAGTGGCTCCCTGAGACTCCCTCATACTTGCTTTTTTTGTTTTTTTAAGTCACAGGAAAATGCTTTGTGACTTTAAAGAGTTTAAAGAACTATTTTTGAATTTTGCCTTATTTTAGAGATTTGGAGGTAGATTGCACTTTTTTAAAGTTAATTTTCTTCCTTCTTTAGATATACTCAGATTATGTCAGGCAAATATCAGTGAAGACCATTCTTAATGGCATATCAAAGGGACCTAGAGGTCATTTTGAGAAAGTCCAAAAAGCAATGAAAAATGGATAACTGTTTTGAAGTCGTTGAGGTAAAGCATGCCCTCATTAGGGCAACTGAGACTACTCTCCAGTGGTGTCTAGAGCATGGACTGCTTTCCTGCAGAAGTCCTACAACACTGATTTCGTGGGAGACCTTGCCAGTGTTCTTTGGGGAGTTACATACCATTTAAGGTCCAAGCTGAGTGACACTTGGCTGCTGATCAATAGAAACTTGCCGTCTATAGAGATGTGTCACTCCATGAGTTTAGGAATCTTGGCTAGTTTTGTATACTTGTGTTTTCAAGGTCTTGAAGAGTACCTGGCACGAGATGAGCATGTAAAAGATGCTATGGACTAGAAAAGAAGCAGTGCTTTCTAACATAGCTGCACTTATGCTTAGAAATCTAAATCTGAAATTTGTTATTAGATAGACAATGAGTCTACTGGTCTATTTTGTGCCAGGGGCAAAGTTTGTGGGAGCTTATGATTGCTCTCCTCCCCTTGCTCTTCAGAAACAGTACAGATGTTTTTTATTAATAATATAACAACCATTTTCCAATATTGTCATATTTTTACATGGTATCCTTTGTGCTATTAAAGTGTCTCAAGAGGACTCAGTCCCAGCCTCTAACACACACAGGCCAGGTTAAGAGATACAGATTTTATGGGCCTGCTTTGAAAAAAAAGGAATGCAAATTCTGAACAGAAAATGAAGTTCAGTGCTTTGGAAGGGCCTATGCAAATGAGGAGCCTTGACACTTGAGTTCTGTAGTCTTCCAGTTTTCCTCTTCTTTTGTTACTTCATTCAAAAAAAAATGCCAAAAATTTTAATAAAAACTTTATGTCATACTGTGAAAGTCAGGGAAATAAACAATTTGCATCAGTTGCTAAGGAGATGCATCACAAATATTACAAACTTCAAAACTATAGTTTAGTCTGAATCCTGCCACTTATAGAAATGATCAAAATGCAACACATAGCCACAGAAATAATAATAGCCAAAGGAATTTAATCAGGGCTGGGGATACAGCTCATTTGGTAGAGTGCTTGCCTAGCATGCGCAAGATCCTAGGTTCAATCCCTGCACCACCAAAAAAAAAAAAAAAAAAAAAAAATAGGAACTTACTATTTATTGAACCCCCAGAACCTCCTAAATACTATATTAAGTGGCTTATCTCATTTAATCCTCAGAATAACCTTATAAGCAGTATAATTATCCCTGTTACAGAGAAAGAAACTGATGGTCAGAGATGGTAAATGATTTCCTTTTACCCCTAGTGGGTGGTGGAGTTGGTTGGAGCAGTTAAAACACTTGGAGCAGTTAAAACAGCAGAGTCCTTCCTCTTAAAAAATGAGGATGTTTCAGAAAACCAGCAATTGATGAGGCTGCACTAAACCCACAAAAAATTAAGATCTGATTCTTTGGGCCCAGGAGGAGGTCCTTAAAAGAAAATTATTGAGATTAATGCCAAATCTCCTGATGTCTTTTTTTCAGAGTATTATAGTTGATTATCTTGCTAGGTTAATCACAATTGACAAAAAACTCAGCAAAGCCGATTTCTGTCCTTCTGTTTTATTCCTTTTGATTTGTAGTAAATTATAAGCAGTATAAACAGTTTCTCTATTTTAGACTTATTTTGAATGAATTGGTTTTGGCTTAGTACATATGTAAAAATACTGTGTCATGGAAACCAGTGATGATAAATGTACTCAGTTATCATGATTTTAGCAAATGATTACAACTCTTGATTTTTTTTGAAATGTTTATTAAACTTAATGATTCTACCAATGGCATATGTTCTCTCTACAGTGATTCTGTCTACCAATTAGTAGACAATTCTGATTATCCTGAACTTTAATTTTAGTTTTCCAAATATAGTATTATTACTCAAAAAAACTGTATGCTTTGTTGTTAGAATTATATTTCATTTAGTGCCAGTTTAGCAAATGGTATAAAACAGAAAACTAGGGTATTCTTTTTACTATTATACCTTCTTCACACTGCTTAATCAGTTTAAAATTATCCTTTAAGTAATTTTTTCCCTTAAACAGTAACTCCCCTAAAAGTTTTATACATTCAAACATGGGTGAAACTTCCATCTTTGTTTTACTCTACTTGGCATAGCTTGGAATATGATACTTGAATTCTTAAATTTCCTGTAGAATATATCATTAGACTTTTCACATTCTTGAGAAATTACTTCTCTCCTGAATTTTATTTTTCAAGATAAAATTATCCATATATTAGCAAATTGAGGTCTTCTGTCCTTTAGACGTATGTTCTAACAAACTAGTTTAAACTACTTTTAAGCTTTTTTTTAACTTACCCAAGTGAAGGTTTTAGCTATTTTAATGTGGAAGATGCATCACATTTTATATTTTAAACAAGTTTAGAGAGACTGTTTTCTAACCATTGGTAGACTTCTTAGGCTTCAGGGGTCTTTTAAAATGATTTTGAAATTGTTCCCATGGCTACTTGGTATGTCTAAGTTCATTTTTTTCCTCTAGAAGAAAAGATGTGGAGTGGACTGCTGCCTCCTGGCCTAAATGAAAGTGATGTTGAATTGAATTCTGAAGACGAAGCCACACTGGAGAAGTCTGAACTTGACTCACAGGAAGATAAGGAGGATGGGACTAATAGAGACACAGAAATCTCAAGTTTCCCAGCAGATGGACCAAAAACAGAAACAGAGGCCAGTGCAGATGCATATGAAGAATGCCCTTCTGGAATTCCTTTACATTTGTGGAATGTAGGTTTTTTCTAATGTGCTCACATGAAAGCCTGTGTGTGCATGCGTGTGCTCAGTGTCTCTCCTGGTCAGTGTGTGTGTTCTCATGATGAAGCAGATAGGGGTGGTGGGCTCTGAATGCTTTCACTGTCCTTTTGGGTCATCAGCCATTTAGATGCTTTTCATTTTTACTTTGTTATTCATAAAAAGTGGAAGGAATTAACTCTTTTGCCTGATGGGGTGTGTGAGGAGTTTCTAACTTCATTTTATCTATATGAATTATTGAGTTTCAGTCTCAATTAACCAACAGCTTTTATCAAAACAAATGAACTTCAAAACTCAGGTTGTATCTTCAGGGAATAGAGTATCTCAAGAACTCCATTTTCATCTTTATAAATGCCAGAATATAAATATTTTTATTACTTAACAAATTTGGTTTTTAAATGTATGTTTTTCTTGAAAATATCTTGTTTCTCAGTTTCTTTTTTTTTTCTTATTTTTACTTTCACATAGAAATTTCAAGAATTGCATAAAAAACATTCTGAACAGAAAACCTTGGCTTCAAGATTCAGAGGGAAAAAAAGAAAACGCTCCAGAAAAGGTTTTTTTGTTTTGTTTTTTTGTTTTACATTCACATTGTCTGTATTGCCAGTGTTGAATTGTTACTAATTTAGTTTTTTGAAAATATGATTTTGAAATAGCCAAATATTTAAATATTGATGCTTTATAAATTCTTTTCAGATAAATTGAAGAATGAAAAAGAATCTCATAGGTAGGTTGAATTTAAAATAGTTATCTATTCTAGGCAGTATTTGTAGAACTTGTCCAAATAGCTCAATTACTAACCTCCAATCTTGATGAAACATAAAAACCAGTAATTGTAACCAATTAAAAATAGTAAAAATAAAAATGAGTAAATAATATTTTGTCTTTTTGCAGTGATCAGCCTTTAAATGAAACCCAGTGGAAGGAGCTTACTCAGTATTTTGGAGCCAATGATAGATTTGAACCGCCTGTTAAAAAGAAAAAGGTTGACAAGGTAAGATCTTTTAGTATCTTATGTTAGCTAGTAGGATATATTTTTGGTTAGCCTTGTCTAAGGTACTTGTCCGTTAATTCATTCAGTTAAAAAGTGAATATGCTTATTGTGTATCAAAAAGAGATAGGTAAACAAGTAGATGCATAGTTATAAAATCATTTTAAAAAAGTGTTAAGAAGGAAAAGAATAGATTATCGTAACAAAAATTGAAACAGGGGTCTCACTTTAGCTTGAGAGGTGAGGAAAAGCCGCTCTTAGAAGATGCCATTTCAGCGAGACCTGAACAGTATGAAACGACCAAAGAATGATCAGGCAGAGGCAACAGTGAGGGTAAAGATCTGGGGAAGGGTCATCAGGCACCTGTAAGTAACTGTAAGAAAGCCAGCCTGGCTGAAGTGTCATCAGCATGTAGGACAGTGGCCTAAGTGAAGATTGGAAAGACTGACAGACAGAGACTCAACTGAGTAGGACCTCAGAGGGCATAGTCATGAAGTGGGTTTAATTCACAGTGCAGTTGAGGCTCTTTAAAGGGTTTTATGTCAGAAGAGTGACTTGATGTAATTTTAGTTTAGAAAGATTGCCCCAGCTCTTACTGGAGAAATCAATTGTGAGGCAACAAATTAGATGAGAACAGAATAGTTAAGAAATTTCTAGGCATGAGGTGATGATGAACTGAACAGGAATGGTGCTGCTGAGGATGGAGAAAAGGGGGTGGATCTGAGGCATAGTGTAGGAGTAGAATTGACAGTATTTACCTCTGCATGACTCGTAAGGTGCTGAAGAATAAGGAGGAAGAGGAAACCAAGGTTTTGCCTTATGCAGCGGTGGGCACAATGATGCCAGTTTTGAAGATGAGAAAGATTGGGAGGGGAAAAAAATTTATACCGGAGCCTATTCACGGAGCCTATTCACAATTCAGTTTGGGTCATGGGTATTAACTGGGATACAGAAACAGAGTAGATAGTTAATAAAATGAGGTAGGAAGCTTGGAAAAGAGCCTGAGATTGAGGTACATGTTTTGAGTTGTCAGTCTGTAGAACTTAGTAAAGGCTTGAATGAAAGAGTAACTCACATATTCACATAGGGGGCTGTTGGCAGTCTTCTGTGTATAGTGTTGATAGGCGCCTCTTACATGAATCATCGCTGTGTAGGCTTCTGTGTGGACTTGGAGACCTTTGCCATTTTTTGATCAGTTGGTATTTCTTGTGGAAAATCCTTGGTTTTTAATACATCATTGAGTGGTTTTGTCATTGAGTGTACATATGTCAAGCAACTGTCACAACAGAATTTTACACATGAATTTATTTCAACTTCGCAAAGAATTCTTATTATCAAAAATAGTCCCTAGGATACTGGGTAAGTAGAACTAAGATTGCTTTCTGCTGCAGCTAATTCCTACTACCGAGCACTACTGAGCAATCTCCTTTCAGCATGATGAAAAAAATGCTAAAACTTCTAACAAAGAAAGATCACTGGTAGGGTTGAAAGTAAAACTCAGGTTTCTTGACCCATTCTCAGTTCCCTAGGTTCACTCTGGAATGGATGGTGACTGCCAGTGTCATTGCCATGCTCCTGACGCTTGAGATTCTGGTGAACTTGGAGAAGGGGCTACGTGAAGGGGGATGTGCTTGATTGTACCAGATCCATTTTAAAATATAAAGGAGGAGAATGGTACTGAGCACTCTGGTCTAAGTGCCATCTGTGGCAGATTTGGAGAGTCCCAGCTGTTGATTGGATTGTTCATTAAGAAATGGTTAAATATTGGTTCTACTAGGCATTTGGTTTTAAAGTTTTACTTACAAATTTGGTGATTTGCAATTAAAATGTTTGTTATGTTTCCTCACAACTATTGATTAGATTATCTAAAGTGTTTTAGTGAAAGCCACAAAATGAACTTTTTAGGCATTCTGAAAAGTAGAAATTTAAAGAACATTTTTTATAATCTGTCTTAGAGATTACATATGAAATTGTACCATCTTAATCTTGGCTAGGTGTACTAGCTCTTATTCATTGTCTGGAATTTGTAATTTATATGAAGTTACTTTAGTACAGGATCCTAGAATTCTTTATACAAAAATCTCAATAACTCAGTTTCAGGAACTGGTGTTCTATTTCACATTATGCATTAGCTATGTTCTAGGAGAAAATTAATAAGTCAAACACCATTTTAAAAGTGAGATCTTCTGTTTAAGGGAAATTGCTGTAAATCCTGTTATAATTACCCCTTGATCTATTTTATGAATCTGGGTTTTCTTACTGCAGACATTCCTCTGTGTGGCAGCTGGCTAAGAAAGTTATGACAATTTTCTAAACAAGGAAACTGATGCTGGCCAGGATTTTGCCAGCACTTCATATTCCACAAATAAATGCAAACATAAAAGGGAAGGAAGGATTTAGTGAAGCCAAATTATTTCATGTTCTCTTGGGAGTTCAGTGTAATTGCATGCCAGTAAGTCCATGCTCGTTCTTTGATTTGGGATTGTGGTTTTCCATGTCACCCCCTTTGCTGTGGTGCTAAAGTCTCTGCTGTGAATCCAACAGAGTAAATAAACTTTAAAGAATGTCCACATCGGAGGCACCAAGATAAAAGCTATGAGTAAATGTAAGTTCAGCAGATAGTAGCCGCTGCTCATGAAATCTCATGAGGATCATAAAACCCTGATGCAGCCTGATGCAGCATGGACGAACCAACATGGATTTTCAGTCCATTATTTTATTTCTCTGGAGCAGCGCTGATCTGTTACGTATCTCAGAGAGCCTTTTCATTTTGTATTTATTCAGCCCTCAGTAATGGTAAAGCAAGACAAATTTCTTAATCTTGTGTCTATCCCACAGTGTTTAGTTTTTGGAATACTGCCAATCTGAGGCTGTTGCTCAGCCTAGAAGGTGTGTATATAGCACTGCTGTCACCTGCTTGTCAGACAGTGGAAGGAGGCTTGTATTTTTTAAATTGCAATCTTCCTAAATCCAAAGCTATTTCAAAATAGTCTTTGTATTAAATACAGCCATAATTATGTTTCTGGCAGAAGTTCTGAGACTTGCTAATAATTCTGTAATGATAACGTAATTATTTTCAATCTGTGGGAATTTCTGTAGAATAACTTCTCTCATCAATTTCATTATAAATGTCTCAAGTGTTCTTTAGTTGAATCAGTTTGATTAGTCAGCAGTCATTAATGAAGTAGTTCTGATAGTCTATGGATACTTTTTGACGTGAAAGCCAGAAGTACTTTAATAATTTTTATAGTAATTGTACAACGTCTGATGGTTTTTAAAAGTTGTTCATGAGAGGAAACTGCTATTGTATGTTGGAGCTTTTTCAAACTTGTAAAAAAAATTTTCCAGTGGGATACTTTTCCCACCCAGGCTCTTATGTACAACTGCAGAGCACAGATCAGATAAAAGCCTTGGCTGCCTCTGTTGGGCAGGAGGGCGCGGGAAGGCTGAGCTGGGGGGGGGGGGCGGGGGCGGGGGTGGTACCTGGAAGCTCCCTGGCATCAATTACAAAGCATTCTCTCTTGATCCCTATGTGATCCCTGGGGGTAGGAAGGCAGGGCCAATGTTATTCTCAATATGGATGAAGAAACTGAAGCTCAGTGTGATTTGCCTAAAAAACAAACAGCAGGTAAGAAGTGAAATGAGAATTTAAACCAGGCCCCAAATCTAGGTTTTTCTTAAGTAACAGCTGAACTTAATTTTTGCTTTCTCAATTCAACTTTATATATAATTTATACATAAAGGCAACAAAATCATAAGTATAATTTGTAAATATATATGTTTATATATAAAGGTTGTTTCCCCCTCTTGTTTATGAAGAAATTATCTCATTGTTTTCTAGATATTTGAGTCCAGTTATAGTAAAGCAAACTTTAGTAGATAATTAGTTAGTGTGCTTCAGAAATTGAGTGAAGTATCAAAATAAATATCTAGTAGTAAAATTTTCATAGAAATATATTGTGATACAGTTTGACTTAGAAACCTTTAATCACACAGTAAAAGATATTCTGCAAATACATATTTGGGCAGTTGGTCTCCAGTGTTAAACCTGGTACCCATAAATTTCTTAACCATACCTTCTTGACATCTGCAGCAAAACTTTATTAATTAGAGGTTAGTTGTAGCCTCATGGGAACCTGTTAGGTACTGCCCTTAGGTGAATTTTCCACCTGTGGACAAATTGCCATTCCTAAGTTAATCTGTTTGTGCTGATATATATCTTGAGCTATATTTTCATTCTAGCCAAAAGGCAGGTTAGAAGCACACCAAGGCATCACCGTAATCAGCAGTGTTCTGCTTCTTGCCTCTTCTCTGGTATGGAAGATGTCCCAAACAAGTTAAATAAAGGCTACTCTTAGGTTCAATTTAAGACTTTTTAAAAACTTAAATACTGAAATCTTATTTCATGGGACTACTTATTGAATCAAAATTGAATTCTTGAGTCTCTGACTGGATGTGAGCCCTTGAAGAACTGTGACTAGGTCGGTAGTCATAGAAAGAAAAGCCGCCTCTTTGCATTGTGGTATCTGGATATTTAGATATTGGAGCAACTCACCATTTTGAATGAGTGATTACTATGTTCTGAAAATATGGCTAGATATTTTACTTATGTCTTCTTTGATCCTGACCATAACCTTGCAGAGAGTGTGGTTTTATTCTCACTTCACGTATATGAAGTAGCTGCAGCTCACAGGGTTACCGAGGATTGCTCAGTTCATAGGTGCAGGAGCTGATATCTGAGCCCAGGTCTCATCTCTCAACCTCTGCTCCTTGTAAACTGCTGTGAACTTAGGGTCTTAAGGAGATGGGAATGTTGTACAGAAGAATTTTTTTTGAATTAACATAAGCATTTTGAAGGTATTTGGAATGTTACTGTGTTCTTACAAAAACAGAAAGCTTGGGGCATCCATGTGGAACTAGAAATTTTTTAAAGAGCAGTTATATTTTACTTTAGTAAATTACCAGAAAGAAGGGAAGAAGAAAGGAAGAAACAGTTTTATCTAGCAAAAGTTCATTGAAATTAAGAAAAACAAAACAAAACACAACAAAGAACTTGAACTAAAACCAAATTTGGAAAGGTAGTAGAAATGTAGGATTTTATTTCTTGGAGCAAGTTTTAGTCATTCAAGCCAGTTCTTTGATTATCTTTGAGGAACTGAGGCTTATAAATACCTCAAATACCCAGAACTATGACCACATTTTGCTGTTCTAAATGGCTGGGTGAATAGAAAACTTTTTAGTAGTGAAAAGATCGATTTGTAATTTTAACTGATTAATTTTTAAGTGAAAATTGTACCTCTTAGATTTGGTAGTTCATATGACTTTCTAAAAATGGGGAGTGTTTTTACATTCTCTGCTTTGTGTCATTAAATTTTAAGCTGTAGCTCCATGGTAAACACAGGGACATTAACAAGTTGATGCAGCAAAATAACGCAGTAAGCAGACCACTGGTTTATTCATGGGTGTTAGTGGCAGAAATTGAGTGGATTCCTCTTCCCTCACTTATCTCTAGTCCCTCTAGGTTCTGGTATAAGGGATGTAACACCCTGTTCTTCTTTAATCTCAGGAAGCCTAGATAATTGGAAGGGAACAGGCAAGGCAGGCTTACGAATGGATTCCTGACAGGTTGCTGAGCTAAAAGATTGAGCAAGCCTGAGCTGATTGAATGATGGGTGAGCACCGAGCTGAGGTGTCAGACTACCTAGAATTTATGGTGCAAGGACAATTGAAGTTGACATTGATGTTTTGTTTTATCTATCTCAGTGGCATTTGAGGAGATAATTAATATTTTGCACAGGGAGAGGCTGTCAACATTTTTTAAATAACTTTGTTTCCATTGTAAGTTAAATAATAAATACAAAGTTCTAGATGCAGGTAAACTAAACTCCTGGAGCCCAAGATGGGCATATATCACATGCCCTCAGGGAATATTTATTTTAGTAACTAGATAGATTTAAATAAATGTAACATGTGACCCCCCCTTTTGAATCATAGGGGCATTATTACCTCAATGTTACTATTGTGGAATTCCCTTGGGGACGTTTCAAAGCAGTGGATATGTAATAAATGTTCCCAGCATAGGTGGGTCTTGTGGTATGGATGCAGAAGTATACTTCACTGTGAATATTCTCTCAGTGAATGGGTACCTCTTATGTGGGAGGAACTGACTGGATTTGGGGACACACCAAGCCAATGACACAAAGAGTCGGCCCTTACTGAGCAGAGCCCAAGAGAGGAAGATAGCATGTCAGATCAGTAAGTGCTAAAGGGAGACAGAAGGTTTGGTGACAACAGAGTGATGTGCAGGCTAGTATGGGGCATAGGGAGAGGGTGGCAGGCTCAAAAATTATGTGGGGCCATAGATAAGGTAACATTTGATGTAAGCCTGAAAGAATGATTAAGAATGTTCAAAGGGAAGCACATCAGAGTCATGAGAACATTAATAAGATGGTAAATGTGACCAGAGATTAGGAAGCATAGCATTGCCAAAGATGAGACTGAGAAAAATTTAAGTCATCCAGACAGACTGTGTTAGTCATGAAGTTGACCTTGCATTCTGGCACAAGTTCCTCAGCTTTGCTTGTACCAAAACAGTTCATGGATTGATTCTACTCACAGGCCACAACAGAGACCACAGTTGGAGGTACTGCCCTTGACTCTGAGGTGGGTAGGATTAAAGCTTCCTGAAAAAGAAAGGTGCTGAAAAAGTGAGTCTAGGGTGTCTGGGTCATAGAAGACTTCTGCAGAAATACCAGAAATGTCTGGAGATTAGACAAAAATGGGAAGAGGGTATTAGAATCGTGTGGCCTAGCTAGGGTCAAAGATTATGAAGGGCCCTTGATGAAGGCCTCTTGCTATTGTTTGGATCAAATGAGAAAGACTGTTGGCCTCCCAAGCCCTTGGTTGGGTTTTGAGAAGGAATAGGCTCCACTTAATGATGGACATTGGTGACGACCTCACTGGGCTGTTTCTCCGGTCTTTTTTTTTTTTAATGTTAATTTTGTTATTGTTCTAATTAGTTGTACATGACAGTAGAATGCACATTGATACACATAGATGGAGTACAATTTCCCATTCTGGTTGTACATGATGTGGAATCCCACTGATCGTATAGTTATTTATGTATATAGGGTAATAGTGTCTCAGATTACATTTTTTGTTTTTTAAGTATCATTTCAACAAGGCTACACAGGCACAAATTTTCTCTCAGTTGACTGGAATAATCAAGCAATACACTGATGGGAGAGATGTTCTTAAGACTACTGTTGTTACATGAGGAGGGAGAAGTCTGTAAGATAATATTAACTGAGTATGTGGTTGTTTAAGGAGACACTAGGGAAATCATTAAGATTTTCTTACAAGAAGCATATGTTAGACCATTTTTGGTCCTGATTAGTTTTACATGACAGTAAGAGTACATTTGATGCATCATATTTAAATGGAGTATAATTTCTCCTTTGGGTTGTATGTGATGCAGTTATGTAGGTCATGTAATCATATGTGCACAAAGGGTAGTAATGGTCAATTCATTCTACTGTCATTCTTGTCTGCATGCCCACTCCCCTCCTTCTAATCCAGAGTACCTCTATTCCTCCCTAGCCCCACCCCTGTCCTTTATTATAAATTAGCATCTGCATATCAGAAAACATTCCACCTTTGGTTCTTTGGGTTTGGCTTATTTTGCATAGCATGATAGTCTCCAGTTCCATCAATTTACTGGCGAATGCCATAATTTCATTCTTCTTTAAGGCTGAGTAATATTCTATTGTGTATATATACCACAGTTTCTATATCCATTTATCTATTGAAGGGCACCTAGGTTGGTTCCATACTTTAGCTGTTTTGAATTGAGCTGCTATAAACATTAATGTGACTGCAACACTGTAGTGTGCTAATTTTAAGTCCTTTGGGTATAAACTAGGAGTGGGATAACTGGGTCAAATGGTGGTTCCATTCCAAGTTTTCTGAGGAAGCTCCCTACTGCTTTCCAGAGTGGTTGCACCAATTTAAAGTCCCAATACTAATGTATGAGTGTACTTTTTCCCCCACATCCTCACCAACAATTACTGTTGCTTGTATTTTTGATAATTGCCATTCTGACTGGAGTGAGGTGAAATCTCAGTGTAGTTTTGATTTTCATTTCTCTAATTGCTAGAGATGTTGAACATTTTTTCATGTATTTGTCAATAGATTATATTTCTTCTGTGAAGTGTCTGTTCAGTTCCTTAGCCCATTTATTGATTGGGTTATTTGTTTTTTTGTTTTTTTTTTAATCCTGGACATTAATGGTTTATCTAAGGTGCATGTGGTAAAGATTTTCTCCCATTCTGTAGGCTCTTTCTTCACATTACTGATTATTTCCTTTGCTGTGAAGAAGCTTTTTAGTTTGATTCAATCTCATTTATTGATTCTTGATTTTTGTGCTTTAGGAGATCAGTTCCTAAGCCTACATGGTGGAGATTTGGGCCTACTTTTTCTTCTGTTAGGCGCAGGGTCTCTGTTCTAATGCCTAAGTCCTTGATCCACTTCGAGTTGATTTTTGTGCAGGGTGAGAGAGAGGGGTTTAATTTAATTTTGCTACATATGGATTTCCAGTTTTCCCAGCACCATTTGTTGAAGAGGCTTGCTTTTCTCCACTGTATGTTTTTGGCCTCTTTGTCTAGTATGAGAGAACTATATTTATGTGGATTTGACTCTGTGTTTCCTTTCTGTACTGTTGGTCTACAGATCTGTTCTGGTGCCAGTACCATGCCATTTTTGTTACTATGACTCTGTAGTATAATTTAAGGTGTTAGACCATTTTTTCAAAAAAATTATTTTCTTTAGTAATTATTTTCACAACTCAGAACTCATTTATTTATGTCAGAGCATCTTTCCATAAATGTGTGCTGAATCCTATCTAAGCTGGTAACCCCATGAAAATTATAATTACAGATATTTGAAGCATCTTAGTAAATTTTGAAGATTAGTAGATTTTGAAGCATCTTTAGTAAATTAAGAGATTGCCATAAGAAAATGAAATGTGAATTACTCCCATATTTAACATTCAGCTTAGTCTTCTTGGTCAAATATAATGAAGGGTTATTGAGTGAAAATCTTGAACTAGACCTCACAGGGTCTGAGCAAACCTATATTCATGTAACTTAGGGAGTCTAGAGCTGTTTCCTCATCTTTAAAACAGGATAACAAAAAAAATAAAATAAAATAAAATAAAAATAAAACAGGATAACAGTATTATTTTATGGAGGGTTAAATGAGCTTTCTTACCAGTACTAAGCCCAGGGTCTACCACATAATAAGCTCTTCATAATTTTTAACTATTATTATATTATTATTATATTATATTATTATATTGTTATTTTTAACTATTAACTATTATTACCATTAATAGTGTTGTTATTAATGAAAAGCATCATTTTTGGAGTCACAAGAATCCAGTTGCATCTCCTTTTTATTGTTAGTTAAGAATTATATGATCTTGGGTAAGTTATACAATGTTTCTGAGACTTTCCATTTAGGAATGGGATAGTAACAACTACCTGATAGGATTATTGTGAGAGTATTGGTGTAGTCCTGTGACAAAATGTTGGCTAACAAATGCATACTTTTTATTTGTACCCTTGATTTTTAGATTTCTTTCTTTTTCTAGTCAGGTCTTGAAAAGCGGATAGACCAAGCTGTGGAGGAGTGGGATGTTGAGAAGGCTGAAGAACTCAGCAACCAGCTTGCTACTCGAGAGGTGGGTCACACTGATTAAAATTATATTTCAGTGTTTTCTAAAATGAATATATATTCTTTTTGTGATCATTAATAAGCTTAGTATTAATTAAAACTTAAGTTGGAAATAATCCATAAATTGATATCCAAACCCTACTTTTACATGCCTAGATTGGAGAGCTTTTTCCAGGTATGATTAAAAGACTAGCTTTCTTAGTTGTAGGTGGACACCTACATTATTTTTCTATTACATTCAATTACATTATTATTTTATTTTTACATGGTGCTGAGGATCAAACCCAGGGCCTCACGCATGCTAGGCGAGCACTCTACCACTGAGCCACAACCCCAGCCCGTTCACTTGTGTCTTTAACTAAGTTTAACTCCCTGGAGGGCATCCATGCATTCTAAAGTCACACCCCTCAACCTTTCCTTAAACCTCGTTACTGTAATTTTTACTGCTTACTCTGCACAGCCCCGTCAGCCCTAAAGAATTGTTAACCTTTTCTCCTTGTAGCCTATAGTTTAAAGCAAACAGGTGTTTTGAATATTCTTTTTCCACCTACAGAAGGCAATAGGAAAATTCTGCTCCCTGGGAACAAGGGATTCTTGCCATTGAAAATTAATATCACATATAGACTAAAGAGCTCGTGTTGGCATGCGTTTTGTTGTTGCTTCTGTTTTGTAATTTTTGTTCTTTCTAGAAAAAAAAAATCCCTACCCTAGGTTTTACTTTTAGTGGCTGGATCCTTACTCATTCTTAGGCCTAACAGCTCCTGTGCTTAGTTACGCAGAGGGCATTGTTGGGCCATCTGTGTGAACTGCTGGCCATGCTCAGATTCTAGCTCACTTGCAGGTGACATTTAGCTTCTAGAGACTAGGGATAAACTTATTATTTCTGTGGATTATTCTGTGGAAATACTCTTGAACTCTTCCATCATCAGATGCAAAAAATAAAATAAAATGAAATAAAAAATTCTACCATTAATGGTTATTGCAAATTTTGTGTGTATGTTTTCCCCTTATTTTTGCCTGAATCTTGTGAATTTTATATTTTCATGTAGGGAAAGAAGTTGAAAAGAGAGCCTTAGGGATTCCAAAATTACCTTTTTTTATTTAATACCCTTAAAATTATTTTTCACATTAAATACTTCTGTTGTATAATTTGTGTGCATATATGTGTTAATGGCTAATATCATGAAAACTGTAAAGCTGTGGACTTCATTTAGGGGCATTGACAAGCAGCATCATAAATCATAGTTACATGACTTTTCAAAAAATAAGCTGACTTTTGTTTTGTTTTGTTGGTACTAGGGATTGAACCCAGGGGCACTTCACCACTGAGCCACATCCCCAGCCCTATTTTGTATTTTATTTAGAGACAGGGTCTCACTGAGTTGCTTAGGGCCTTGCTAAGTTGCTGAGGCTGACTTTGAACTCGCGATCCTCCTGCCTCAGCCTCCCAAGTGCTGGGATTACAGGTGTGTGCCACCGCGCCCGGCTAAGCTGACGTTTTTTAAAAAGTATTTTTATTGCAGCAAAACATACATAAAATTTGCCTTTTGATCCCTTTTAAGTGCCTGTTTAGTGGCATTAAGAACGTCCACTTCATTGTGCAACCCATCACCACTGTCCATCTCCAAAACTCTCTTCAACTTGCAGAACTGAAACTCTGAACCCATTAAACAGAAGCTCCCTGTTCTCCCCTTCCTGCAGCCCAGGACAGCCACCCCTCTCTCTTTTTGAACATGACACTGTCTCGTAGGTACCTCTTACAGGTGGAATCATGTTGTCTTTGTGAGATGACATCTTCAGAGTCTGTCCATGTCCTAGTATTTGTCAGAATGTCCTTTTTCAGACTTACCAATATTCTGTAGGTATTTGTTATGTTTCGTTTATGCATTCAGTTGAGTGATGCTGCTGTGAGTATGAGTGTACGAATATCTGTTTAAATCCTGTTTTCATTTTTTTTAAAAATTTTATTTATTTACTTATCTGCAGTGCTGAGATTGAACCCAGGGCCTCACACATGCCAGGCAAGCCCTGTACCACTGAACCACACCTAAATCCTATTTTCAGTTCTTTTGAGTATATACCCAGAAGTGGATTTGCTGCATTATAAAAAAGTTATAATGTTTGCTTTTTCTTGTAAGACATCTTCCCTTGTCATCCTGTAATACTTATGCTCAGTTACTCTTACATGTAAGGACCATGTTACATACAGTTCATTGGGTATAGCTCTAGTAGGATATAATAGCAACAGTAACAAACTCTACTTTGGAACAGAAAGACAAATGTATTACATTTTGTTGTTGTTTTATTTTTTTAAATTATTTAAAATTTTTTAATTTGGCTAATTAGTTGTACATGACAGTAGAATGCATTTATTCATTTTGATAGATCACACATAGAGTATAATTTCTTATTTTTCTGATTATATATATTGTAGGATTTTAATGAAATGAATTTGAAAGTGTGTTGAATGGTACCACAAACTTAGTAGAATTTTAGTGTTATAATACTTTCTTCAGTATGGGTGAGGTAGGGGACCTTGTCCCTGTTTGAAAAACTGTGCCCATGATGATATTTTAAAAATTCCACTCAGCAAACATAGCATCTATTGTTTGTTAGCGAGTAAACTATTTGGCACTTGGAACGTATATTTCCATAGAAGAGCTGATAAGAATAGTGGCTTAGTTTCTTGGCCAGCTTGAGTGTAGATAGCTCATGAGATAGCCAAGTTACACCAGTAATGTATCTGATCTCCAAATTTTGTAGAGCTGACCATGAAATCATCAGGGAATGGTGGGGAGGGGCAATGCTGGTGTGGCTGGAAGAGACTCCAGTGGGTAGCTATTTCTCATGGTTCTGACAATGGGCAGTATAGTAAGACATGCTGGTAGGGAGGAGTGGCTCAACATCTGAAGGGGGCTTTCAGGGACTGGAAAGCATACAAGGCAGCAATAATCAATCACTGGTCTACTTCATACTTAAGTAGGGAGTTATGGAAGCTGGTGGTAGTGTCATTTGAATCAGGAACAAAACCCATCAGAGAACTGGTACTTAAGTATATCACTGGTGATGACATAGTCCATGTTGGCTGCATGTGGAGCAAGTTTCTCTTGAATCCCTTTAAAATTTCCAGAAATGTGCTACTAGTTGCTCTCTGATGCTGGCTGATCTGGAATCGCTAGGTAGTTCTAGGAAAGCATGATAACAGGTGGGTAAGAAAAACAAGCAGGGCTGCACTACTGCTGTTAGAAGGACTGTGGATTTCTGTCTCTTCTGTGGTCCGTTCAGGCTCGCAGTACTCAGCAAACTGGTCTCCCATCATCATTCTTTGTCTAGCCTTCCTTTTCTAAGACCCAAGAGTAGCATATTATCTGATCTCTTCCAAATGCCATGGCAACTGTGACAGCAGAGTGCACAGGCCAGTCAGTGGTCTCAGATTTTTTCTTGGTAAAGGAAGAAAGGAGAAGGACAAAGTTAAGACTGTGCTACAGCATTAAATATGGGCTCCATGTGATCCGTTGATGGCTGTCCATTTCTTGTCTTTTTCTGTTGAACAGTAGCACCTGGCTGTAAGTTGTGTTCCTATAAATAGAGTTAGTAATGCTGCAACTTCTAGTTGAACACATTTTGCTTAATTTTTTAAAAAAATTTATTCAGACTTTGAGAAAGTTGGAAATTTGTATTGTTTTTCTCTCTACATACTTTAATTTTACCAGTTGTCTTACTGATTTCCTTAATAACAAAATACAATTTTGGTTTCCTGCATTTTGTTGGATTTCATTTATCTTTAATCTTGATCAGTTCCTCACTCTGTCTGTTTCTCAGGGCCTTGGTGATTTCGAAGAGTGGAGGCCACTTGTTCAGTAGCATGCCCCTCAATTTTGGTGTGCCTGATGCTTCTTTAGATTGATTTCAGGCTGTGTGTTTTGGGCAGAAAAATCACACAACTGGTCATGTGTCCTCCTCAGTGCAAGCTATTCAGAGGCACCTGCTATCTCTTTGTTCCATTTATTGATGGTGTTACTTTGACTATTTGATTAGGGTGGTGTATCTGTTTTGTAATGAGTGAGTATCTTTGGAGAGTGGGAGGTAATCTGAGACTGTGGACATTCTCTTTCTCATATTTGGACCTGCTAGCTTTAACATTCATTGCTGTTCCGTTCTTGTTTGGTGATGATTTAACAAATGACTTTAGATTTTTAAAACATGAATTGATTGTTCTGTTTGCCTTTACGTGGCAAACCAAATCTAAAATTTGGCTGAAGTGACATAATGGATTATAGAATCCTGTCTGTGTCCATGTTAAATCAGTAAATATGGATAGTTTTCTACATGAAGTTCTGGGCTGGGAAGGGGTCACTGATTGACACTGCGCGCCGGATTGCATTACTGACCTTGCCCCACCTGCTGTGCTCATCCGGGTGAGTTGGTCTTGCTGTGTGCAGTGGGAAGCTTCCTGATGAAGTACCTGGAAGCAGTGCTGAAGAGGCTTCTGGAAGGAGTGTTATTTGATGATTTTTGGCATTTTGTTACCCTATTTTAGAAATGGAAATTTTATAATTATATCAAGTTGGTGTTTTTCATTTAAAGGTCTGTTACTTCATGAAACACTTTATGATAAATGAGATTTATTTAAAAAAGACATTTTCAGCACTTATAAAGATGGGGAACATTGTTCATTTTACTTCCATACAAATATAATGCTTCATTGTGGCAAGCTAAAGTTATTTAGTGTGGGATTAAAGAATTCTGAATAAGAGCGAAAACAATAATTTGGGCCCTTTACTTTTCCCTGGGTAAGTATAAAAACCTCTGAAAAAATGCTGTTCAGATCTAGATACTGGAAAGATACTGAGGCCACATTACTTAAGCACCTGTGAAGAGTAACTGATGAAGATGGAATTCTTGAATGAGTAGTTTGAGATTTAAATTTTCTTATTCATCCTGTTGGTGCTACTCACTACTAATATGAGAGGGGATTTTGAGAAGTAAGCATGAGTTTGGGACAGACTCTTTATGAATCTAGGTGTCCACATGCCTGGTAGGTGTCCTTTTGGAAATCAGGTATGTTGGTTTTTAATCACTACCATTTTCTTTTTTCAAGAAGCAATGACTGGGATCTGCTGATAAAGCCTTTGCTCAGAGGCACAGATCCCAGAGTTCTTAAAGCCTTTTCCAGCCATAATAAGGGAAGCTAATTTTTGATGTTTAACATTTATAAGCCTGTGAAACCAATCGGGCAGCATTAGTTTTGAGAAAAAAATGAAGCCAAAAGTAGAGAATAGTCCTTGAAAGCAGTTCTTATAAAACAAAATGAAACAAAGAAAAAAGAAAAACCAGTGTGCCAAAATAAGCCTACAGTGTGCTATCATTGTGACACAGCAAGCACATAATTTTCCAGAAACACGTTCCTTTAAATTAATGATGACATTAAGGATGATACAGAGTCTGGTTTGGGGGAATGGCCCGAGTTCATGTGTTTGAAGCCTAGCTTGTCTGTCATCTTTGGTTTTGCCACGTCTTAATGGGTTGCTTTGAGACTGTCCTGCCTGGTGGTTGCATACTTTGTTGCTGTTAACAGTCTTGTAGGAGAAATGAAGTGGAGACGTACATACACTTAATGTTTGTGTCATACTGATAAAACTGTTCTAATTTGAATAAAATGTCTTGATTTTTTTAAAGTATATGCACACAAGCATTGAGCGTATTTGTGGCTTATTAACCTTAGACTTGGAAGTACGTTCTATTTATTGATATGATCCTTTGGTAATGTCTTCTGACTTATTATCTTCAACACAATATACATACCAATTTATAGAAACCAGTAGAAACAAGTATTCTGCAATTAAGTGCTAAAGCCTTAATTAAATTAAGTAGGCAGCAATTAGGTTGAACTTCATAGTTTATAAAGAGAATTCTTCTCTTAGCATCTTCATTTTAGCTGCTGGAGATAAAAACAATTGGTTTAGCAGAACAATGTGTTCTTACCATCAAATTCATCATACCTACATTAGATAATTACCCAGGTAAATTTCATTTTTACCTGTTCAGTGTCAGGGCAGAAATGAACATGGGTTCCTTATAAATTTTATTTGAGCTGTGTATTGCTTATGTCCTTAAAGTAACTAAAATACAGTGATCTTTGGCCACACTGTAAATTTGACTTCTTGAGAACACTAGTACTTCGCATTGTAGCATTAAACAGTTTTGTGCAAACTGGAAAAAGTCATGTTGTTTTTTAATGATTTGCAACTTATTAATATTCACGACTGAGATACTTTGGTTATAACCCACTGCCATCTTTGGCCAAGGCCAAAAGCCAATACCTTTCATTTAGGTAAATGATATGATAAAATATTTCAAAGTTCATTTTCTTGATTTTATAACCAGGGACCAAAAGTAATGACTTGCTGTTGAACATAATAGTCATTTAGAATCTAATTGAAGTATCACAGGTAGAAATGATTTTATATATATATATATATATAATTTTAATATTTTCTCTTAATGTAAGTAAATATTACATGGATAGGATGAGTTAAACCAGGAATTTAATTTTATTATAAATAGACAACTTAAATTTTTGGATTGCAAAGCAGTTAACAAAGTACTAATTGTTTGTTAATATTTAAATAAGGGAAGGAATAGCTTTTTAAAAAACTAAAGTTTAAATTGAGTCAGTTGTCTTCTATCATAGCTAAGTAAATTAAATGCTCTTTAAATTTAAATACTCTTTAAATTTGTTGTTAATTTGTAGCTTATACTCTAGAGTAATTTTCCAGAAAATCTGAAAGCGTTTTCCTTAACCAGAGCTGTGTATGTTCATTTGAGACAGTTCTGCATTTTATGTTAACAGCCCAAAGGTAGTCTTCCTCAGATGGCCCTGCAAACTGCAGTGCTTGCGCTAGCATGGGGGTTTTCCAGGTCAGCTGTCATTAGGCTTTGGTTCCCTGAGAGGGTTTGACTAATTCACCTTCCATTTCAGCTGTTTTATTTAGATGTAAGGGCTCTTTGTGGAATAGGAACGTGAACCCCCCCCCAACATACACAGTCTTCTCAAATAATATGATTTTGACAGATATACCTATCAAAATACCTGGATTGTTGTCACATCTAGAGTTTTAACTTAAAGCATTTGTTTAAATTTTTAAACCAGAGATGCTGTCAAACTTAAGTTTAAAGTTGTTTCTAGTCAGTGTGATTATGTGTGCCCCAAAACAACAAAAACTGAAAAAAGCTGAATTAAAAGACATAGCGAAACAAGTCTTAATTCTAAACCCTTCATTCTATGGGCCAAAGAGCAAAATGGTGCTTCTAATTTTTGTGAATACTTCCTTTGTGTAGAAATAATCTTGACAACTGTGTTTCTAAAATAAAACAATTTGTTCAGATATAAAGCTGAACAGCATATTCCAATTAGCCATTATAAAAATTTTATCACTGGAACCTGTAACCCTTCTGAAGAAGGGCAGGTCCTTTCTACTGTCTTAATTATTGTGATTTCTAGCCACTGAAGACTGGCTAAACACAGTAAAAATATAATGAATATCATTTATTTGTATGTATTAAGAATTTAAATTATACAGCTCTACATCAACATTTTATTTTTATGGAATGGAGATTATGTTGTTGCTATTACTGGGATGTGTACGATGGATACAGCCCAACCATAGGTTTGCTCTAAAAGCACCTGGTTCTTTTGTACTTAAATTTTTTTTATATAGATTAATTTCTGCAGATACTCTGGAAATATATATTTTATGTCTCTTTGAAATTTTACTCTGCTTTGACACCTTACTTTTTTTTGTTTATTCTCTTTCCATTGAGGCAGTAGAGGTTAGGACCATTTTGTCTTTGATAAATTTTGACTGATTTGCAGTGGGAAAGAATATAGGACACTGGGGAGGAAAAGCCCTCGCACCAAATAGTTTGTTTCTGCGACTGCTGCTCCTGGGCAGCTCATCAGCCACCTAGGGAGTGGGGGCTGCTGCCTTCCGGAGGCGGGTGTGTCTGCTGAGGATCATGAGAGCTGATTCCCTTTCATTAACTTTGGTCATTTCTCACTGCTTTTTAATTTCAGTGTTCCTCCATGTATCATTTTGTAGTCAGCATATAGTCTGGGGCTTAAATGGTTATTCTAATTCTTTGAAGCCTTGTTCTCCTTACTTAGAAGCAATTCATTCATTACCTGGAGGTGAACACTTAGCAAAATATATGGAAAATCAGCTCTGTGTGTCCAGCATGGGAGGCCTGATGCATTCCTTCCCCTCCATTCTGAAGACATGTTCATTCCCATAAAACACTGCACAGCCTTGAAGTCGGTGGATTGTAGCCTCAGAAAAGTAAGAGTGGTGCTCAGTTATAGACCTTTTCTCCCAGGTTTTTGGGTGTGCTTACTCAGATCTCATTGCACTGTGGATGTTTTCTTCTGACCTTTGGGGTCTGATTGGGTGATCACCTCGAATGGCAATCCTTATGCTCTCTTTTAATTATGTTTATCTGTGCTTTTAACTAACCTTAAAAAAAGATTTCAGATGTTACAAGTCTAATTAAAGAGACAGACAAAGCACAGTTTATACTGTAGATTTTTTCTGCAGTTCAATTAATCAGCATGTTTTCTCTTTTAATTAAAACCATTTTAGTAAATTAAAGCCCACAGCAAAACACATATATAATTTGTTTGTAATTAGCTCTTAATTGGTGGTAGTTGAAGCTTAGCACCCTTGGTTTCTTTCTTCATGATTGCCATTTTATTAGCAGCCAGTCATTAATTAATCTTTTTCTAATTAGCTTATAAAACTGTTGATGGCACATTATTGTAAATGTGATTTTAAGTTCAAAGCTTGTTAATAGGCTTTCTTACTTAGAAGAACAGAGATAAAGAAATTGCTGAAAACAGTACTACAGTTCTTTTTAAAAACTGTCTTTCTTATGGGGGCTGTGTAAAGCATCTAACAGCTTATGGTTAATTTTTTAATGCTTTTTTCCTTTATGAATGGAATAAGTTGCTTGAATATAAATGTCTATATCCGGGAATAATTTCAACAGTATAGTATCTTTCCTCCTTCTTTTGGAATGCTGTAATCTACCTATAACTTGAAGCCTTAATAGTCATCATTAAAACAGGTGTTATATAAATACTATTTCATTATGAAATCAAAGTTGAGTGTATGAATTATGTATGGATATGTATATCTGCTTGTACCACATGTGATAAAAGATTGATTTGTGTTTATGTGTATATTTTGTTGTGTTTTAAAGTCAGGATTATGAGTTATGCTTTGAATAAAGTGACACAAAGTTGTTATTAAATAAAATGAGTTGTGTACACAGTTACACACGGGTGGATTCATGTAGTGCACATACAGATGCAAACATATGCCCACTCTGCTTGTACCTCTTAAGACAACAGTGAAATTGACTTACTTCCTCTAACACAGAAAATGACTTGATTTAGAATCAGAGTTAAATGACTAAATATGGCATAGCTTACTTGCTGTCATCAGAGGTTTGGCATCTCAGGTATCCTGGGGAGAAAGGTCCCAGTCCAAATGTGGACATCCTGAGTTTACTAGAGCATATACCATATTCAGTTGTGGAATGAGTGAAACCCATTAGTCACATTATATTCTTGAAGTATACTTACCAATTTCATAAAACTCCCTAAGTGCATGGCAGTCTGAGTGAGCTGTGTTCTAAAAATCAATTATTGCTGCAAAGTTTTTAAAGTTTTTGAAAACATAGCATTACCAGTCATTGGAAGTGCTTGTTCTTATTTGCTTCTTGAACTTCGCATGTTATTTCAACTTTGGCTATTTCTTTGCTTGTTTTTTAGAAGGCATTTCATGATGCCATGCGAGAGACACTAGAAAGGGATAGCTGACAAGGAAAAAATTAAAAATTGGATAAAAAGTAAATGAATAATGTCATATTACTAAAAAGATGAGAGGCTAATTTGTGCCGACTTTTTGCTAATTTTGTTCAAGCCTCAAAATGAGGAGCTGTCACCCGTTCTGTGTAGCACTGATGACAGTGCCAATGATCCATGAAATAAGCTGCCGCTGGCTTTGTTCTGATAAGAATGAACAAATCTGCACAATGTTCGGCTCCCAGAATCTCATTTTCATACTTGCATGCAGGCTAAAAGAAATAAGCTGTTTGCAGGCTTGATTAATCAGACATTGGAGGGTTTTTTGTCTCTTTGATCTCTTTCGTCTCCTAGGTAACTTGCTTGACATTAATGTTGAGCTTGAGTAAAGACAATCAGGAATTGTCGACCAAACTGATATAAAAATTAAAGACCTTAACACTTTAAGTACTCCAGTAATGGTTCCGCTTTACTTCAGAAAACATCTGTTTTCATTTAATTAAAGAACAAAAGAGAATGGCATAAATATTTTTCATAGAGACCTATTATTCCATAAAAAGTTAAAGTATGATAATTGGTATTTTTAAATAAGTGCCTTGAAAGTGTTCAAAAGGGAGGAAAACTTCATAAATCTGTTACAAGCCAGTAATTTTGAGATGAGTAAAATATTTTATGAAATGGATAAGAAGTTTATAGTCGTGCTAGATTAAGCTGTTTGAATCAGATGCTTCAAATGATTATCAGCGAACTTTATAATGACAACATTTTGCAAGCAAAACTAACTTTATTTTGAAGTTTGTCTTTAAAAAATCTGTACTGTGCTATAAGGATGTGCCATTATATCTATTTTACAACCCAATATGATTTACACATGCTAAACCTGTAAAATTGAAAGGAATTAAAAAAATGTCGCCGTGCATTTGCTTGAGGTTATGCAGACGCTTTTACAAATCTTCCAAGTGGCTGTAAAGATGAATGCCTCAAGGGTCCAGCCAGGGCCCTGCTTTTCCAACCAGCTAAAGCCCTTATCTTAAATCCAAGCAAAGTACCATTAATCTTTTTGAAAGACCTTTTATGGCTTTTAATATATCCCAAATTAGAACATTTTACACCCTTGGTTCCTGAAATATGGTGATAAAAAGCCTTTAGAGCTTAATTTTCCTTACCGCATGCTCTGACCAATTTGCAGTTCTTTGTGATAATGTTTAGACACCTTAATTAAAATGCAGCAAAATATTGGATGTTCTATATGGAAAATGCTGATACTTTGGCTACACATACAAGAAACTCTGTATATTTTTTTGTTCATTTAAAAAAATTTCTTCCCACATTGTGTTGCTGTACTTATCTGATGACCTGAAACAGTTTTTTAATATAAAAACCATTGACCAAGCTTTGTGATGTTTACATTGGGCAGGAAGATGCATTTTTCTTTTTATGGAAGCAAAAGGGGGATTCTTGTCGGCCTGTTTTATTGGTTTGTAATACTGAAACAGCGCGATATTCTTTTATATTCTGAAGCGTGGGGTAGTCATCGTGCTGGGAAAACTGCGTTTTTCCTTCAACTGTCTTTTCCGTTGAGGTCTTGTTATCCTTTTGCATTTCCAGATAGTTCTTGTTCTTTTCTTCACAGAAATAAGTGAAACACTCATTATCAAGCATGTGAAGGACTATAACTTTTCACCATCATTATAAGCTTTAATGGTTTTCTGTAAAGATACATAGACCAGGTTTGTTTAATTTTCAGTTGGAGAGCATTTCATTTAACCTAATCCATGGTACAGTTAGTATGCTTTTTGCAGGAACAGGTCCATTTGTCTGAAAGTGTTTCTGGGTACCTGGTAGCTGCTTGTGTTTATTTAGTGCACAAAATGACGGAGCCCTCTTATGTGAACACTTGTCTAATGCACTCCGTGAGTCATTTAAACAAGTTCATACTCTGTTAAGATGGTGTGCACCGAGCCTGTACTGTGCTGGGTTGGCTGTGGCCTTGCTGGGACACGGGAGGGTTTCCATTCTTTTAGCGGGCAAGTGTTGAGGTGAAGAGTCCACAGGAGTCAAGTGGCTGCGTGTCCACATACACTGAGATGCTCCTTGGTTTGTCTTTTTGAATCCAGGAAACCTGTATGGGAAATTTCAGTAAGTTTAAAATGTTAAGCTTAATTTACAACAGTTTCAGAAAATGACTTTCTTACATGGCTAGTGGCATATAGCAGAGATGATTCAAATTGTTTTTATTTCTTACCCAAAGTCTAGGCTTAATTTAAACATAAGATCAACTAGCTGAGTGAGTCTGTTTGAGCGGATGGAAAAACTGTGTTATATACCACATTTGCATTTGATATATAAATACATAGGAATGGAGTTAATAGAAAAAATAACAGATTTCTTTCCTCCTGGTACTGTGAATGGAGCCCAGGGGTTCACATGGTAGGTAAGTGCTCTACCACTGAACCACACCCCAGCCCCCCAGATACAGATTTTTATGTTTTACCTTTATAAGTTCTATGTGAACATGGGCAGCCTGTTGTACATCTTAAACTCAGGCTGAAAGCTGTGTTTTGTAGCAGAAGATGGCTTCTTGGGTGCGCATACTGCTCCCCTAGTGTCCTGTTGTACCTTTATATTTCTGTGTGAGCAGTTTTGACCAGTGGACTGTGAGCAGAAATGATGTGTATCACTTTGGGATGAAAGTATTTAAGAGCCAGCATCATACCCTCTAACTCTTCTTCTGCCATGTTGAATATGAAGCCAGGTGTGGAGGGGCTGGTAGCACAAGATGGAAAGGCCTGTCCATCCACAAGGACTTTAAGCAGAACAAGTAAAAAAGTTTAGCCAGGGAGATTGGGGATTTGTTTGGTACTGCAGTGGTGACCAGCCTCACCCAGTGGGTGATAACTTGAGGTTTTACTGGAATCACACAGAAAAGGTTTTCAGTGGGTAGGAATTCCATCCTAATGAAAAATTATGCCACAGCATCCTCCCAGACCTTCATTTTTTCTGAGATGATGATGCTACAGCCTTTGATTCTTCGCCTCTTTTGGTTGGGTTAGGGTTAAGAGTGAAAGAAGAACCAGAAGAACAAAGCCAGCACTGAGGCGGCTTGCTCTCCCCGGCCGCAGCTTGAAAGCCAGCCTTGGTGGTTCGGTGTTGGGTCTCCAGCACCTAGAACACACCTGGGAAAACGTGCACTGTGCTGTCATAACCGTTGTGTAATAGACGTTCTTATGAAAAAGATGATGACAACATTGTTAACGTTGGTTTGAGTTTTGAACATACACTAAGTTTGGTCTACTTTCTCAAGTGAGCTCTCAAGTCACAATTAGTCATTCCTTCTTCAGTGGCTGTCCTATTGGTATTGACTGGCTCAGCACCTTGGTTTGATTGTCAGCTTCCTTCCATTTGCCTGTGTTTTATATATATATTCCTAACTGAAAATCAGATGTTTTTCTCCCATTTGTAAGCGCCAGCCAGTGCTTGATTACCCCTTGTCTGTTTTGCCCTGAAGGAAACTGTTCTCCAAGATAAGCTGAAAGACATGTCAAGCATGCCAGACCTTGCTTTCCTAACTTGGCTTCTGTCCTTACACATGTGCTCTTAACCTCCTACAGTGCCTTCCTATTGGCAAGAAGATCCTGAAAGTTCAGGCTTTGATGTGTTGTCTTTAGGGTGGCTTCCAGGTCCTTTCTTCTCTCCCACAAGTCTGCCTGTCTGCTAATAAGCATTAGGTTGAGTGAAGGAATACAACAAACACACACTGGAAAGGTTTTTAACCTTTATTGTTAATCTGGGTTCTCAACAGATCTGATTGAGCCATCCATATATGCTGGGCATTTTAAACTAGGAGCCCGTGGAAACTAATCAGCTTCCCTGACCTGATGCTGCTTTGTGGGGAAAAGCTCTGCCCCTAGAAAAGGACTAGAGAAATGCAGAAGCCGGAAATGTTGTGGAATGAATTAGAGAAGACTTTTGGGGGTGGAGGTTCATTCTGAATGGATCTGTGGCATGGGCAGTTGGATGTTAGGGAGGTACGAGAGGGCCCTGCCCAGGGACTACCTGGTCCTGGGGTCCAGCCTTTCACTTCCTCACACCCCTTATATTCTTCTCTTCTCAGATGCTTAAAAGCTGTTGCCCATCATGCAGAGTGCATTTATGAAGTAGTAATTAGCTTTCCCATGTTTTATTAATCCCATCTGTGACTGCCAATCAACGCTTCTGATCAGCATGAGATAACTGGTGTGACCGTACTGAGTTGCTGTAATTCTAGCCCAGAGCAAAGAAAGTTGATGTCTCTGTCAGTCTGTGCAGCCTTATCAGGGCAAATTCCTGTTCAGCCGACTAAAATGCTGGGGTAGCTTGAAGAGCCTCATTACTACCTTTGTGGACCCTCAAGGGGCCTCCGTTTGGGAAGGATTTCCATCCGGGAGACGGCGCAGCTAGGGTAGAGAGTGTTGGGAGGGAAGGGAGATATGGGCTGTCTCTGTGTATTCATTCTTGTCTATTCAAGGGGTCTGAGCATAGGATTTCTCATTTTTAGACATAGCTTTCTTAACCACACATTCTCAATTATTGGTATTATTATAATTCTTGTAGCAGCTAGAATATTTATTTTCACATTGTTTTTTCTTCTTTGTATTCTTAGCTTGGTGTAAAAATTGCCAAAGCAATTGCCTGTCACAAGTTTGTAAAAGCCAAAAAGGAGGCTGAAAACTCTCAGGCAGCTCGAAAAAAGAAGAAACTTGCATGGGGGTGAGTTCACTTCAGATTTGTAGTATTTCTGCTGATCTCCTAGGAATCAGAACGCCTGCTCAGACACTTTTATGAATCCAGTTTGTAGGAACTGTTATCTACTTTATTCTTTGTATCTTTGCTGAATGTTTATCAGATTACCCATGTCTTTATCCTGTTTGATATTTATTTTTTCAGCAATGGAGTATGTGTAGTTTTTACATTTGTTTTGACTTTGGTCACTTAGTAACCATGTTACTTTAGCAAATTATTTTATTTTAGAAATAAATCGAAATTTTTATGTTCTTCCTTTTAGATTTGAAGCAAAGAAGAGATGGGAAACCAAAAGCAACATGGGATATATGTAATTTGTCAGAGTTCTTCAAGACACTTGCAGACTCCTGTGCTCAATTTACTGAAAAGATTTTCCTACTTAGGTTAAATATGTCAGGAAATTGATAGAAGTAGAAAAAAAATAAGCATAAAACTTTGGAGTTGATTATCAATTCTTTTCATCCTTTTTCTAAGGAGTTCATTCTATTGAAGTGAATGAAGTGAAGCATTTTGTTATTTGTGTAAGAAACCTAAGCATACATGCAAGAAAAGAAATAGGATTTTATTTATTTATTTTTATAGACCTACAGTATAAAATCAATTTTGCTTTTCTTGTGTTTGGTAGAGCATAGCCTGTGAAGGCCTTGTACTTTCTTATCTGTTCTTGGCATAACTACACTTTTTCTGGAATTGTGTTTTTAAGATTGACTTTTGTTTATAATGGATTAGTCATAAGTGCAAATAAGTCTCAATTGATGCTGTCTTTGCAAATGACTTTAATTACCCTGATGCTATCAAGATAACTTCTTCTTCTTTATTGGAGGCACTAGAGTTGATGTTTTATAGTCACATATTAAAAGCAATTGATTAACTTTTGCATACTTTCAGATTGGTTACAATGCAGAGGGGACAGAATGTAGTATTTGGAGGATAATTTAAATTCAGCTCGACCTAGAAATGTTTTCCTAAACATCTCTTGGCCTTGTCATTCTTTAAATTGGAAAATGGTTCTTATAAGAGAAAGTGGTAAAATTACAGTAAGCAGACAATTAAAACTCAACATAACTTTGAATTGTCTATAAACTGGTTTATTTTTATTCTCTTCCCCATTTCTCCTTAAAAGATGGAATGAATGAATGAGGCTAAAGGGAGGAATGGGCCCACAGGAAGTAGTTTTCATTAGATGTGTGTGTTTCATAGTCCTAATGGGAAAGGGCTTTGAGAAATCAGATGATAAACTGGTAAGGAAGTCCACAGTTGATGCTATGTTAGAAATAGTGATAAAACTTTATTCATTTATGGTGATGTATTTAACTTTTTTCAGTGTTCTAGATAAGTGAATAATTAGTTGTTACATAAGAGTCCAAAAATCTAATCTTGCTTCTGTGTAGTTGAGGAAAGCTGGTATAGAGAAAACAAGATTTAGGAGATTGTGTATCTAGTAATTTATCATGAACAGGTATCAAGACCAGATATTGGAAAGTTATATATTTTATAATTTAGTATTCCCTGTTCCATTTTGCAGGTATTATCATGTACTGTTTACCTGCGACATCCCATTTCAAACTCCTAAAGGGTCAATACAAACTTAGAGTACAGCAACCTTTCTTCTACAAATCCATCGTGTAGGAGGAATTCACTACACAATCCACTCGTTTTGTCTGCAGTATGAAAAATAATTGGCTTTGAGCACTGGGTGGTTTAAGTATTCTCATACACAGGGCCCCAAGACAAGCATTTCCCTTCAACATCTGCCGCCCCCCTCCCTACCCCCAACACGTGCTTCCTTTAGCCTATAGTGACCCCTGCAGGCGCAGCCCCTCTCTCTTCTGAGGCCTCGCCAGACTGGCATCCTTTAGGGTTGCATGTGAGAGTCACTGACTAAAGTCTAGCCACCAAAGCCCTTCATCCACTCCAGCGCTAGCAGCTGCCCTGCTCATGGTTATGTCCGTGGAACATTTTAACTTAGTGGAACACAGTGGTGGTGGGGTCAGATGCAACAGGGACTCACTTGACAAGGGAGCCCCAAGCCCTACGTCCCTACTCTTTGAAGGGTGTGGGTTGTGGAAAGCTTCAAAACACTGGTTCAGTCAAAGAGTGGGTGGAAGGGAAGGATTTTCAAGAGAGGAAGGAGCTGATATCTTAGGTTGGCCCTGCTGGCACGTTATTTGGGATCAGCCTTTGTTTGATTAGCCTTAATACAAATTAGACATTTTACTCATTATAAACTGAAATGGGAGCATTATTCCTGGAGTACTCCTGTTGCCCAAGGGCTGTAATCACTTTTCCTCTCTGTCCTGATCACATTGAAATAAGGATTCTTTTTGGATCAGTAATAACTTCAGTTCCTGAAGCTTCAACATGTGCATATACTACTACCAGAATGCTTGAATTAGATTAGTAATGTAAATGTCAGTTATTGTTAACTGAGATTAATATGTTTTAGGCCATTGGTATGGCATTAATGTAACTATGATTTATTGTTTAAGTACTTTAGGCTAAAACAGCTTACTAAAGAACAGTAATTTGGAACTTTACAGCCCGGTTCTGAGAAGTCAAGTTGGTAGTGCATTCTTGTGTAGGAGCCCTCAGGATGTTTCTGATTTTCAGCAGAACATTCTATTTCCTTTACCAAAAGGAGAGTTTGAATATATAATCTCAGGCTCGCTATAATTAGTTCTGATGACAGAGTTAAATACCTCAGCCAAGACTGTAAATCAGTAGTTAAACAGGTTTCTGCAACTGATCATAAATCTCAGACTCCATATTTTAAACACTTACTTTTAGGGGCAGACAGATTAGGGAGGGGCAGACCAAGGACAGGAATAAAATGTTATCTCAAGTTAACAACTTAGAACCTCACACTTAAAAAAATCTGCTGATTTCCTTCGTGCCTTTTGTCTAAAGTGTTATCTTTTAAATATTTTAATAACTCAGTTTATTAAACTTAGAGAAATTCTCATTTGTTAAGTAAAGATTATTACTTTTTTAGAAATGTTTTACTAAAAAATATTGTATGAAGTTGATATTTAAATAAAATGCCATTTATACATTTTTTTTTTTTTTTAAGAGAGAATAAAGTCTGAAGGAACAAGCTAATGTTATGTTAGGTACCATTTTGGAAAATTAACTTAGTGAAATCTAGTCATCTAATTCTGAACCAACTGGGACAATTCAAGTTTTTCTGTGCTGGCAGAAGTCACTTATTTTTAGTATCTGGCAGGGTTGCAAATGCTTTGCATGTCAATTTAATATTTTGTCACGCCAACTGTTTATTCATTGGCTTAAAATTTACACTCTACTAAAGTCTTAGCTCTGACTTTCATGAAACAAATAGCAATATTTGGACAAAATATGTACATGAAAATCTTTTTCCAAAACCCAGCATAGGTTGATGTCTGTGGCATTAGTGCCTTCTAACCTGGAAACAGATCTGAAAGTACTTTAAAAAGTCAGAGATAAAACTCATGACAACACTTTTGTTGTGAAGCAATCAGAACATCATTCCAGGCTTTGAAACCTAAGTGAGAGACTTATGCTGTCAAGCAGAGTATGTCAGAGTAAGTTTCAGTGAACTGTCAAGAGCCATTTTATGAAGAGGTGCATTCTTGGCCTTTGTAGCGTGCTTGGTGAGACCATTTTCTGTTTCTGAGGTTGAGGTTCTCCATAGATTTTTGATCAAATGAGCAGAACTGCATTTTTTTACTTTATTAGTTTATTTTCTCTCCACACTACTCACCTTGAAAGGAAATCCCCTACCCACCCATTCCCCCACACACATGGGCATTGTCTGTCGACAGCACCCACTTAGGGGAAGGGATTTTTTGGTCAAGAGCAGAGCAGTATGGCAGCTCTGGTGACTATAAAGAAACTTAGAAGGGAGTCACACTTTGTGGGGTGGAGTGTGCTGTCTCCTTAGTGGCACTTCCTTCTGTTCTTTGGTGGGTGTTCATTTTGCCAGGTTGTCTTCAGATATGACTGAAGCCTTCTGAAAAGCTTCCTGCCACACTGGCTCTGGTGACCTTGGTCTCTGGAACCCAGTGACAGGCTCTAGTAGGACAGTTTATGAAATGCCATGCAGTACACTGTGTTTTTAGATCTGCTTGTAAAATCAAGAGTTAGCAGAGGCATAATTATATTTTATTGGCATTAGTAATCCCTTTCTAAATTCAAGTTGAAAAGCATAAAAATTTCCCAAGTGAGATGGCATTTTTAAGAAATTGATTTTTAGTTTTATGCCCAGGTCTGTTTCTTAAGAAAACAGAAATGCCCAGGAATGAAGGGGAGGGAGGGCAGTGCCTGAGAGAAACTTGGCTCCTGTCGGTCCTCTGCCAGCTCGCCTTCTGCGCCCGTTCCCGGGCACCACCCTAGCAGCTGCAGCCTGTGCCACCTCATGGGCCCATGGGCTGCCTCTTGCTGAATTGCTGCAGGAGGCCTGCTTGGTGACAGGTATGGAATGAGGTAATCTCTTCCCACCTCTCCTTTCCAAAGGGTGTGTCCGTCCAGTCATTACTTGTTCATTGAACCTAGAGCTTTAGAGACCAACAGCCACAGTACAAGCTGTAATTATCGATGTCTGTTTCATATTCATCTGTAAGTTCTGGCATTTGATCAAGAAGTTAATATATCACTTCATCTTTGGGCTGAATGTGTCTCAGCTATCAAAGTTTTATTGTTTGATGGATAGCATACAATTATGACTGCCCAGGAAAAAGTGTTTTCATTTGTAAGGTGGGTGATACCAGGAGAAGTAATTATGAATGTCACAAGAAATAATGAAACAAACAATGAAGCTTTGAGTTTCTTTGAATTCCTCCCCACAGGATATCTGAGGAGCATTTACTGAACAGCTTTAACCATGTGGCATTTGCTGAGCTAACTCGGGCACACCCAAAGATAAATAAGCACAGTCTCATGGGAAATATATATAAACCAAGTTTTGAACAACTTGATTTTTAGATAGGTTATTAGAAAATCAGTGAGTTTTTCAGGTTATTGGAAAATCAGCGAGTTTTTCTTTGTTGAATACAAAGAAATAATTCACATGCAATAAATTAACAGTTTTAGTCAGCTGCGTATGTGCAGGGTGCTGAATCTCCTAACTGAGCAGTTACTGCAGTTGTTCTCAAGCTTAGTGACGGATCCACAGTGCTTGTGTTGGAGTGGGTGAATGACACCTGACTTCTGCCTGACTTCCTGTGCTCACTCTAGAGGTGGAAATGAACATAACCTTGGGTTCTGTATGCTACCTAGTAACTGAAGCTTGTAGCTTTTGTTAGACTATGTCAATGTGCCCCTCGGTTAGGCAGTGACAGTGCCTACCCATGTTAAGGTAGTGCTAGCCCCTGCCATATGTGTGCCCCCAAAATATAATGACTCAAGGACAGAAGTTTGTTGCTTGCTTAGGGAACATGGGAAAAGGGATGATCCTCCCAACAGGAGCCTCTGCCCCAGGCACTCATTCAGAGACCCAAGCTGCTGGCACTATGCCTTCTTTTCCCAGTAGTTCTGGATGTCACTGCCCCAGTACACTGGCAGGGAAAAGAGCACCCAGGGAAGTTGCAGGCCTGGCCTAGAAGTGAGCTCAGTGCTCCTCATCAAAGGGGCTAGAACTTTACTTCACACCAAATGCAAGGAGGCTGGAAACAGACTGGCTGCTTCCAGGAAGAAGAGGAAGTGTCAGTACACAGCAGGTTTGCCACGTTGTCTTCATCACACATGACCTTGAAGTAGTATGTTTTAAGTTTTTCTGATGTTAACTAGCAGAAACTGCTCTTTGTAACTTGATGTCATCAGGTTTACGCAAGTAGCTTGACAAAGCTGAGTGGAAAATGGTCACTGGTGTTACCATGTAGTGTGCGTGGGGTCGGAGCGGTAGGTGCTCCAGTGCCGTTACTGACTCTGAGGCAGAGGCAGGGATTGGCCTGAGTCGTGGGACTGTCGGGCCTTTTAGGTAGACCAGCAGAGCAGAAGCATCCCAGGGAGAAGGAGCAGCATGACACCGAGGACAGCCAGATTAGCACAGAGGAGTAGGAGAGTAGCATGGGGGAGGCTGCAGTGGCTGGAACCAGCTCAGCTGTGTAGACATACCAGGGAGTCTACACTCCCTATGTGTTTGTGGACAGCAAGTGTTTGTGGACAGCAATGTGGGAAGGTGGTAGAACAGGCTTTTGATTACAAGTGATGTTATATTGCTAATTTTATCATCAGATTGGACTCTTTATATCTAGTAAGTTGTATTTAGACTTGCTGTGTTAAGGTACCTGGGGATGTCCTGGACGTATCAAGTGTCAGTTGTACATAAAGACCTGGAGGTCAGAAGGGAAGATTGTGCAGGAGACAGGCTGAGGAGAAAAGTTTTAAAAGGTGGCACTTCAACAGCGAATCTGAGATGCCAAGAGAGGTGACTGTTAGCATCCAGTGGTGCTGGAGATAAGGGCCAAATCAAACGTGCAAGCCAGGAGCACAGGAAAGGGTGCCTTAGGTGGGTTTCCTAGAAGCAGTGCCTCAGATCTCATGAAAGTGATTTACAAAGGAATGCACTTCTGGAAAAGCCTGCAAGGAAAAGAAGTAGCCAAGCAGGGTAAAGCCAGTGCTGAGGGGGAGGGCTTTGTGCGAATCCTGCTTGCAGCAAGGCAGCCTTCCTCAGACCTCAGATCAGTCTGTCATTGCCTGGAGCAAGGGGGCCTCACCTGGAGGCCTTCTCCAGTGGAGGATAGTTCTCCAGAAAAGGGACAGCCGGGAACGGGTGGCAGCCAAGAGCACTGAGATTTGGGCACCTGCTACAGGTAACCACCCAGATCAGGGGAGTGCAGCTGTGTAAGCAGTGTGCACCAGGAAAAGCCACCCTCGTCACTATTATTGGGCTGAGATTTGTTTAAACAGGGCAGCATGGAGTGGTGAATTTGAAGTCAGAGGGGTTTAAGTAATCCACTCGAGCCAGTGGTTATGATTAAATGAGACATAGATATGATGGGCTGAAGTAGATGAAAGTGTACTAGAGCTGAAATCATACTGTTACTACTGATTTCCAGGATAAATGAAACTATTTAAGGCTCATCTGAAGTCCCCTTACTCTTCTAGGTTTTTCTTGACCTTCAGGTTGGAAATCACATCCTCAAACCCCTCATAATATGTAGATTTCTGAGCACAACCCAGCCAGACCTGCTGAGCCTCCAGGCATGCCATCTCGATCTGTTTTGCTTTGCTTTGTGCCTCTCCAGTGATTCCTGTTTGGCTAGCCCGGACAGGATCGCAGCCAGCAATTTACATGGGATGAAAGAATGGATGGATGGGTGGGTGGATGCATATAAAACACCCAGTCCTGCCAGTTAAACTATTCGAAGTCTTGTCTTAACATCATTAATAATAATTCAATTGATTGAGAACATAAGGCTTGGAAGTACTATTTTTGTTCAACTGAAAAAAAAATTATACCTTTATTGTATTAATTTTTGTGTGTGGTGCTGAGGACTGAACCCGTGGGTAGGCAAGAGCTTTACCACTGAGCTACAACCCCAGCCCCTCAACTGAAAAAATTTTTAAGCACTGAGAATTTATTGTTATTTCTGCTTCTGCCTTAAAGAGACACCTTACTTATTACATATGTCATGTAAATATGTAGCAGATCAAAAATCTCTTTTTTTACTATTTCCGTACAATGTTCTTGCACCATCTCTCTAAGGAAGCCCAACGAGCATCAGATTTTGTTCTGTAGATCAGGAAACTGAGGTGCTAGGAGATTTAAGAGCCATCCGTCTAACATTTAAGGACCAGGATTAGAACCAAGGCCAGGATTTGCCCTTTCACTCTATTTGCTACTTGTGTCCCCTGAAAGTTTGCGTACTGGGAACTTAATCCCCAGTGTCATGTGTTAATGGTGTTCAAAGGTGGGACCTTTGGGAGGTAATTAGGATTCATAAGGGTGGATCCCTCATGATGGCATTAGTGGCTTTGTAAGAAGAGAGACCCAAACTGGCTAACAGTTGCTGTGTTTCATCATGTGACACTTCCATGTTAGGCTATAGCAAGAAAGCCCTTACCAAATGCCAAGCAGACACTGCTGCTGTGTTCTGGGACTAATCAGCCTCTAGAACTGTGTGCCAAATAAACTGTGCTTTGTTAATTACCTGGTCTCTGATAGTTTGTTATAACAACAGAAAATGGAATAAGATAAGTGTTTCTCAAAGTGATTGATGCCCACCTGCAATCAGAAGCATTCGCTAGAATGTAAACTCCATGGTCCCTCTCCTGAACTGGGCCTGGGATTCTGCATTTTGATAAGCTCCTCTGTGATAAGTGCATCATAACAAAGACACATTGTCGTAGAATAACACCTCCTTCCTACATGGAGAAGCAGCTAAGTTAGGAAAGAAAGGCAAGCCAAGGAGACTCACATCTTGCCGCAAACCATAGGAAGATGGTGACCAAATAGTATGAATACTAATTCCATTAATACAAGGCTCATAGCCCAAAGCCGGCTGGCTCTACTTGGTAAACCACTTTCATTTTCAAAAAAGAGCAGAAAAGAAAGGTTCTGTGTCGAAGAACTCATTTGGAATCCTCACTTGATACTTGCTTTCTTGCCAGCAGTGTTCAAAAATAAAAAATCCAAAGTCCATGTACATGAAAGTTCCATTCCCGACGGTGGAGGGCTTAATTAAAGTCCTCAGATGTTTCTCTGCACCTTGGAAGGCATTTTTATGAAATTCATATATTACCAAAAGTGGCCTCAACAATCCTTGCTGTCAAAACCCTTGGTAATTGTGCAGCTCTCAGGAGCAGGCTGCCGCCTTCAAGATTCAATGTCCTGGTCCCTTTTCCTCTGTAGCCTTGTAGCAATGAGGACTGCTCAAGGGTCTGCCAGGATGGCGCTAGAGGATTTTCCAAAGTCAAGGTCAGATGACAGAATCTGGAAGAAAGGTCGCCCCCTCCCCCCCATTTTCTTTCCTCATTGTTTCAATAAATACATATTGAGGGCTTATGATGTTCTGGGTCCTATAGCAACATTGAGCTTATAATTGCTGGGCTTTGTAGAGCTCATAGTGAGGAGAACAGATCATAAAACTGTGATGTCACCTGGGAAAGACAGAAATGTAAGTACTCAGGCCCCAGGCAGGACCTGAACCAGGAACTGCTATAACAAGACCCCCAGAGGACTCTGATGCACACTCCATGTTGAGAAGCACTCTCAGATGGTGATGAGCTGTGGATCACAAGGGGGACCAGAGGGACGTATTGCTGACACCAGAAGATGTTCGAGTGGTGGAGTCGCATCACACTGAACTAGGGGGCAACCCAGATTTGAATCCCAGCTCTGCCACTTAAGGGATGTGTAACTTCAGGCAGATTGCTTAATCTTCCTGTATCTTAGGTTATTCTTCTGAAAAAAAATGAAGATAATAATAGGATTGTGAGGATTAAAGAAATTAATGAATATGAAAGAACAATAGACCATGACATGGAGCAAACAGTACGTCTGTCGGGAGATGATTCTCCAGATGATTCTTGTATTTTCACATCTAGACAAGCAGGGCATGAAACACTTTATCCTTTTGTTCCAAACTATCTTTGCAAGGATATTTATAAATAAACAACCTTGGAGGATGGAGACTGTCTCACTCGGGCAAGAGCAGCAGTGCTTCCCCCCGGAGAGTCCCTGACCTCAGAGCCCCTCTCCAGTGTGTCATCTGACCCTCCTAAGGTCACACTTCAGGAATCAGGGCAAAAATGCCCAAGCTGTAGCTTCTTCTATTATGGAGAGCAGTAAACTGTCCTTTGTCTCTTGGACCCAGGAATCTAGGGTCTTCTGCCAGTATCCATGAAACAGCGGCAGGCTAACTTGAAAGTAGGGTGAAATCTATGCTCCTTCACAATTCTTGAACATCCTGTGTCTGTGTAACTGTTGTCTTGATGAGTTATTACTCTAGTAGGTGTGCTAAATTTCTGGAAGAAACAAGTGTAACCGGTAGCTCCAGTTTTCAAAGAATTCCCAGATGAGCTGAGGAGGTTAAATATCTGCATAAACATGACATGGAAGACACAGTGGAAGAAAAACACAGGTTTTGGAATAAAAGGAGTTTGGATCCAGGCCCTGGATATTCACTAGTGACAGAAACCCCCTAAGCCTCAATATATGGTGGACAAGGTGATGCAGGTAGAGTTTAGCATGGGGCCAATCAGCACTGGTTCTCCTTTGGTGTTTAGCACACAACCTGAACGTTTTCTGTTCCCTCCCTGGACCTTAAGGATGTCATTCCCCAATACCGTGCTACATTCTAGGTGGAAGCTGCTTTCTTTGGAATCACCCAAACCCCAACTTCATATATCCCCAGATTTTGCCCAAAGAATTCCCCAAAGCTAAGTTTCTATGGGTGGGGTTGGTTAAGGACTGGCTTTGGAGTCAGATCTCAGTTCATACATACTTTGAGGTTTAATATGGTAATGTAATAATTTGAAGTTTATATGGTTGCTTATGAAGATTTTATTAATGTGCCCAGAAGCCCCAGCGTACAATGTGTGTTCAGTTCAGTCAATGTTCAGTGCCCTAGGCTGCATACCATAGGCTCTTCGTCTTTCATGGTGTGTCCCTAGGATCTTTCTCAATGACTCACACATGGTAAGGGTCCAAAAAGTGTTGACTGAATTAAAGAACTAAAGAACTAACTTAACAAATCCTCCTTTTCTCTCATATTTCCTTTGGAGATATTTCTGCTCTAGCTTGTCCTCAACATATTTTTCTGAGAGCAAGGATTCATCACAAAACTCTTGATTTCCTCCTTTCTTGTCTACTTCTGGTTTTTAGACTGTTGAAGACTGTAGATCCTCTTTCTAGAAAAATCTACATGTGAACATAACTGCATTCTGAGCACAGTTTCAGTGGGTCACAAACCCCCTATAACTTTCCTACTTTTTAAGTACTACAATGTCCAGCCTGCTTTACTACTAAACTTCCAGTCCTCAGAGCTGAGAAATCACCTCCCCTGTGTCTGCCCCAAATCAGCAAGCCATCATGAACAACCCCCAACACAGTTGCTATTTCCCTATAGCCAAGGCCACTTAAGACCTATTTCCAGTCTACTTGTGAGATAAGGATAGCAAAAAGTTAAAGCAATTCAGGTATTTTTGGTTTTCTTATTGTGTTTCAAGACAAGCTAATAGAAATATTATCTTTAAAAATAGATTCATTAAGTCTTGTGGTCATGGTTATAATCCTGAAAATTCTAAATGTACTTTTTGTAACCATATTTCTCCACCTTTCCATCCTCTAGTTGTAAGAAAATCCCATTGTCAAAGAATTAGCATCTTCCCTTGGCCTTTGGGAACTGAGCAGTCAAGACCCTTCTGGAAATAGAAGTGGGGGGTGGGGGGGGGTAAGGCAAGAGGGTACTTTCCAAAACTAAACTATATCAGGTAACTTGTTTGACTCAAAATATATGTAACCAGGGTCCTGTTATTCATCCATTCACCTATCAAGATTGGCAGGAAGGGGAACTCAACAAGGGAAGTGGGGAAGGACTGTAAACAATTACTATCACCCAAAGGAAGAACCCAAAAAGTTCATCTTAGAAGATGAAAGCATTAGCATGTCCAAGAATTAGGCAGTGACTTTTCCTCATTTGGAGGTTGAAAATGGAAGGATCCACAGTCCAAGACAAAGAATAAAATGATTTTGACTCAGAGGGAACTGTCACACACACAGTCCAGGGGGCTGCAGATGGATTACAGCCGCCATTTTGGCTTCTGTAAAATGAAGCAGCAAAACAATGTCTAGTGGTTGCTAGGCAACCATTAGCCCATTGCTGCCCTTTTCCATTAAACATTATCTGCCTTCTTAGATTGTTTTAATTTATTTTTTAAACAGAAAAGGTAATGCAACAGAGAATTACCAGTGAGACCTAACAATGAAAATGCGTGCGAGGTTCTCAAATCAGTGAATGCTTTGCAAAAGGTTAGATCACTCCTGGGTGGGATGTTGAAGATAGTGACTGTTTATTGAAACCTCTTCTCCATGCATTTCATCACTTATCTTCATGTTTCATGATGCCAAAAATAATGTCCCTGGTGAAATAATGTTAGTAAAATGATGTTGTAAAATGTAAGGCTTGCGATCTTCACATTGATCCAGTTTGAATAATCTCCATCCTCTGCTGTTAGTTGTCCCAAGCTAGAGCTCATCATAAGGTACTCTCTCTATTGGTAAGGAATGGTTGCAAGGGGAGGTCAAATGGAGTTCTGACTCTGGTTAATTTTGCAGATACCTAATCACATATCATTCACATAACTGGAGCATAAACACATGGAGTTAACACCTGTTTGTGTAAAGGACACTTTTTTGGCATATAAAAATGAAAAGAAGCTATGTTATGGTTTGGATGTGAAATGTCCTCCAAAGAGATCATGTGTTGGAAACATGATCTCCAACACAGCAGTGTTCAAGTGAAATGATTATAGATCAGCTATAACCTCATCAGCGGATCAATTCATTTGTGCCCTTGGGGATTATATATTGTCCTTTGCTCCTCTCTGCCTCTCTGCCTCTGTCTTTATCTCTCTATGGACTGGAGGTTTCTGAACTTTGGGGACCAGGCAGATAACATCAAGGGAAGACCAGGGTAGAGAAGGGAGAGTTGGTGTGGAGGTCTACTCTTAACAGATGTTCTAAGAAGAAACCAAAGATCTAGCTTTGTATGAGAGTTCTCCAACAAAAGGAGTACTTTTTAGATTTTGCCAGATTTTGCCAGATCCTTACCTTGGGATAAGGATTACATAGAAAAACATTTTTAGAGAATTAATATTTTTCTTTTGCTGGCACACATAAAGAGTCAGGAAAGCTGGGCATGGTGGCACATCCCTGTAATCCCAGTGTCTCGGGAGGCTGGGGCAGGAGGATCATGAGTTCAAAGCCAGCCTCAGCAAAAAGTGAGGCACTAAGCAACTCAGCGAGACCCTGCCTCTAAATAAAATACAAAATAGGGCTGAGGGTGTGGCTCAGTGGCCAAGTGCCCCTGAGTTTAATCCCTGGTACCCGCCACCCCCCCAAAAAAAGAATCAGCAAATTTGTTCATTGTATCTGTCCTATTGCTTCTGTCCTTGACTGTATTTGTCATTTCCCTAAACTACCTATTAAGTTATTGAAATCCCTAAGGTGATGGTGATCTTGGCAACAGACTTCTCAGAGAATACAGAAAAAAAACCCAAAACAACCCTCCTTCAACTCGATAGCCAAACCATGAACTCTAACACTCAAGAGGTCGGGAAACCCTCAACAACTTCAAGACCTGAATATTATTAGCATTTTTGCAGGGAAGTCAGTAGAGCATCTGAGGGAGCCAAGTCAACTGGACAGAGTCACCAGGTACGCACGGAAAGCAGAACAAAACGTGGAACAGATGAGACAGTGGGGTTGGAAGCCGGGAGGCTGCCCTAACACTGAAGGGGCCACGGCAGCCTGGCCACTGTGAACTCAAAACTGGACCATGAGGCTCCCTTTCAAGTCAGAGCCCATAGAGGAAAACTGCTGGGATTGAAATCAAAATGCACAGGGCAGGGGCAAGAGGGATGAAGAGGGGAAGAGAAGGTTCAGATTAGAGTTAAGTTGCAGAGAGGGACAGAGCCAGGAAATCCCAGACAGCAAGCAGCCATGCGTGTGCATGTGATTATGTTATATATGTGTGTGTATATTAATATGTATATACGTGTGTGTGTGTGTGTGTGTGTGTGTGTGTGTGTGTACTGCAGTGGAGATTGAAATCAGGGCTTCCCTTGTCCCCGGCACAGACAAGCTAGCACTCTGCCACTGACCAGTGTCCCAGCCCAAGTGGCCATATTTTTTTTAACACCCACACTGTTAGGAGTGCTATCAAGTTAGAAAAGCTCTTTGAATGAATCTTCCCTCTAAAAGTTTAGAAAAACTGAAATTGTTTATAAACAATATTGGGATTAAATATATAAAACAAAAAGAGTAAAAAGCAGGATAACATCCCTATAGGCAATGAGAAAGAACGAAAGCTTTTACCCCAAAGAACAGAAGCTCACTAAAGTTGTAACGTACCATTTCAAGACAGGTTAAAAGACGGGAGACAATGGCATAGGATGTGGAAAAAACCCAACGCAAAATGAGAAAAACTCAGGGATGAGGTGACAATGCAAAAAGGAATTAGAAATAAACAATTTCAGAAATGAAGAATAAACTAGAAGGAATGAAGAGGAAGTACATGATCAATAGAAAAAGAGGAAGTGAAAAGGAGGAAAATTTCAAAACAAAGTTTTGCAAAAAGATGTTAAAAGAATTTGTGAGAAAAAAGAAAGCCTGACAAAATTTGGAAATTAGGCAAAGAAGACATAAGATACAGATAATAGAAGAGGAAAATCAATACAAGGAGCAAAACAACTATTAAAAACTCTGCCTCAAGCAATGTTTTCAAAAGCTGGAAAGAAAAAGATTTGAAAACACATGCTGAAGACCTCCCTGTGTGCCTGAGAACCCTGACCCAGCGTAGGCCACACGAGACACACCGCGTGGCCACCTGTAGGAAAATGACTAGTCTTCAAAGGAAATAAACTAGCAAGAGAATCTGTGACCTAATCGGTGAAGAAAATCAGTCAGCAGATTTCTTAAATCAAGAAATGAATTAACCCACTCAGCCATCAATGGATTAATCCACCAGTGAGTTCAGAGCCCCCACCATCAGTCAATTCCCCAAGGCCCCACCTCTGCATCTTGCTGCAGTGGCGACCGACCCTTCAGTGTATGAGTCTCTGGGCTCTCTTCATACCCAGCCCGTGACTCTGTGATGTCCAGTTCCAGCACGGATGTGTTCCCCTGCACCCTGGCTTAGTATGTCTCCCCTCCCTCAACTGTGTCTAGTGTCCTCAGTCCACAGACACTTCTTTGTCTTCTTCAGAGTAAGGATAGGCGGGATGTCCATTTAAAAGCTGAATTCTTAGAATATTTTTGACTAGTCCTACTTTAGCTACCCTAGCTTCACTTTCACTTCTCAATGGCCTAGGATCACCAATGCCTTACACTCTGAGCAACCAATTGGCTTGGCCTTCCCTAGAGCCCCTCAGGATACCATCTTAGGTCTGCTCTGTTTGGGCTCCTTTCTAGCTTCTACTAATTTTGCTTCTAATGACTCTCTTTGCATTCTACTGCCCTTGTAAATATGTACTTTTTAAAAACAATGCTTTTATTACTGCAAGGAAGGAATAAAGCAGCTAAGTTTTACCCACCATCTTTATACAAAAATCTTTCTTAATTTTTTAAATAAATTTTACTGAGGTTCAATACATACACAGCAAAGCACATCCATTTAAAATGTGCAATTTGGTTAGTTTAGATAGAAGTGTATACTATAAAACCTCCATGATAATTACGAATTTCTATGAGCCCCAAAAGATTCCTTGTGACCCCATTGGCAGTCCTTCTCCAATTCTCCAGGCAATCACTGATATGTTTTTTATCATTATAGATTACTTTGCAATGTCTATAATTTTATACAAATGGTATCAAACAATGTATATTCTTTTTTGGGGGGAGTGACCTGGCTTCTTTTACACAGCATCATAATGACTTTGACATTCATACATGTTGTTGCATGTACCAGTAGTTTATTCCTTTACATTACTAAGTAGTATTCCATTGTGTAGATAAACCACAGTTTGTTTAACCATTCTCCTTCTGAAGGACATTTGGTCATGTCCAGTTTGGGTTATTGTGACTAATGTTCCTATGAACATTTGTGTACCAGTCTTTGCATGGGCCTTTTCATTAGTTGTTAATTTCAATAATTTTTTTTTGATACTGGGAATTGAACTCAGGGGTGCTCAGCTGCTGAGACACATTCCAAGCCCTTTCTATATTTTCATTTTTTATTTTATTTTTTTCACAAAGGGAAATATAGATAATTTTGACCAGATCAAAATTCTGTACAAGATACCATAAGCAAAAGACAAGCTGTGGTCTTTGCAAGGACACCTGTACAGCATAAACTAGTAAATTATTAGCACACAGAATATATAAAAATGTAGAACATAAAACATGGGGCATAAAAAATAGAACATATGGAAACCTCAAACACCCCAACAGAAAACTGGGCAAAGGCTTCCAATAGGCTAAGCACAGAAGAGAAACTCGGAAACATCTTAAAAGATGCTCCACTTACAGCTGATCAAACAACCTGCTGCCATCCTGTCACACCGTCAGCTTGACAAGAGAAGCTTGATGCCACCAAGTCTTGGTGAAGAAGTAGAGAAATGATCCTCGGCTAAAACAGAAAGGTAAGGTTTTGCACACTTGAGAGAGTGACAGTGATTCTTAGTAAATTAGAAAATGTGCATGCTGTATGACAAATTTTACTTGACAGCCTTCACTCTAGGGAAGACTCATGTGCATTCATGTTAATTAGGGCATCATTTGTAATAGCAAATGTTGAAAGCAGTGGAGGTTACCCTGGAGTTTTATCAGTATCTGAAACTAACTCACTTTCTCTCTCCTTCCTTCCT